>CM075011.1:11772964-11795477 GCA_037576675.1 Pangasius sanitwongsei
ATATATATATATATATATATATATATATATATATATATATATATATATAGAGAGAGAGAGAGAGAGAGAGAGACAGACAGACAGATAGATAGATAGATAGATAGATATATCAATCTCGTCTGTTGCAACTTTTGACTGGTAGTGTACGTTTTTTCATGTGCTGGGAGGATATGCTGCTATAGTGACTGAGTACCATCTGTTGATGGATTTTGACTCTAGAGTTTTGCTGCAGGAATACGTCAGTGTGAACTGGGTATAGAGAGCTCAGTTTTTCATGTGCATTGTGCAGCTGTGGTAGAGGATCACACCCTGTTAACTGAGCACTATTAATAATAAGTGGGTTTATGTTTTCTGCATGGGGCACTTAAGACTTTAGCCTAGTTGGTCAAAATGTTTTATAAAAATCCACAGATATATTTATTAGATGGTTGCTGTATTTGTCATTTGGAATTTCTTGGTCTAATAGCCGTTGCTCTTATGGTTCGTTGGGGTAGTCCTGAAGCAAAGACACAAATGTGTCTAAATGTTACTGCTTGAGGCACTGGTGTTAAACTCTTTGTTCATGCCTCTTATTATAATGAAAGCCACCCAACACACATTTCAAAATTTCATCAAAATCAGCAGACATATTTACTCATCAGCCGTGATTACATGCATGATTGGTGTCTTTAGGAGAATGTTTCAGCTAATTGCCATCCTTAGCTGTTTGCCACCAGTGAGGTGTCTTATTGCTGTCTAATTTTAATGGTCCCCTTAGTTAACATGGATTTAAACGTCTACATATCTTAGGTTTTGCACCCTGGCTATAAAACCTTTCTGCTTGTTTGTAGATTCAGATCGTGTAATCCAATTCCGCACCAGAATCTGCATCATTAGGTGACTTATTCACTTGGCTGAGCTATATCCACCAGGGGTTGATAGAGGGAAGGAGTTCTTATTGATTCACAAACAGTTCTAAACGTATTTGGTGTGGTTTACTTTGTGCAGTTCAGCTTGTGTGTGTTCCTTTATACATACACTTATTACTTTTGGGCCCTATATAAAATGTGCACAATTGCTTGTAAGATTTGGTGTTGATAGAAGAGAAGAGCAAACCTGAGCACACACTCACCTGATTCACTTTGTGCATTTGGTGGAGAGGGTTAGCTGTGCTTAGATTTCAGAATTGCCAAGATAATTGCATTCGGTGTTAAGGCTTCATGCCTCTGTGCCCTGTTCAGATGAGTAAGGAACAAAAAAAGACCTGTCTGTTTTTTTTTTGGTTGTTCTTATTGCATTGTTCGTTGGGGAATCTTGTTAAAGCAGCCTCCAGACAGTTCCCTCAGTGCTCAGAGAGATGTCGCTCGCTCCGTCTCGCCCACGTCACTATGCAAAGTGAACATATGTAAATGCAATTGTAAGCTCAATTTCTGTGGACATTTTTTTCCCATGGCTTTGCCACTTTAGAAACAAGAAGTCTTTCCTGACATTGTTTGCAGGTGGATTTCTTGATATTTGTGCAGCTGTTAAAAAAAAAAAATCCCTAGATTTGGTTTCTTGAAACAGAAATTGACAGTGAAACCAGTGGTTTATAACGAACACAGTTTAGAAACAACTCGTTAAGTCACTGAGCTAAAACTCAATGCCAAATGCTATGTTTCATATTTGTTTCATGCCCATACCAGTGAGCTGTTCAAATTGCCTTATTTAGAAAACATGTAAGGAGCCAATTGGCAAATAATTAGACTTTGCATGTATGCTTTGAAAGCTTGTGATTTGTTTAGTAGTAAATATCTTTTCACACATGCAAAAATAGTAATTTCATGCTAGAATCTATAACACAGAATGTGGCAGGACAAGACCCTGAAAATGCAGTTCAACATCACCTATTCCTCTGAGTTTTGTCCCACTGTAGTGACATGAGGATGAACACAGTTTAACTCCTGCAGTCTCTTGAAATGTAACGGTAACTGCTGCATTCTTTGTAAATGGAAAAGGTAATTGTTATATTATGTCTAGATCAGGGATTCTCAAGTGATTTGCAGCCAGAGACCCCTTTAATCTTTATTCTATTAGGCTTATTATTTCAATGTATACATTAATATTTTGGTTACTTATTGGAGCCATTTAGCTTTTTATTTATATTTAAATATAGGGTACATCTAATCAGATGTTGTGAAAAGCAAAAACATTATGCATGAAGTGGGATTTATTACATATCGATCCAATTCAAATAGTATAGTGTAACCCCTAGAGGTAGAAAAGTGGATAAATTGATTATGAGGGGCTCCATCCCACTTATTGTCAGTCATATCAGCATAACTGACAGTGTAATTATTGACTTTGGTCCTCAAAACAAGGTGCAGAGCAGTGACAGAGATGAAATATTAAGGAAAACTGTATAAAAGGGCGATACATCTAATCATTCTGATTAGAATGATGTCCTAATTGAAAATTTGGCATACATATCTTTGCACAAGAAGGAAGTGCAGGAACCTCTTTGCTGAGAGTGATGATTAGCTCATCAGTCAATTTCTTTTGCCAAATGCAAGTTTAGTTAATCTCCGTTTTAAGGTTTTTAGCCACGGGCACATTTCAACGAGAAATTGGAGACAGGTCTGGCATTTCCCAACCAGCTACAATCTGAATAATGACATGTCTTAGCTACCTGCAGATGATCAGCATTTTGCTCTTTGCTCACCACAAAGGTAGGCGCAACATAATGCATGATCAGTATTTTCACCATGAAGTTGAGGAGGTGCTATGTCATCAAGATGCATTTGAAAACATAGAAATAGCTCATTCTGTATGTTTCTCGAAAAAAAAAAAAAAAAAAAGACTCTGGGCTTTGGTCATCCTTTGGAGAAGATGGGAGAAAACACTGGTCTTTGCTACATCACATATGAGGGCTTATCTTATTGGTTGCAATTTGAAAAAGTTAGCGAAAAATAGGGTTGAAATTGGACTTTGAGCACTTTTGAGCAAATCCAAGCACTCTCTCCATAGGGGAAGAGTAGTTGCACCAGTGGAAAGCTGTTTTGTCTTTGATCATCTTTCATGCATTCACATAACTCCATTGTTGGTGACGTTCAACTTCTTTGACATTTTGGCATACTTCATGTTACCCGCAACAAGCAGTGCCAAGAACACTCTACGGGGATTTATAAAAATAAGTTGTTTGCCATGTATGGTGATTTGGGGGCGGTTCTTTATGCAAATGAGCGTGGCCACATTTGAATAGCACAATTAGGAATGTGTGAGGTTTATCAACATCCTGTGCTATGGCTGTGCATATGCACGTGTGATAAATACCAGCTTCCCTATGTGTACTGGCAGTTCCTATACACAGAATTAGACCTTGTTGTACATACACTTTGATAAATGGGACCACTGGTCTCAGTGAATGATGTTTTGACTATATGAAGATGAAGCTACTTACAGTGTATCTTGCTGCTGGGAGGAAAGAGCTCATTGGCCGGCGTGTGTCCTGAGTAGCAGTGTTAAGTGAGTACATGTATCACCTCCCCCTCCAAGCCCCAGCTGCGGGTCACAAGCCGGCTGCTGACCAGGCACTTTCTGCTGCCTAGCTGATTTCATCAGGGGGGTTCTGGGAGGAAGGGAGTGATAGCCTCACTGGTCTCCAACTGCTATTCCCCTACCAATTTTCTGCTTCTGCCCTAACATTAGCATTATAATTAGGTTGTTTGGGGGATGCAGAGGCAAAAAGTAAATGAATTACTCCCTGCTCTGTGCATTTTGAAGAGTAGAATAAAATAGGGACTGGAGTTGAAATTGGTATGTGTGCATGCTGGCAAGATGTGTGGTGTCCCCAGCCATCCTAATGAAGCTGAATTTTTGCTGAAGACAGGCTTCCATTAATGGAATTTGGTCCTAATTATAAGATTGCATTACAAGCATAAGGGACCTTTTCATAGCCGGCTTCCTGCCATTATGTTCTTGGTTTGTTTGTCCTTGTTGTTAGCGCTGAACCATACAGTGCTCTCTCTCTCTCTCTCTCTCTCTGTTTATGTCTTTCCTTATACTTTATCAAAATTATTTTCATGTCACAGCACAGACGGATCATGTTTTAGGCAATCAATACAGAGCAATGAGGTGTATTGATGGTAATAAGGATGGAGCTGACAATAATCATCATCAACACTTGCCCTCTGACAGACACACTTAGACAAATGATACGAGCAGTGAGAGCAGGTTAGATTTATGTACCATATGCCAGTATTGACCAAATCCACAGCCGTTACAGTTCCTTAATTTTATGTCTTTATTGCACGATTAAGCTTAACACCGTTGGATACCACCGTTCTTGAACCTTCTGACATGATTGTTGATGACAGTTTGCTCATCATAAGAAATACTGTCGCAGTTAGTGTCAGTATAGCAGCTTTAGTACCATTATTATTTTGTGTTTTTATTTCAGGCACATTCTGACAGCTGTTAATTAGCAGCTTAAGTCAGCTTTCAGACAATTTTGAAATGAGCTAATGATAATGATGCCTCGTAGTCAAAACTGATATCTCCAAACATATTATGTAAAGTATCACCCATGTTAAAATTCATAACTGCATTTACTGTTTGTGCACACACAACTTTCTCACTTTATTTAACTGACAATGTTCTAAGCAACAGAGATTTATTGGAAAAAAAAAATCTCTTGTGCTGTTTTGGGCTCTTTGGAGAGAAGTGTCAGTAATGTCATTTTCTTTAGTCCTTCAACTTAAGTGTGGTGAACTGATTCTATCCGAAGAAACTATAAACACTATACTATTACAAAAACTATAAACTGCTCTTTTACTTTCTGATACCCAAGCAGTCCTTCAATGACACATGGAAGACATTATTACTAAGAAAACAGTAGTGAGAGATCTCTATCTGGAGATGGTTCCTCAGCCAGGAGCAGCATAAGTTGAGGAAAGCAGGTGAACAAACACATGAAGCAGACAACAAGAGAGCATGTTTCACATCATGCCAACCCACAGACGGTAGCAATAGGCAATTTCCATCTATTTCTGCATAGCATTTCCTCCAGCAGGGTCACCACAGTGTCTAAGTTGCTGCCAATGAGAGGAGCTGCCAGGGAGCCACTCACACACACACACACATCAGCAGGCGAGATTAATGCGCCCCAAACAGTGCAGACCATTTTGGAGCGTTACAGAGATATTGTACTGATCAATATGGCTTGGCATATCTCCATTTTATTCACAAATCCAATAACTCTCCCAGAATACGTAGTTGTGTGTAGATTAGATATAGCTAGTATTTAATTTATTTTTCTCCAGAATGAATGGAGAAAGGATAGGGCTGTTTTGTTCATTTGAGCTTCTTTTCTATAAATTTTAATAACTAGTGATTATTGTCTACATTTTATCTAATTTCTGTTAGCATGATAAGTAAATGTGAACTTATTTGAGTTAATTTGGTTTGAATTACTTTAAATAATGTTTAAAGTAATAGTAATTCAGTAGACTTCTGCAGGTTTTCTCATCACAACTCCAGGCATAAATTCTGCCACCTACACAAGTCCATGTGGAGAAAATGCCTTTGAAATGTTTGATGGAATGTATCATTGAAGATGACAACGTTTAAAAATTGTTTGGAAATGTGTGTTTAATATGCATGATCCAAGCTTTCAAAGGTGGGCACAGACAGGGGAATCCATCATCCCTTTTGAAAATGCAGCACTGGTATTGGGAGATAAATATTTATTACAGCCTTCTGTTAAACACAATGCTGCAGTGATACCAAGGTTGCGTGTCGCATGCTGAAAATACGCTGATTCAAATGCTGTTTTATTAAATATTTGTGAAACATTACTTCTGACTACTCATAAATGAACTCTAGTTATAGATGAAGTCAATGGAGTGTTTACTTTCACTAAACGAAGTGCCATTCTTATTTGCATAAAAAAGGTAAACAGAAATTGGTCATGTTGTGATACTCTGTTTTCAAAATATTATCCCCTTTGTGTCAAAGGCAGAACAATCCCATTGTGTTTACTTGTCAGCTTAACAAGTGTTCCATCTCTTATCTGTTTGGACCTCATTACGTGTCTTGTTTGACTTGAAAAAGAAACCTGCTTTGAAGAAGGACTCAGTGTTCCTTACTTTGCATTAAACTTTAAGCTCAGGCAGTGTGAGAGTGAAATGAGGCATATTTTTTGCAGGGAGTGCAGTAGCCAGTTGAGTTAGTTCATTGCCTGAAAGTACAGTAGCCAGCAGGGCTAGTTCACTCCTGCTGAAATATTGCACGTCGCTTCTGTGTCTGTGACGGAAGCTGGTGCATAGAGAATGGAGCGCGAGCTGTGTGTGAAGGAGCCAGCCATTACTGAGAAGCTGTCAACTCCAAATGAGAAATTTCATCCTCCCAGAAAGTCTGTTCAGGTAAGTGGAAATGTTTTCTGCTTCATCTCAGGTGGGTAGTGCTGCTGCTTTTTTATATGGTAAAGTTGAAACTTTAGTTGGCTGACCTTCAGAGAAGACACATACTGCGTCCAGCACATTTCACTGAATCTGCTAAAGTTGATTAGATAAAGTATTCTGGAGGAAAAAAACACTCTGGCCTTTTCAGGTGAAACACACACACAAACCTTGCTTGCTTAAAGTGAAAGATGGTTTCTTTGTATATCTGGATGTATAGAGTGATCTCGTTACAGCTGGCCCATATTCATTGAAAAGCCATACTGCAAAATGTCCAAAAAAAAAAAAAAAATCTAACAGGGAACAAATAAGAGGTATGACCTTTCAGAGAGGTTAAGGCTGTTACATTCGTTCAGTCTTAGACCCATTCAGACAAACCATATATTAAAGGTCTAAATGTGAGGTTATATTAGTGTATGCTGTTCAGGAAAGATTGTCTGTTGGCATCGCTGTTATTATATATATAATATTCAATATCATACAGTTGAGTTTGAACAAACAAGAATAGGAAAAATCAAGATTTTTGTTTTCTGGAATTGAAGAGAAGAGAGTAAGAGAAAGTCTTTATTGTCACGTATACATGTACAGTACAGTGAAATCTTTTCCTCCAGCTTGTGAGCTGGGATCAGGGTCAGAAATGATCTGCTCCTGGAGCACCTAGGGTTAAGAGCCTTGCTCAGAGACCTGACAGTAGCAGCTATTGTTGATGGGGCTTGAACTCACGACCTTCTGGTCAGTATTCCAGGCTCTGACGCACATACCAATTGTTAAGATACTTACATACAGAAGTTAAAACAAGGTATACTGATGATTACTTGGTCGAATGGCCTCTTTAATGACTCTAGCTCACATGTTTTAAAATGTGTATAAATGTGACATATGGCTTTGCCAATACACTGATTCCTATCCTGCCCCATTTGCTGCAATCAGGAGTACACAATATATATCTAACTTCAAGCTTGCTCACCCTTATAAAAGTAATTAACATCTAGCCACAAATGAAAAGAATTTGTCATATTTCATGTAGCTAAAGGTGACATAAACCTGCCATTTAAGCAGGTAGTGTGAACCAGCACTGACCTTATGATAAATAATGTTTATCATAAACAAACAATGTGGACATTGATGCTGTCTATTAATAGTGCCCAGTCATTATATGTGTTTTCTTTTTTTCAGAGTGAAGAGAATGACATTACATTAGTCAAAACTTCTCACATTTCACAAAACATTTTATTTTTCCTTCAAGAAAAGTTACGAGGCTATATATGATCAATGAAATCTAGTTAAGCATACATATACACCAGTGGTGGCTGGTAGTTATTAAAACAGGGGAAGCACAACTTTCTATATTCTATTATGGTATATACAGTATGTTACATATGTATCATGAACGATAAGTTAATATTAATGAGCTTGTTCTAAGGCTTTTTTGCTCATTCACAGGGACTTGGAATCTAAGACTAATAATAAATACAGCCAATCAATTTTACAGTACCAAGACAGCTAAAAGGACCTTTTTTGCTCCCTGACTTTGGAATTAAAATTGTGGGTGTTGATCTGCCCTCTTGTTTAATTTTCAGTCTCTCCTCATAAGTATGAGCATCAAAATACTTTTCTAAAATCAGTTCAACATTAGAAGTGTCTGTCATTTCGTCCTGTGCCTCCAGGTGGGACTCAAAATGACATGTTAAACTCCTATTGTCCAATGAGCGTTAATCATTTATCCCATTAAAACAATGAGTACACAAACACCTAAGAGGCACTAAGTTTGAATTTAATGAATGAACAGTGCAGTGAGATGTTTGATTCACTAAAATATTGAATTCCACTAAGATTGATGGA
This sequence comes from Pangasius sanitwongsei, assembly GCA_037576675.1. NCBI lineage: Eukaryota > Metazoa > Chordata > Actinopteri > Siluriformes > Pangasiidae > Pangasius > Pangasius sanitwongsei. The sequence goes on from CM075011.1 coordinate 11,781,223, forward strand.
CAATATAGACACTTCTGTAAACACTTCATTGCCACATCTTAAGGCCTATGATATACACTCAACACACTTTCCCCCCAGAATTATAAATAAGCAATATTGTTTAAAGTCATTAATTAATTTACTAAATATAATGCTTGCTGAGTCCGAAAACAAAGCATGGTCAACAATGCAATGGTGCTAAATAAAAGATTAGATAATTATATAAATGACTTGTTTAAAATATTAAGCCTCATTTTTCTAGCTGGATATGAATGGATGTACTTGTAAATCATTCATAGGAGCATTTACACAAGAAATTTTGTATTTGTGGAAATCTCATAATTTTGGAAAAATGTACACATCCCATTCATGCTCAGGGGTGTGTGTAAATTTACACATAAGAAGACTAACTAATTTAAACCATGATTGATCAGTTTCAAATCATATAAATCATGATGTTATTGCACTTTCATATAAGGATTATGCTGTCAAGTTTAAATAGTGTATTTTTAGTCATACACAAATTTAATGACACTTTTGTGAAATAACTGTACTAAACGCTTCATACATGCAGCTCATTGTCTGCATTGCATCCAGCATTTATTTTATTTTTGATCATCAGTCCAAATATTCAGAACACATTGCGTTTTTGCAGTGCTGTATCTATCCTTTGGCTCAGGTTGCACACTGGGGCTCAGTTTAAGAGCTTGCGTCTACAGAAAAATGCTGCCCACAACCATTTTCACAGAAATAAGTCCTCTATAGTAGCATTCTGCTGTAAAAAAAAAAAAAAAAAAGGAATTTGAGATTCCACTGCTTACAGAGCTAGGGCTAGTAGAAATCTGGGGAAAAGCCTAATTTATTCAGGCATTTTGAGAAATGAACAAATGTAATATTAGCATAGCAAATAATAAAAATGAACAGTATTGTACAGTAATTATGATTGACAAACAATAGCTTATGCTTGTCAATGAGGTCTAAAATGTTACTACATTTGATATTGGGAACCGTGAAGCATAAGCTATCACACGGTTCTTCAAATCTGCAGTGTTCAGCTCCAACCCCCAAACTCACCTGCCTGTAATTTTCTAGTAATCCTGAAGACCTTGGTTAGCTTGTTCAGGTGTGTTTGATTAGGGTTGGAGCTAAACTCTGCAGGACAGCCCTGATCTATCATGTTGGCATGGGTGTACAGTTGGTGTGCATGAATAGATTTTATCCAAATATGGAAGTATAGTGTTTAGTTGGGTGTTTTACAAATGAACAGTGTCATAAACAGATCTGTGGTGTTGTTTCTCCTGTGATATAAGCAGTAAGTGACTACAGCTCAGAAGAAAAGGAGTTACTGTGTTCAAGGATAGGATGTGATGTTACATCAGTTTGTAAGTACCATGAAAAGAAATTTCTATTGAAATATTGTCATCTTTTTGGTAACAGTTGTTGTAATCCCTTGGAATATCACAAAAATCTGTTACAAACGGACTACAAAAAATTTGATTAGAGTACATATTACAGGAAATGAACTATCTGCTAAAACTTGGTCCCTGGTAGGTCACTGTGTCCCACTTGCTACAAAAAATATCTTGTGATTGAAAAAGAAACATATATGAAGCAGAGTGTGGGAATATGTATTTACCAACTGTATACCTCTACCTACACGGTAGATCACAAGAATGTGCAAAATGTTTATATATGCCCATGTACCTTGTACTGTTTTCTAGAGATCAGTCTTTGTTCTAAGGAGCTAAGACCATCCTGAGCCAAGATATTGAGGTTTCTGTAAACAGCTGTATAACCAAAATCTGGTCTGTGCCATGACAAAAAGATGGCTATCATGGTTAAACCAAGTGAAATAAAAAAAAAATGGTTTTGCAATGCCAATACATAGAGGTAATGACTAAAAAAAATATTTAAAAATTGAAAACGATCAAGCAACCAACTCTACAATTATTGGACAACTTGAGATGGTCTGACTCAATACACAGAGTGTTTGGTTCAGTTGGGTTGATCCAGGGTTAAATCACTTTCTTATTGCAATTGATCCACGCTAGAGTTCGCCTAGAACCGGACCGGGACCATCTCACTCAGACACTCTCTGACCAGTTGTTTTAGTCTCCACTGGTGCAATTGCTATATTCTCACCTGCTTTAACACCAAGGAAGGTTTTATTCAAAACAACTAGATGTTGCATATGTGAAAGCACACTAAGTGATTAACTAGGCCAAACAGAAGTCTATAACTTTATGTCTAGTATTTGAGAGGTCTTCTTCAAGCATATTGAGATACCACTATCTGGCACTACTAGCTGGTAGTTTGAAAAGCAGTGACTAACAGAAGCATCTGTCACCTATGTCCTTCTGGACTGATGTTAAGTCATTTTGGAGTATTTACTAGTGACAGCTCAGTCTTAAATATATGATTGTGAATTGTTTTTAATAGGTCAAGATTGGTGAGGTAATTTTTAGTCTAGTGTAGAACGGGCTTACATTTTCATAAATCTGGTTTAGTTAATTAAAACAGTGACATATTCACTGTTGCATGTAAAGCAATATGTTGCAATACATAATGGACTATTTGCAATTGTAGATAAAATTCTAGCCCAATAAATTATTGAGCTGAGTGATGTTTCTCAGTTCACAGGAACCACTGATTCTGCTGTCAGAGCTTAAAGTGCTGATCCTGCTCCTCTTCCAGCTTGCTAGTTTCCTCAGCCCTTAAGGAATCTATAGCATTTGAAGTATTGCCACCACAGCCCATCACTGCCACCGCACACACACCACAACAGATCAATTCACAGCCACCCTAGAACACATTTCTGATCTATGGCAGAGGCTGCTTTTCAGAGAGAATCAGAAGCTTAAGACTGCTCTGGCATTGTGAAGTTTAATTTTCACTCTGTTGCCTGCTGTCCTTCGTAGACTGTCGAAAGGACATTCATCACTACTGACTGTGTTGGTCAGTGGGTGGCGGAGTGGTTATGCCGTAACGGTTGCTGTGCAACACTGAATCAGTGTGCCATGTGACTTTGCACAAAACAAACCATTTGATACCAGCTTTCCCAAATCACCATTAAACCACATAACTGTCAACAAATGTGGCAATGCACCAGAAGTAATTTGAGGTTAAAGAAGAATCCATTAAAACATAGTTTATCTATTGGTAAAATTAAAACATTTTATGGATAAACACAATAAATCACTATCAGTCCCCAGTTTTGTAATGTGTAATGTGTCGCAAACAAAATGTTGACAGTTTTCCAGAACAAGCCCCAACAGGGTGATAAAGACCCTGGCACAAAGTGAGAACTACATTTCCTGCAGTGTGATTAGGTCTGAAACAGCTGTCATTAATCAGTGGCCATTATACAAAAATAATGACCGCCCATTGACCACAGCACTGTGTCATAAATGTCATAACATAAAAGATGATAATGCAAAGCAGTGCATACAGTTATTCTTGCATTCTGGTATTCTTTATTTGACTTTTCCAGTGTGCTGTTACTTCCACATTAACTATTCCTATGTATATACTCTTAAAAATGAGTGACCCTAGGTAAAGATAGTAGTTACATATAGAACAGTGACAATTCAAAGAATTATTTGTGGGGTTCTTTGCATTTCAGAAAATGGTTCTTTCAGTGTGCTATTCAAATAATAACAATTGGTCATAGCTGCTTCCAAAAGGTCAGTAAAGTGGTAAAATTATCTCTCTCAAATTTACACTGTATAAAAAGTGATTAATCCTCCTACTTAAGAAATGTCGGATGATTAATCACCAAAGTTTGTTCAATTTAGTGTGCTGAGTGGGTAGCATTGCTACCTCACAGCTCCAGTGTTACTGTCCGTGTGGAGTTTCTCATGTGCTCACAGTATCAGTATGGGTTTCCTCTGGGTTCTCTGGCTTCCTTCTAACTACCAAAAACATCACAGTAGGTGGATTGGCCACACCAAGAATCCTCTGGATAGGCTCTGGATCCACCCTGACCCTGAACAGGAGAAAATGGTTATGTAATGCATGGATGAGTGAATCATCATGAATGGGATATAAAAAAAAGGAAAAATCCATTTAGAACAAGCAAAGTTAAGAAAACATGGTTCTTTACAGCACATCTGATGTTCTACATGAAAAGTGTTGTATATGGTTCTGTACAGAACCTTTAAAATGTTCTATATGGCACCAAAAAGGGTCCTGCTTTTTTGGTACTACATTAATCCCTTATTTTGCCCTTTTGAATGTGCAGAGGTCTTGTGTGTGGTGTGTTTAACAAGCAAGGTGATATACGATGCAAATCCAATTATGATCAATTGATGCTGCTGATGGCTGTTAGACTGCGAAAGAGCCAGTCTTGTAGTGGCATTGCTAAATTAATACTTCCCAAAGTGATACCAGAGTCACCTTTGAGATGTGCCCTCTGGGAGAAATGGTATACTTTAACACAGACTTGCTCTAATGCAATACTAGTCCTCAGGTGCAGTTATTTCCCCACTGTGTCTGTATATGCTCAGATAGATTAGAATCCATGCAATGAATTGCACCATAACATTAAGCCCCATCCTCACTCCTCCCTGGCTGCCATGTAGAATTTGAAGAAGGCAGAGGCAAAAAAAAGGTAGAAAAGCAAGACTGAGTAGGCCATTATGGAGCTAGGTGTGTATCCTCATGAGGAGGCGGCAGGGTTGAGATGGCCTAAATGAGGGAACCGCCGTAGCCATTCCCAGTGCCTCATTACCTTAATGGGGAGCCATCCGTCCTCTCAAGGTTTGCTGAAAATCTCTTCTGACACGATTGCCTTCCCTTCTCCTCCCTTCTCAGCTGTTGGATGAAGGGCAGAAAAGAAGAAATGGTGCTAGCAGGTGTGAGAGACAGACAGATACAGCATAAGAGAAAATGAGAAACAATTGCTGGCTGAGTGGTTGGGTGAATTGCTGGAGAAGATTTGTGCATTTTGTACAATAATAAGGTCTTGATTAGGACTGGAATTGGCCGTCAGACTCCATGAAGTTCCCTCCGACAGACAGTGCAGTGGCCTCGGCTCAAGCAGCTCGTAAGCCCTGGTTAGGATTTTACTAGAAAGCTAGATACTATAGCAGCAAGCATTTGAGATTGAGTAGAGTTATATTGGAGTGAATTTGAAATGCTCTCACACAAGTGTTGAGTCAGCTCAGACCACTGCCATCAATGTTGTACAGAGCAGGTGTTCACATCTACAGTATATTAACAGAAATCCTTTCAAACTATTTGGGTTTGTCTGCCTAGAGCAATAGTTTCTACTGGAGGCTTGTGATAAGGAGTGCTCATTTCATTTGAAAATGCTCTTCAGCTTGCTTTTGTTTTTTTACTGGGCATATTTTGATTGTGATAAAATGACAGTCTGACAGGAAAAAACTAGACTATGTGGCTATTCTTCACTGTGAGTCAACTTTCTCACTAACAGCTGTCACCAAACTGGGGTGAACAGATATGTTGAGCTATTAAATATACTAGAGAATCCGTGTATGCACAAAAACGTTCAGATTTCTGAAACCGTGCATAAACAAATTGTGCGTGGAGTGTTTCAGGTACTACAGTATGATTCATATCACACCATTTTATTAATTCATAATCTCACATGCATTTAAATAAGGCAACAATTCACACATGATTTTTTCCACAATTATCTATTTAAGTATGTCTCCAGTTTAGAGTACAATACCAAGAGGATGACACAGGGGAAGTGAAAATGCTCATAATTGTCTTGAGCAAATAAAAAAAAGGCCTTGCAATCATTGTCATATGTTCTGCAACCCCAGTACACCATTTTTATAGCCCGAAGCACACTTATGACTTTACTGGAAAGGGCTTCACATGTTGAGGGCACTAAAATTATGCTGCCTTCAGATGGGAAGCGTTTTGTGCTTTACTCACAGAGAGTTTGGAACATTGTTAGTGTGGCTTAGCAGCAAGGTTGGGGAAAAAAATCCACTACAGTTTAATTGGATGTTTTTTTTTTTTTTTTTGCAAAATAGTTTTTTATGTTTAATCTTATTTTAAAGTAAAAAAAAAAAAGCCTCACCAGCTTGTCATGGCTACCTACATTCAAACTGGCCAAACCCATCTCACTGCTGACATGTTGGTATGTTGGTCTGTTTTGTTCCTGATGTCATGATAAATGTTTTTGAATGTTTATTCAAAAGTTGTGTTGAATAATCAGGTTAATGTGAAACTGTGAGAAGCTGTTTCTCCTCTGTACCTGTACAACATAGGTTGCTTCTTGTTACCTACAGTGGTCCATTACATTAGATATCGCTATGGAAGGTCAATGGGGGAAGGGGTCGAATATGGAGGAGAGTATGATTGAACAAAGCATAATATCCAAGTATACAGGTGCCTAAGAATTGCCTCTAATGCTTATTTACTTTTCCGTCAGTGTCCATCAGTGATGTGGAGGCCTTTGACAATGTGGATGCCATACTGTCTTGAATTTTGACAATTCAATGCATTGAATGAAAGAATTGAATGATCTCAATGAAAAGCATAGTTTTGAAGAAGTCTGTTCAGTACTTTTGCCCAAATTGTAAATTGCACAAATCAGTAAAAAAAAGCATATGCATGATCAAAGGTGTGTATGCATATTCTGCATCAAATTTATCTATTTTAAATCCAGTTGTCATTCATTCATTCATTCTTTCCTGCTTTATCCTGGTCAGAGTCACAGTGGATCTGCATCTATCCCAGGATTGCTGGGTGCACAGTGGGAATACACCCTGGCTGGAACATCATTCCATCACAAGACATCACATATAAATCCAGATGTGCATGTAGAAAGTGGCATATGAACTTTTTAAGACCTTTTTTTTTGTGGCTACACAACACTTACTGTATATCTTAGGCCCTGGATCTGTGAATCATCTTGTGGCTAAATGTGAATGTGGGCGACAAAAAAAAAAAAAAAAAAAATCCTCAAAATCCCAGATTGCCAAATCTTGAAGGAATCAAAACAGACAAATATGGAGCAGGACATCATACTATATTTTTATGGAGAGACAAGAAACACAGTTTTCTCTCTAGTCCAGATGATGATTTTTTTGTGTAATATCTTATGAAAGCACTCATGCATTTGCCAGAGTATCACAAGCTTTTCCTCCATCTCTGTCTGTACAGAATACATATTTCTTTGCACTCTATTTTCCTTTTTTCTTCTCTTAGTTGTTCGCTGACCATCTGACACTAAGGCTTGTTTACACTTTCAGTCATAAAATTGGCCTCTGATCAGTCTGGAGTGAGAATGTAAGGCTTAAGTGTGGTTCATTTACCCCTTTCACACCACCGGATCATCTCAACTGACACTCAGGTCTGACCCGGAAAGCTGCTTCCGATTCTGAAAAACAATTGTCTGAAATCGAGATAAATATCCTGTATTTGTACACCTGACTTGTTTTTTGCATATGTTGAACCAAATTTGCAGCTCTGATATGTAGGTACAACATTATTTCATATGACAGAGCTTTGAATGGATGAGACCCTAGTTGTTTCTCTGTCACTGAACTCCAGTAGTCAAGGTCATCTGTTGTATTTTTTATACAGCTAATAGAATGTAACACATTTATCAGTGGATTTCACCAGCGCACATTTTCCCCTTCAGCTGTTAGCCTGAGCTGCAGCTTACCAAAGCAGAGTAACATGGCTAAGGGGGGGAAGAGAATGTTTATAGTTCGAAGAAGACCTTGAAAGCCATTCAGCCGTTTTTCTTTGCTGATACTATCCCATCTCTTCATCCCCAACAGCTCTCTCTATCAAACACTCTTAGAGAAAAAAGAGATGTGAAAATGACATGAAAAATGAAGAAGCAGTAACCTAATGGAAAACTGTATGTACTATTAAATCTACCTTTCAGAGCTGTCTATTCATTGTATGTGTAGCTGTGCTAAAATTTTAAATTCATGAAGGTTTTGTGAAAAATTCAAATTGGGTAAATGTGCTACAGATGAAACCTACATCACATGATTTTTTTACTGTATATTTTTAATAAATTGCTGTAGAGTAACTAACTCACAGCCTGTTTTTTTTTATTAAGAACGCCCACTACTCGTGAATATTCATAAGCAGCCCCTAATGATTTTCTGATCATTTTGATAATTTTTCAGCATTGCTCTGTCAAGTACTGCCACCTGCATATATTAATGCTCTCCTTACAATGCATCATAGATTCAGTAGTAATGACTAATTCGCAAGGACGTGTTTATTTTCCTATAACTGCTTGCTTGCCATGTTTTATTCCTTTCTTATTTAGCACAAAATATAGCTGGCCTGACTGATGCAAATAAGCTGTATTGTATTTATTTTTTATTTTTTTGCATTATTAACTTCATTTTGTATTATTAACTTCAAGAGAGACAAAAAAAGAGGCTGCTGAGGGAATGACTGTTTAAAGCTGCTATAGCATAAGAACATGGTAAAACGTGGTAAAATTACAACTTGGAAAAAAAATTGGTAATTAATTATAATCTGTTCATCTGGTTTATAGGTGATATATGTTTAAACAATGTGCATTCACATAAATACTAACGAACACATCTATGAGGAGCTGTTGAAGTGTTATTGATTTACGAAACTGATTTTTTCGAAACTTGACTTTGGAGGTGTGGAGGTGTGAAGTAATGTGGCCCATTACTTAAATTGAATTTGGCACCCCTGATTTAGCATTATATACTGTTGATCATGAAGCCTGTGTTGGTTGTAGTGTATGTTGATTGGAAGCCATGTGTCAATCACAGTGAGTGTGCAAATAGCTATAGTGTGATGTAGATAAAGTCTGTGATTTTGAACAGCATGTAGAAATTGGCATGGTCGATGAATGGAAGGAACCATACTCGGTACAGATTACTCTTTTTTGTGTTACTGCCAAAAGACAGAAAATAATCTCATTTTCACAATATGACACCTTTTTTTTTTTTAACTGGGAACGGGTTTGGCATTCAGTAAATTTCAAGCAATCACAGACTATTTGGAGAGAAATCAAAAAGCTTCTCGTTTTTGTATGCGTTTCCTCCAACATATTATGACATTAGGCTCTAGAGAGAGGTATACATACAAATAAACCATGCACATAAATTGCACACACAATACATTTATTGACTTCAGTGGATGTTTTGAGATTTAGGTTTCAGCAGAATGGCCATAATCTCTGCATCTGAAAATTGCAATGCTGCATTCTCTCTCCTTACAGTGTGGCGGCGTCATCAATAGTCATTTAGAGCACAGACGCTTTCCACAGCAGTGGATGCAATGAAGATTCATAGCTGCCATTTGAAAAAAGGAGAGTGGGGAAGAGAATGAGAATTGCACAGATAATCCATGGCTTTTCTCCTAAGCAGTGTGGCCTTGTCTCGCCATCGAGGTGAGAGACAGAGAGAGCCTGGGGGAGGAGGAGGGAGGGAGCTGATGACAAATCTAAGCTAGAGTAAATGGGTGTGATCTAGAGTATGTCGGTGACACATGAGCCAATCCAAGGCCACCTCACCATTCTGGACGATATATGGAGCCAGCCAATCCCAAAGGCTTTATGTGAATCCATAGCTTTTCTAATTATGCGCTGGGTCGCTGTTTCCATTTTACACTGACCTACACAAATCCCACCTCTATACTTTACAAGAAAATACTGATCTTAGCTCAGTGTGGAAGAGCATCTACTACTAACATTTAAAATGATTTTGATTATTCTCCTACCTAAGTAAAGCTGTAGCAAATATTCAGATCAGTTCGACACTGTTGTGATTAATGGGTTGTGACGGATAGGTTTAGCATTAGAAAACTGGATTGGAGGTTTGTACTAGAATCTATGTTTCTTCATTTGAATTCAGTCACTTGCTTTTGTTTACATATCTGCGATCGATAATGCTTTGTATATTACATCATTATAAAAAAAGGGGGAAAAACAGAAAAAAGAGGGAGTCCTTGCTAGGTATTGTTTAATTGTAGGGATTGTCTTACTGCATTTCAGAAATAAATGTCAGAACCAAAAAACCAAAACCTAGACCAAATCTCACTATTATTTACACCAGCAATGTGATCACTGATTTGTGATTAAGTGAATAATTGTGACTGGTGCTGAAAATGCATTGCTTCCTCATTCTCAATTATTTTTTTTAATGTTTTTTGTCAATAGACATTGAAGTAAAACAGTTTAACAATTCAGTCTCCGGAAAAGTCTAAAAAAGCTCCAGTTCATGTTTCCTTCCAGAGTTAATGACACCATCAGAATAAAATGAATTAATAAATTAATCAATACAAAAAGATAGTTACAGTATAGATAAGACTATATATATATATATATATATATATATATATATACACACACACAGTATATACACTCACTGTCCACTTTATTAGGAACACCTGCACATTAATGCAGTTATCCAATCAGCCAATCATGTGGCAGCAGCACAAAGCATAAAATCATGCAGATACAGGTCAAGAGCTTCAGTTAAAGTTGACATCAAACATCAGAATGAGGAAAAAGTGAGATCTCTGTGACTTTAACTGTGGCATGGCTGTTGGTGCCAGATGGGCTGGTTTGAGTATTTCAGAAACTGCTGATCTCCTTGGATTTTCACAGAATGGTATGAAAGAGTTTACATAGAGTTTACACAGAATGGTGTGAAAAACAAAAAGAAAACATTGTGTGTGAAGGGTCTGCAGGCTGAAACACCTTGTTAATGAGAGAGATCAGAGGAAAATGACCAGAATGTTCTGAGATGACAGGAAGTAGCGGTTAGTGTATATACAGGGTGTGTGTGTCTGTGTGTGTGAGTGTGTGTGAGTGTGCGCTTGAGGTGAGTTATGTTTGACTTTCAGCAGGTGGTTTATGGTTTGTACTGGGTAAGTGCACTAGACTGTCAGAGTGCTTTATCGTGTAGCCTTTTCCGTAAATGCAAATGCTGTGCCAGAAACTTCCTCATCACCAATCTCCATCATTCGCTTAGATGCTCAAGGTGAGAGAGGGGAAAGACAGGCAGGAAAAGGCAACTTCAGAGACTATTCATCATCATACTGATTAACCACTTAGAATCTATCAGCAACTACTACAGATTTGCTGTCATATTAAATGAATTTTTGCATTTTATTATGCTTCACAGACAGTATCCCAAGCTCATGATTGAAACAGGGGACCCTGGAGCTGTGCTATCCCCTGTGCCACTGTGCCACCAACTTATTATTATTATTATTATTATACAAGTATATATATAGTGCCTAGTATAAGAAACAGAAATAACATTACAGTGCATAATGAATGCTATATGCAAATTAACATTGGCACAGATTGGCCAAATGGACTCTATAGTATATTTTGATGAATTTTACACTACAGTACTATTCAGTTTACAAATAAGAAGGTGTAGATTAATTTTCTATAACAGAATGTCTCTGACAGAAGTTCTGGCTGTAACACAAAGGTCTTGTTTTTCTAGGAAAATAATCCACTTCAGGGTGGCAACTTTAATTCTGCCTTGTTTTGGGCTATCACACTCCCTCTGTGTGGATTATTTTCCTATAACTGTATGGCCTGAAGTGTATTATTCCTTATAGTAAAACTGCCAGGGGAAACTATTATGTTATTCTTGGTATAATCGAACAGAAACACTTTCATAATGTTCGGTTTTGGAACAGATTATTTCCAGGTTTAATGATGTCACCCTGGTAACATGCAGGTTTGTAGTGACTCCAGACTGCAGCTGGTGGTTTCCCTAGCTATATTGATAGTGTGTTGTAATTTACTGTTTTACTGTGAGGAAGGCCACACTATACCAGATGGCAATGGCTGATATAGAGATGCTTTCTATAGTGAAAGTGTATACTGGAAGTTTAGGCAGTATAACCTTGCCAACTGATGAAAGAAGCACATCATTGCTGAGCCTTATTGATGGAAGATGTATGCTTGTCCTACCTGAGACAGTAGGTTAGTGTTGTGCCCAGAAACTGTAATGATTCTGAATGTTGAATTGTTAAGATGAAGCAGACAAGAGTTTGACAGTGTTAAGAGCATTGAGCTTGAGGTTGCTCTGGCTGCACCTAGACATTGGTAGGTCCAATTTTTACTTTCACTCATAACCATTTTAAGGGCTCAAAATTTTCTCAACCCTCACCCGCCTCCTTGGAGTTACGGTGCATCAATGTAAAACAGAATACAATCCACAGAATGGTAATTAACTTTCATATTTAAAGATTTTTTTCTTATTATAAATTTCATTCCTTATTATTATTATTATTATTATTATTATTATTATTATTATTAAAAATAATTAACAACCTATCACATGTCATTCATCAAAGAGACAAAGATCAGATTGCACATTTTTTTAATGTATTTAATTATGCTTTTATAAATCTTTGTGCATCAGAGCCCACATAATTTCCACTTACTGTGTCTAATGGCAGGCCTGGGCTTGTGAATCACAATGCATCTAATTAAAGTCAGGTGGAGTAGATGAAAGCATGCATTTTTGCGATGTAACATGTAACGATGTACCAACAGTTGAGTTCATCTGATTTTACATAATATCTTGTACACTGTGTTTTATGTTTGTGCTTCTTGCCCCGGTTTCGTGAATATAATGTACAAATTTCTATACTGACCATCAGAGTACTATAATGAGTATACAGGCAATATGATCACAAAGTTTGTTGGTCCAATGCTACTCTCACCTCTATGGTCTCTGGCAGTTATAACGTTCACAATCGTTGACTTTAACCAATGCTAGTCGCCTTGCTGTTGTAAGCTATAGCCTGAAATGTAGATCATTTGATGTATAAAGCATGCATTGCAAAATGTAGCATGAATATTGTATTTTGTAGTTATTCTAGCTGAAAACTATATTAAAAAAGTCTGTGTGTGGTGTAACTTTGGTTAATATAACTAGTACTAGACATGGTATAAACAGCCATAGCTAGTTCTCATAAAACAGATACAATCTCTCTGCATACATGATCTCACAGATGCCCCATGATTGGTGGGTGTCACTCTGATTGACAGTGGAGAGAGTAATGACACCCTTCCTATCCAGAGAACATGGCCAATTTTGCTCTCTTGGACTCCTGTCTATGGATGGCTGTGATTCAAACTAACAATTTCCCAACAACAGCGTGAATGCTGTTTTCTGCCCTGAAAAAGGAACTCTGAAGACCCCATATAGGGTCGCAATCCCAAGTTTAAGAACCTAGAGTGAGAAGAGCAAGGGGAGGAAATGCATTTTCATATTCCAGTGCTGGAGTTCATGTTTGTCAAGTCTCACCAATTGTTTCCCTTCTGATAATTTATGATAAACAAGAAGGTACCAGGTATCTAAGTATGCTTACCTTGTAAAGTTTCTCTTGGATCAACTCAGGGAAATTGTTGAAAATTGAGCACAAGTCTACCAAATCTACCACATTTATTTCCTGCATAAAAATCTGCTGTTTACATATTTTTCACTAGCTATTCTGCTGGAAGCTAATTAGCAGGAAAAGCTGCTATGATCTTACACCAACATATAAGAGAATCTATAGCAAGTCAAAATTTGTGGTACAGAAATAGTTTAGAAATCACATAGTATAACAGACTGACCCTTCATTATTTAGTGCATACCAGTGTGTCATTTAAAGAATATCCAGCATCATTTCAAAGACAGAGCTTCTAGTCATCCTGGGAACTCCTTTAATCTGACACAACAACATTGTCAAGCTTGGTTCAGTGTTGCTATTACTATCAAGTCCTTTAAGGAGCCTTTGGGTATCAATTGATGACCAACTTGCCTTCACAGATCATAGCAGTCTGCTGATTCTGCAGATTTGCTTTATATAATATCAAGAGAGTCAGACTGTACTTGTGGCACAAACCCTCCATTAGGCAGTAGTTGTGCTACCAGCCTGCACCATTACACACCTCTGCAGATGATCCAAAACATGGTGGCTCAACTTCATTTAACCCAGTGTTAAAAAGTTAACCTGCATTACACTGCCTCCCTCTATCTAGTCACACCAAGTTCTGAAAGTGAAATGAATTGGCTGATTTGTTTGCTTTGAAGATTCCCTCACTGCCTTCATCCAAAGATGCAGCTGTTCTGTCCAGCACCTGAATCTTCTTCTTCTTTCGGCTTTTCCCTTCAGGGGTCGCCAGAGCAAATCATCTTGTTCCTAATCCTGTCCAACCTTGTCACTCCCAAAGAGAACCTCTTCTTCAGTGAAACTGTCTCTAAACCATACAGCATGGCCGGTCTCACCACTGTCTTGTACACCTTCCCCTTGATTCTTGCTGATATTTT
>CM075011.1:11797402-11808665 GCA_037576675.1 Pangasius sanitwongsei
AGTTTCCTCCCTGGAGATGCTTTGCCAGGCCTTCACTGCAGCCACCTTCAGTTGCTGCTTGTTTGTGGGTCTTTCCGCCTTTCCGCATGTTTGCACTATATGTTCATGTTTTATACACACTCTTTAATACTAACAGTAATAAATCAGGAAAAAAAAAGTTTTGCCATTTGTTTAAACACAGATTATATGTGTTTACCATGATGAATTTGCTCAGTGGGAGTAAAATTATGTTGGTGAAATATGACTTAGAGACTCACAGACACACAGGCTGGTTCTAGGGTATGTTGGAACTGTGCTTGAATACATCCACAAATACAGAGGACATATAAAACTGGTACCTGGAGCTCAACATCTTACAAAGATGGGTCAAGCTGTTGAGAAAAAAAGTGCAGATTTGGTATGAATTTATTATTGTATTTAACTATGAGGGTTTTCAGCAAAAGAACACAAAGTGTTCTTCCATCCTTTAATTTCTTAAAACATATAGACACATTTTTGAGAGAAGTTGCTTTTTTCTGTAACTACTATTCTCCATGTGGGCTTGATCTCATTATATTTGATTAATAAAGGAATTACATGCTGAATTCTGTCCCAATCATGCTATTAAATGGATTGTTCTATTCATGCAGCAAAAAGGCTACCCTCTCTGTTGCCTAATCAGCTAACTCTCCCTTTCTTTCTGTTGGAAGAAGTCCATTTTGCAATCTAATGGCAATGATTTTCACAATCCAGCTGTCTGGCAGCTGTCACATTCTACCAGCAGGGTGCCCTGGAGGTAAAGACCTCTGTCAGTTGAGCACAGAACAATTTAATGTGCATGTTGGAAAATATAAATGTTTGGGAGATAAGACTCTACAGTAACACTGTCTGTCTTTTATCTTTTGTGGTAGTCTATCAAGCTTGCTCACTTATAGCTACAGAGCTTTAAAGACATAGCTAATGTAGTGCTAATCAAGAAGATTTAATGGTTTTAATCAAGCATAAATGGAGTCATTAGAAGCCATTTGAGAATGGCAGAGACAATATGACAGTGTTGTAGAGATAAGCATGAGAAGAGGAGAGCTGAATTCTCCAAATGGATGAAATGATATTGGAAGATGTTGCATTTTTATGCTAATTTTGGAACAGTTTTTTTTAATGTTATGCTTGCTTCCATAATAAATAGAATCTTCAGTACCATTAAGTTTATTCTATCAAAGATTAACCCCAGATCAGTGTAGTTTGGTGATCAGTTTAAATGTTATACTGGATTGATTTGTTCCCTCAGCTGTGCCAATATTCTATTGTGGTAGTCAGCAGCTAAACTGTTCCCCTAGGCAATGGAGAGTTCCACCTTTGACCGATCTGATTTAATTGTGGAGAATGTGTTCAGTGGCCCTAAGCAAGACCATGTGTGTCTCTTTCCTTTTTCATCAATTCTCTAGCTTCCTTGAGTGAGTGAGAATGAAGAGAGTGAGAATTCTTTTATTTAAAAGAATTAATATCAAAATGTATATAAAACTATAATATGAGACACGTAGTATTAGTACATAGTATCTGTGCTTTCAGAAGTCTTCAGAAGTCACTTGAAGCCACATAGAAGCTACAGGTATAGCATTTTGCCAAGTATCCACTAATATGATGTGAATTTAGATGACTAATTCATGACTAATTTGCATAACATGGGCATTTAATAATTTATCACAATTTATAATGCATTTATTAGTCATAAAACACATCCCCAATTATGAATTATGAAGTGTTGATGGTTAAAGTCTAATTCATAGTGGATAAACCAAGTATTCATTTATAAAAAACTAATTTGGGCTTTACTGAACAAAGAACAAGAATATGTGTCCCTTAAAAAAGTTAATGTAACTTTTAAACTTTGTTCATCAATTCTGAATATGGCCTACAGAGGAAGCAACTTTTTTGCCCTAAACTGTATGAACTTGCATTAACACAAATATGAACACATCTGCATGAGAAGAGAGGTGGAAAAAAGATGCTGTCTTGGAAACAACACATGCACACACACATGCACAATGGAATGGCCCTGTGATTCCTCTTTTTATTTGGTTTAAATTCTTTAAAAAGCTGCAGTTTCAGTGAACCTTTTATGACAGGGTCCCCCTTTTCAGTGGTGAGCTTTTGATGCTGCATAAAAGAGAAACTCATGAATATGACTCTTGCTCTTGAGTTTTAAATTCAGCTTAGCTTTCACATTTTATTATGAAAGTACATCTACAGTTCTGGTGCCTTAATTAGGATATTGATTATGCTTTGATTGATTAAGACGTTTCATTGTCTTTAAATGTAGTATGACTCCAGCAATCAAATTATGAGCCTCATCCCCTATACTCATATAAATCTAAGCTACCATCCCTGTCCATTAAGGTGCTCTAAGCTTGTCTCTTCCCATAGACAGGTGAAGTGATTACCTGTCAGGTCTAGAAACACAGAGCGAAATACTATTAGTGGTTATACCCAACTGTGCTCATATGTTCATGTCCATAGCAAACATTCATTAATCGGCATGTGAAATATGAGTGGAGCAGCTTCATATAGCCTCTAAAGCTGTGGATGACTGATTTATTGATTGTGTGTGGTAGATATCCACTCTGCCACATCCATGCACGTTGTAATGTTATTGCTAGTCATTAATCAGAGGTGACAGAAACAAACTGCACCAAAGCACCATTTACACTCAAGTCAAGCCAGCGATAGGGAAACGGAGAAAGACAGAAATAGATGGAAAAGAATGAAGGAGGAAAGCTGAAGACATGGGTCAGATGGAAAAGGAAGTGCAGTCGTGGGGCAGTGGTCTGGCTATGACAAAGTGCTTCTGTCTGGAAAGTGAAAGGAAAATCAAAGCCTGGAAATGTAACAACTTTTTCTTTGTGTCTCGCTTAGAAGGATGGCTTTGCAGCAGTAGTGTACAAAGAGGATTTTACCCCCTTTCACTGTAAGAAACTGTGTAGGATGAGATGATGAAACAAGTGCATTGATCTTTGCTCTATGCTGTGAGAAGAGGTTTCTTTGATTCCAAATGAGATTTCGTTTAGATTCAGACATTGCTGATAATTCATGCACAGCAGTTTGAAACATAGGAGAACTATCTGACCCCCTTCCCACAGCTGTTTAGTACATAAGATCAAACACATGTAAATAGATTTGAGCTAGTTCTCATTTATATACAGATTTATAAATGTATGCATTCCAGAAAGTGCTGCAGTATTAAAAGAGTATTAAAAGAGAGAGGAAACATACTTTACATATTTTTGTGACTAAAGGAACGGGCAACACTATATCTATCACATTTGTCTATCCTCCTAACTTTTTTTTTTCATTTTCAAGCATGTGACAGATGAAAAGAAAGAGGATTTCTCCAGTTTGTGCAGTTTTGCCAGAATGCACATTTTCATAATATCTCACCTACATCACCCTTTTCTGTATGTCAGCTTTCATCTTTTTAGTCATTCAGCTTTGGTGGTGTGTGAGTGGGAACATGTGGGTGTTTGCTCCATCATGTTAACGTAACTACTAGACTTTAATGAAATATACATTATTTACCTGGAGCATTAAGGGTGATAAGTTTCTCACACACTGATTTACATTTGAATGTTTTACACTTCATGTCTTAGTCGATAAAATTTGATTCAGTGTGAGAAAAAAGTGGAATTGACTGAATTTTTTAACTGATAGTGCTATACTCTGAATGATGGTGTGTGTGTGTAAGGTGAAGCCATAGCAAACTTCTTAATGTTTGAAGCATTCAATTATTGCAAGTATGAGGGAGTTTGCATCAGATAGGTATTGTGTGTTTATGTATAGTTACTGTCGGTGTTGAGGTTATGTAAGGCTGGTACTGCAGTCCAAAAGCAGCAGAATAGAGGGGGAGGGAAGAAGAGTAGGAACTCGTGAAGGATGTGTAATTAATTTAATGACATGCTGACTGAGCGTTCCATGTTCTGACCTGAGTTCAAGTTGTTCTTGATCTCCTTGGCTGAAGAATAAATGCACTTGTCAATCAATGCCCAACACTGTGACCTGAGAGGTGGCCCCATCATGTCATTCAGAGATCCTGTGCACCAGGCAGAGAGTAGCACAGCCGTTCAACAACCAGTGAGGTAGAAAGGGGCGCGAAAAATGCAGGTCATAGCATAACGGATCAGAGGAGAGGGAGCAGGTGTGCACTATATAGAACACTAGCCTCTGCTGCTTTGGTGAAAATTAAACCTTTGTAACATTTCCTTACTCTGGCACTCCATCAAAACAGAAAGCCTAAATGCTGTCCTGGAACACACACAATTACCAGCAACTCCCACACTCAGCAAGGTGAGGTTTTATATAAATATATATATATATATTTCAATGTTCAAGGTTCTTTATTTGTCACATACATTACATACATGTGATGTATTAATGTAGTGAAATGTTTTTCCTGTGCAACTGTGATACATAAAACAGAAGAGTTTTTGTTTGTCCATAGTGCAACCAATTGTGTATGTGTGTCTGTGGGTGAGGTAGTTAATATGCAGACTTCTCAAGTGTCCTCATTCAGTAGCCGGATTGCTTAAGGGTAGAAATTCCTCCTGAGTCTCTCTGTGTTGGTCCTCAGGATCCGGTATCGGTGTATCCATGATGGGAGCACTGAGAAGAGACTGTTCCTGGGGTGGTGAGAGTCTTTTACGATGTTCCTGGCCCTGGTCCTGCATTGCTGGTTGTAGATGTGTGTGATGCAGGGGAGAGAAGTCCTGATGGTCTTCTCCCCTGCCTTCACCACTCTGGACAGTACATTCCGGTCCTTGGCCGTGGTGCCTCTGAACCCAGGTTGTGATGTTTCCAGTGAGAAGACTCTCTATATACTCTATATATATATACAGTATATATATGTACTGTACACACACACATATATAAACCGATCAGCCATAACATTAAAACCACCTGCTTAATATTGTGTAGGTCCCCCTTGTGCTGCCAAAACAGCTCTGAACCATCAAAGCATGGACTACACAAGACCTCTAAAGGTGTGCTGTGGTATCTGGCACCAAGACGTTAGCAGCGGGTCCTTTAAGTCCTGTAAGTTGCAAGGTGGGGCCTCCATGGATCGGACTTATTTGTTCAGCACATCCCACAGATGCTTGATCGGATTGAGATCTGGGGAATTTGGAGGCCAAGTCAACACCTTGAACTCTTTGTCATGTT
Organism: Pangasius sanitwongsei; assembly: GCA_037576675.1. Classification (NCBI taxonomy): domain Eukaryota; kingdom Metazoa; phylum Chordata; class Actinopteri; order Siluriformes; family Pangasiidae; genus Pangasius; species Pangasius sanitwongsei. Next base: position 11,802,590 of record CM075011.1, read on the forward strand.
CCTCAAAACATACCTGAACAATTTTTTGCAGTGTGGTGGGTTGCATTATCCTGCTGAAAGGGACACTGCCATTAGGGAACACCATTGCCATGAAGGGATGTTCTTGGTCTGCAACAGTATTTAGGTAGGTGGTACATGTCAAAGTAACATTCACATGAATGCCAGACCCAAGGTTTCCCAGCAGAACATTGCCCAGAGCAACACACTGCCTCTGCCGGCTTGCCTTCTTCCCATAGTGCATCCTGGTGCCATCTCTTCCCCAGGTAAGTGACACACACGCACCCAGCCATCCACATGATGTAAAAGAAAATGTGATTCATCAGACCAGGCCACCTTCTTCCATTGCTCCATAATCCAGTTCTGATGCTCACATGCCCATCGTAGGAGCTTTCAGTGGTGGACAGGGGTCAGCATGGGCATTCTGACCGGTCTGCGTCTATGCAGCCCCATATGCAGCAAGCTGCAATGCACTGTGTTTTCTGGCACCTTTCTATCATAGTCAGCATTAACATTATCAGCAGTTTGTTCTACAGTAGCTCTTCTGTGGGATTGGACCAGACAGGCTAGCCTTCACTCCCCACATGTATCAGTGAGCCTTGGGTGCCCATGACCCTGTTGCCGGTTCACTGGTTGTCCTTCATTGGACCTCTTTTGGTAGGTACTAACCACTGCATACTAGGAACACCCCTCAGGACCTGCTGTTTTGGAGATGCTCTGACCCAGTCGTCTAGCCATCACAATTTGGCCCTTGTCAAAGTCACTCAGATCCTCATGCTTGCCCATTTTTCCTGCTTCCAACACATCAACTTCGACAACTGACTGTTCACTTGCTGCCTAATACAGTATATCCTACCCCTTGACAGGTGCCATAATGTCAAGATAATCAATGTTATTCACTTCAACTGTCAGTGGTTTTAATGATGCAGTTGATCAGTGTATATATACATATATTAACTGCTTCATTCTGGTCATGGTGGATCTGGAGCCTATATCCTGGGAACACTGGGCGCGGGGTGGGAATGCACCCTGAATGGGACCCCGGTACCATACACACACAGGGCACCATACACACAATCATGGAGCAATTTAATGTAGCTAATCCTTTTTTTTTGGGATGTGGGAGGAAACTGGAGAACCCAGAGGAGACCCACACAAACATGGGGAAAAATATGAAACTCTACAAAGACATGATCAAAGGATCGAACCAAGGACCCTGGAGCAATGAGGTGACAATGCTACCAGCTGCACCTCTGTGCCCTCCTATTATTATTATTATTATTATTATATTATAATATAAGAGGGGCAGAGAATACAAGAGGGGTATTTGTGACATTTTTGTGAATATTATTAACACCTGAGCCAAGGGCAAGAGAATGAAGTGTAGTGACTTCAAAAATGACCTCAAGGTAGACAACTTTATTCACTTTGTATATACGTAAGTCACTGACTTCTGCGTTTTCAGTGCATAATGGTAATGGTCAGAATCTGATCATAGATTATGATCTGTGTCAGGAAACAGGTCAATGCTTTTGTGTAGAATCATGTTTGTAGAATCAGTTTATCAAATCTTTTGCTATATGAGTCATCACTACATGGACTGATTTGTCACATCCTCTTCATGAAACGAGGAGTCTAAGCCTTTACAGCAGAGGCTCTGAACAGATGTCACTATAAGGAAAAAACACCCAGAGTGAGCACTCCCCTTCTGCTATACAGTATAGCTACTAAGGAAAAAAAGAAAGCCTTTGTTCAACCATTACTGATCCCCATTGTGGCAACCAGAAGCAAGCTGCAATCACCAATGAAAATATCAAGCTTCACTTTTCCTCCTGACATTGTTATGGCAGCTGTGCCACCTCCAGTTATCCCCCAGCACATAAATGATCTTATGATAGTACAAAAGATCTGCCAATGGCCCTGTTGGACAATGAGGACAGATGGAAGTTAGACAGAATGTAGCATAATTCAAGTTCAAATTGTCAAAAAGAAACTGAATAGTATAATATACAGTGTGGTCTTTTATTCAGAGATCATATTTCACTGTGAACAATGAAAGTCAAGGCATTTCTGATAAATTGGCTGGTTCCCCTCTGAACAGTTTGAGGATCCTTAAAAAAATATTAAATGAGTTGTTATCTTAGACAAAATGATGCCTTATGATTAATACAAATTTGCATTTTCAATTTGAAACATTTTTCACTTCATACATAACCCCACAACACACATTCTCCAAATGAAACTGTTTTTACTTCAGCCAGCACATAACAGAATGAAAATATTCAGCATATTTTTTAATCTGCTAGAGCTGTAGTTCCATGTTTATAGTTTTAAATGCATGACTATGTACTGGAAATCAATATTAACAAAAAAAAAGAAGGAAGAAAGTTTGTAGAAAAGATTAGATGAAAAATGTGATCTCATGAAGCATATAGCAAGAGAAAAAAAATCATTATTTTGATAATTGAATGCTACAAACCATGAAATAAACAAAGCACACTGAAGAACTGCAAAGATCCTTTGAAAATCTATAATGCCTGACAGGCTTTTTGAAAGTGGTCATGGTTACATGGAAATCTCTCGCTCCATCTTTTGTGAATGTTATGTAACTGCTGATATTTTTTCTGGTACAGGAACTGTGCTTACACTTGTTCTGATCAAAAGTGAAAGGATTTCTCTGAAGCTTTCATACTACCTATGCGTCAGAGCTGCCGCACATATGACTAAAGGGCAATGTTTACTCTGATATCCAATAAAGTGGAACTCATCAGACAGCTCTAGCATCTAAGTGTTAACTGATCCATGAACATGTTCACTGCACGTCAGATATTATTATTAAAAAAAAGACAGACTGCTGTCTCCATGACAACATATTCCACACAAACAGTGATGGTTATTGAGACAACATAATGAAATAACCACCTTGTTTTGCAATGAGTTCATTTTTAGACACAAATAGACATTGCATTAATGCAGGTTGAATGTGGTTGAAGCTGTGGTAAATGGTGGTTAAAAAAAAAGACAAAGTAAGAAGAAAGCTGTGTTAGCAGAGTGAAGGCCTGTGCCAGTACCTGGCAATTTTGAGTTTTTGGATATTTAATTCAATTCAGTTAAATTTGATTCAATTTTATTTATATAGTGTTTTTAACAATATATGTTAAAAACACTATATAAATAAGTCTGTTGTTACAAAACAGCTATAGAGAAATCTGAATGTATTTATGTATATATGTAGATTGTGAGTTTGAATCCTAATGATGCCACTGCCATCTGTGGTTGGAAGCCAAGGGAGCAAAATTGGACATGCTGTCTAGGTGGGAAGGATGGCAATGCTCTCTGTCTCTCTCTCCTGTCAATCACAGTGACACTAGTCAATCGCAGGCATCTGTGAGCTCATGTGCATGGAAGAATGCAGATAGTGTTTTCTTCTGTGTGTCACGCTGCCCTGTGATGCAGCAGTTTGAAGAGATGTGGTTGGCTGTCTTCACATGTCTCTGTGGAAGCGCATGTTAGCCTTCACCCCTTCTTAGTTGATAGTGATCATATGATAGGGAGAGTTAGCTGATAGGTGGGACATGGCAGGTGACCAAACTAGGAAGAAAATGGGGAAAAATCTTCATCGGAACATCAGAAAAATCAAAACATCACAACTAGGATCCAGAGGAACAAAAAAAGTGTGGTGGTTTTTACTCTCATGTGGGTCGCAAGCTGATGGGACAAAGATAGACAAACTTGATTAACATGGGAGCTTATTGTATGCAGTTCAGTGCTCACATAGCATTGCAGAATGGGGTTACTGGATTCATTCATTCATCATTCATTTTTGATAAATTCTTTATCCTGGTCATGGTCACTGTAGTTTACAGTACTTATTTGTTTATATTTCAGGCAATAGATATTACAAAATAATCATGGGCAGGTATAAACATTAGTAAATGTGGGAGCATATGGGATTGGCTAGGATTCATTCAGGAGTGGGCAGGAGTATGGTTAATAAAAACAGTCCTGCACACACCTTTAATTTAGATCTTCAATCCATCCTCTCTTCTTAATGCTGTGGTCTGAGAGCCTCTGACACTTTACTGCCTCCAGTAACTCAGCTTCAGATTAACCTAAACTGACTCATTAAGCAGAGCAAGTATTTTTAATTTTTTTAATCTCTGCAGGGTCCTAGGCCACTCCTAATTTCAAAAATGCATGGCACCCAAATTAGAAATTGTCTAGACATGGGGTAGTGATGTATTCATCCAGTGGAGAGGACTGTGGGCAGGATTTGGGAACAAAGCAGTCTCCTCCTGTAAACACACAGATCAGAGAACTCTCAGCATTCTTTAAACACAAAAAAGTGTAAAGGACTATGCTCAAGTATTCGTGCACTGCTCAGGTAATTACAGCATCTGTTAAGGGGTTTGCCGATTGTTTTTCATCTCCACATGGCCACCACTCCAGAAAACCAATTACCTTGGGGGTGGGGGTGGGGGTGTAGCACTGCATCGCTCTCTGAGCATGGCTTCTATTTTATCCTGTTTTCCAAAGAAGCCAGATAAATGCTTTGTTTGAATGCTGTGAATTTTCTCCCTCTCCATCAACAAAACAACAAAATCTTTATAATGCTTATTGCTATCAGAACAACATTATCACATGTATATTTTCAGTAATTAACTAAAAAAAATAGAAATGAAATTTACATCCTTATGATTCATCTCCAAGAGAAGGTTATTAAAATGCAGCGTTCAGTAAGCTATTCAATGACACATTTAATGAACAGCTAACAAAAAATTATGTAAGATAAAAAATAACCAGGCTTTAATTGTTTTAAGGCCTCATTTCAATATAATCAGAAACACATCATTAAATGTGTTTTTGGATTATACACATATATATAAAAAAACAAAAAACCCTCCTACTAAGCAGGTATAAGTAGAGTCCCAGTATTATTAATACATTGTACTGTGGTATAGCATAAAGGTTGAAAGAGATCACTAGATAAGAGTGCCAGTTCTGTCTACACCACTGAACAAGCTACCAGGGTCAAATCTGAGAACGACCATTTATTCTCTCTCCCTGCTTAATAAAATTCAATTGATCAGATGGGGCTCCCATTACAAGGTGATTAATTGATCTCATTTGTGGTGTGCAAAATGTGCTCTTTCTCTTTGACCTCAATCTTTTTGTCCTTTTTTCTTTTTTGTGCCAAACATAAGCAGATTTAAAAAAAAAAAAAAAAAAAGATCCACATTGAGGAAAGAAAGCTGAGGGCTTTATTTTTTGCAGAGCACTGCTTGGTTAGCTTTATAGCTCTATCTCAACTCTCAAGGTTTAGCTTTGCTGTCCCTTTAAAACGACTGTGTCTAATTGTTATGGCATTTTTTAATTAATAGTCAAGGATATGTTGCTGTTTGTGCCTCCATTTCTCTCCCTGTAGCCATTATCTTGCATCAGTCTGGCTAATGTGAAATGCAAAAAGCCCACTTGTGGACTTGTTGATATTTGTTTTTTCTTCTCAGTGAGTTTCTGCACGTTAGTGAGGATGCTAATTCACCTCTTACACCCTGGAAATTCACCCATTCAGGATTAAAATGATAAGAAAATTATCTTTCTTAGAATAGCATGTACCATAAAATGAAAATTGCTCACAGTATTTGTCTCACAAAGCAAATGCCAAATTGGGTGTACTTTCAAGCAAGATGTCTAATTCCGAAAGTTCATGTTATTCTTCATAATCCATAGGTCCTGCTATCAAACGTCCAGCTGTGATTCAAGCGGTAGCATTTAGACATGGATCAGCACCATCAGCAGTGGAAGAGACACATGAAAGCAAGGCGTGTGCTTATGTGTGTTTGCCTAAGCAGGGTAGTGGTGGTGCCAGCATGACATTGTTGCAGCCGAGTCCTGATTTGAGGAGGTTTGGCAGGACGTCAATAGGACCAGGTGTCCCCTTTTGCGCTGAACAGATTGAGACAGACACATACTGATGCTAGTCTTGGAAAGAACCTTTCTACATATGTACAGTTAGGTCTGGAAGTATTTGGACAATGACAGTTTTTGTGATTTTGCCTTTATACACCACCACAATGGA
>CM075011.1:11808765-11825407 GCA_037576675.1 Pangasius sanitwongsei
TGAAAATGGAGGTGCTTTGCTGAAAATGGCTGTAATTCCTAAATGGTAAATGCCATATTTTTGTGGAACCTCTTAAACACTTCAATCACAACTTGATTGTTTTATTTCAAATCCATTGTGGTGCTGTCTAAAGGCAAAATCACAAAAACTCCATCATTGACCAAATACTTCTGGACCCTAACTGTATGTGGGTGTATGTGTATGTGTATGCGACAGTTAGTGATGGTATTTTAGCATGATCATTATGTGAGCAGTAAATAAAAGTAATATGACACAAGAGAGAGGGAGAAATTGACAACTGAAATTCCCTCTAAATCCCTCTAAAACTTTAAATGCTGATCCCAGTGGAAACACTGTGAAGAGAAAAATCAAACCTTATTTCTGCAATACAATATAAACATTTAGACATTGCTATTAAGGGGGTCCCTGGAGGACTAGTGGTTAGGCCACAGCGTTCTCACCACCGCAGCCCAGGCTCAATTCCCGGACAGGGAACCAACCCCGGCCACTGGACTGGACAACCAGCCATGATTCTCTCTGCCTATTGCTAACCTGTCTCTATTGTACCTTTACAACATCAGGAAGATTTGGCCATTTCTCTCCTTTTAGGCCACTCAGGTGCTTGTTTAGTCTGTTGTCATTTAGAGACTGGACTACTGCAACCTCTAGGGGGTAGGTCTTCTTCTGCGTGCCATCTGACTCCTGCAACTGATCCAGACTTGTTTTCAATCTCTTCATATTCTCCCACATCACCCTATTGCTGTGTAGTCCCAATACAGGCTTGCCATAGTCCTCCTCATCAGATTTAAAACACTGATGCTTGCCTACAAAGCTAGACCATTGCCTACCTGAAGTCATACAGCACACCGCACTTTGCACCACACTCCCTTCGAGCATTTAGCATGGCTGGTACTAGGAAGATATACATCAAGACTCTTCTCTGTCCTGGCACTCAGATAGTGCCATTAACCTCACTTGGCTGTCTGAACAGCTGGGTAACTGGCTCTCTCATACTGTTTGTGTTACAACATAGTTTTACCATGATAATATTATTATGAGTCCTAGCATGAGGATATTTTCCATGGAGACTGTAAGGCACTTTTGTAAGTTGCTTTTTTCTTTGACACATAATAGAAATGTTCAATATGTTATGATAATCTGCTAATCACGTTTCCTTTTATGCATGATATGCCATTAACCAAAATTTATTATGGGTTTAATGGGGGTGTTGTGGGGGCAGTGAAGCTCCCCACATTTCTTTATGTGAATGTCAAACTGAGGTGAGCACGGGTACTATATCTTGATGGAAATGTAATTCATAGCATGGCATATTATTTATGCCATGCTATAAAGTTAATATAATAAAGTTAATGTAATATAAATGTGCTCTTTGCTTTCAATTCAAAATTGCCTTCATTCAAAATTGGATTCATTCATGAAGGTAACTGTTAAAACTGTTAATTGCTGTTTATATACTGTATATGCTGTTTTGCTAGTATCACATATCTTTCCCAGAAAACAATCAGAAAGCAAAAAAGTATTTTTTTAATATTAAATGAAACTGATGCTGAAACTTACAACAAAGAATAATGGAAGCTTAAGGTCTAGCCAGCCAATTGTCCTAACACAGAAACAGACACCAAAAACATATTTTAATCTCATTGCGATGCTTCCATGTTTGATTATTTATGTTCATGTAATAGTGCAGAAACAATACTTTTGGCCTGATAAAAGCAGGCCATTATTCCCAAATTTAACCCCTGGGTAAAGTATATTTCACCGCCATTATACAGAGCCTCCATCAGTTTTTCTTACCGTATACATACACACCACATGCTCACACTTAAACAGATAATTTAATCTGTTCTTGCCTTTAATGCAGTGACACAGTTCTTCAGCTGTCATTAATTAGAACCTACTTAATAAAACTGTCAAAATGTCCCCGAGCAGACGTGCAAAGGAAGGGTGAAGATGGCTTCTTCTAGCCATATGACGCAGCACCTCAACATTACAGCCTGTTTCCCTGAGGCCACGTAGCCAAGGCTTTATGAGAGAGCACTGAGAAATGAGGCCAGGTATAGTTCATGCCTACAGGCAATGTCTACTATAAGAACATTATGCTGTTAGTTGATATATGCTTCTGAACACAAAGCAAATGAAAGTATTTGAAGAATCCAGTCCTTGTCACTTATTCAAGATAAGTACAGCACTGAATGTCTCAAAGGATGAATAGAATTATTCTAGAGATAATACAGAAAATATCTGGTAGCCTTACAATATCTGAATAGCAGCATTACAAAATCTGTACTTCTGTTCAGTGTGGATAAAAGATGGGCATAGATGGCCATGGTGCTAACATTTTATTGAAGTTTCACACTGCAAAGTTGTGTCAACTAGTTCCTCTTGATGTTGCTCCTGTTGTTATGTGTATGTGGCAATTGATTTGATCTACTTAAAAAGGAAATAACTTGCAAGGTGATTTTCTTCAACATGAAATAGCTAAATTAAGTTGGAACAACTTAATATTCATTTCAAAAGTAAATGAATATAAAAAGGCTTATCATATTTAAACTACAATCTCCACATGACAAGGCAGACACTTAGATTGCTAAACCACCAAAGGAACTATTGCCCATTTCTGTTTCGTGTAAATATGACCATTCAAATTGCTAATTTCTTTTCTTTTTAAGCATTATCCACTTTTATTAACTTCTAATTTTTGTAGGTTGGTGTGTCACTTCCTACCTTTCTTTCAGCAGATACATGAGGAATAACATGCTAATTCAATTAATGCCAATTAATACCTTTGTCTCCTCAATTGGTTTCATGATATTCAAGCACCTGACATGAGGGAGACAGGAGAAATACTCTTCTTTTTGTTTTCAGTGCCTTGGCCAAATTTGTGAATTCAATTTGGACAAAAAGTACTCACTTATTTGAAATATACATCACTGAAACCACAACATGCACCAGTTGTATTTTCTGCTGAATGTGCTCATTAATATCATTAACTAACCAGAATATCTTATGCCTCCTATAAACCTATTCACTTGATGGAGGATGCGATCGACTCCAACAATGGTGTGTGAAATTCTCTACACGGACCATATCAAAAACAAATGCGCTAATAGTGCTCTCTGTGCCATTCAAACTAACATTAGCACAAATAACCTGTCACATAGCTAGTGAAAATGAAGGGAATTATACAGTGCAGTCTCTCTGATCTGCTTGATCCATATTGAATATAATGTTACAAGTACAGCTAATGGCTTGAATTTGTTACAACTAGATTTTTATTTATTTATTTTGTATGGGATTTTCATATGTTCAGCTTTATGCAATACTTTAATTTACATGACTTGAATCAATTAGTCATTATTTATTTTATTACTATGAAAAGCTATTTAATTTTATGTGAATTTTAAATGCACTCTTATTCATTAATGCTTGAAGTATGTTATAATGAGTCTAATTCACACTGCTTTCCGCTATGATTTATTTTTATATTCTTATACAAACTTAAAACCTATTTTGTCTTGGTTAGGTCATTGTCAATCCACTAGCTATTTCCAGCTAGCAGCTGACAACTACCAAATGGATAAGGTGAGGACTGGCACATGCTTCCTCTGAGACATGTGCAGCTCTGTCAATGCATCTGACCTTCTGTTCATGCAACAGTACAGAGCAGCCTGAAGTGCTTGGTGGAGATCCTAACTGACTTCTTCTACATGCTTGTGCTCATAGATGCTTGCAATTGGTTAGTGTTTCTTGTGACATGCGAGATCACAGAGAGGCCGAACAGAAGCACCCAGAGGCAGGAATGTGCAGAACGTGCTCTTTATTTTTGAAGTGGAAGTTGGGGGAAGGTGAAGAGGGAAGTGATGGAAGGTGGTGTGTAGTTGGCAGTGAGAAGTTGTCCTGGTTTGGAGCGTGGTGAGCAGGCAGCAGCAGCAGCAGGACAGAGGATGCACGGCGGGTGCTTTCAGTGGACGGGGCCATTGTTGTGCAGAGGGTGAGGCTCGTCTTCTCCACTTACATCTCCTTCTATGAGAAAAGAAGAGAAGAGAAGAAAAGAGAACACCGTTAGTGGGCTTGTAAGCCTCGCCTACCTGAGCTGGAGAGTGGCTGCGAGCTCCTTTTATATCCCTCTGTCTTCTCTGTGAGGGTAGATTTCTGCCGCTGCTCTTATTGGCTGCCAGATGCGCTGCATTAGTTTGCTCCGTCTCGCAGCCACGTGCACTCTGGCTGTCCAAAATAACGGGGGTGCTGAAGCTGTCCTTTCAGCACCCTGCTGGCATTTGAGTAAGGGGCGATGGAAGAATTATGTGTGTGGCCATCACATTATCTAATCTCTAATTGCCCTTTCCACTCAGAGAGAATAGCCAGATAGCAAGACTCTAACTCACGATTTCCCAGCAATAGGGTGAATACTTTTCTGCTGTGCCACTTTAGCATACTGTTACATAAACTAGGGTTGCAACAAATAATCATCAAAATTGATCATCAGATTCAAAAATAAGAATAGTTAGCAATGAATTTTATTGTTTATTTACTTGGTCTATGTTATGAACACTGTAGCACACATCACTTCATTTAAATGGAAGTGCTTTTGATGGAAAATGGAGTATAGAGAGAAATATGACTGATCAAAGTCCTCCAAAGTATGGGGACACTTTATATTACACTCCAGCTTCGCCTTGTGACATAGCCAGTTTGGCCTTGTGTTTTGATGTGAAGAATTATTCACCTCATAATCATTCTTTTGTGGCCAACATTAGAAACAGCGGAAGTTCTCTGACCTTATCTGGATGTCCAACTGTATTGCAAATTTCTCATATTTATATAGCTTCTGTATCCTTTCAGAAAACATTATCTCATGCTGGTTAGGCCCAAAAGTCAGTTGTTTGTTGGAAAACTCAATGGGTTGAAAATTACTGAACTTGGTCTCAAGTGAATGATTAGTTTATGAGACATATTTTCCTACTTCAAAACACAACTCATACCATGAAGCCTAACTCATTTACACTGTGTTTCTTTTATTTGGCTTTTGCATATTTTATACACAATATACTGTTTTAAAATTTTTTTGTTGGATTAGAATATGCATTATGCAATGTTGGACATTACTGTCGCCACAAGTAGCAAAGCTATATAAATCTATTAGCTTGTACATTATTAAACTATTTTTTCAACCCAGTAGCATTGATAGATGCTACAGTAGCATTGCTGCATCATTTAATTTTCTTAACATTCAAAATATTTATTTTAATATACACTATATGGCCAAAAGTATGTGCATACCTTACCATCACTCCCATATGTTGGCCTTCTCCAAACTGTTGCCACAAAGTTGGCAGCACACGATTGTATAGGATGTCTATAAACTGTAGGATTACAATTTCCCTTCACAGGAACTAAGAGGCCCAAACCTGTTCCAGCATGACGATACCCCTGTGCACAAAGCGAGGTTCATAAAGACATGGTTTGCCAAGGTTGGAGTGGAAGAACACGAGTGGCCTGCACAGAGACCTGACCTCAACCCCACTGAACACCTTTGGGATAAACTAAAAGGCCAAATGTGCACCAGGACACACTGCCATCAGTGCGTGACCTCATGCTCCTACTGACCTAATGCTCTTGTGGCTGAATGAGCAAAGCCCCACAGGTACGCTCCATAATCTAGTGGAAAGACTTTCCAGAAGAGTGGAGGTTATCATCACAGCAAAGGGTGACTAAATCTGAAATGAGGTGTTCAAAACGCACATATAAATGTGATGGTCAGGTGTCTACATATTTTTGGCCATATGCATGTTGTGTGTCAAGTCACTATCTTGCTCTCGCTTCACATTGAAGGGGCAGGGATTTTATTGGCATTGAAATAAAAAAGTTGGAGTTGATTCAGCACACCAAAATGATTCACCTTGCACAAACGTGGCGAGCAAAATGAATTTAATGTTTCAGTTAGTGAGACAGCCAGTGGATATAGGGCTTTATTTTGAATTTGACTGGTTGAAATTGAGCAAATCAAGGCTTGAAATGCAGGTAAGACCCTCTCCCCATGACTGAGACCACTGAGTACAATGCTCACACTGACATAACTGACAAAAAGTGTGTAGGGCCAGTAAACAAATGTATACTGTAATACTGATCTGAGGACTTGATAATATTCTCATGTTGTGATAGACTGTCAGATAAATGTCAGTAATATTATTTTGTAGTTAGTGAACTGTTATTTTAGCCTAGTTAAGAGGTCTGTAGTATTAGTTGATTGAAATGCTGGAAAGCAATATTTTTAAATAATTTTTTTGTACTTAATATATTTTTTAAATAATCCATATAATCCATTAGTTAAAAAAAACTTGATAGATTAATTGTTAATTATCAAAATAATTGATTAATCGAATATCAAAATAAGCAACCCTAATTTAAGTAGAAATTCAATTACTTGTTCTACTTCTTGAACTTGTTCTACTGGTATCGCTGTCCTCCTGATGTGGAGTCTATTGTATGGTTTGAGTCTCTGCAGCCTAAAATAAATGACAGGCAAAGGTTAAGGGCTACCTTAGGAATGAAATGACATTGACTGCTTGAAATAAAGATATTAATAGTCTATATTAGGATGTTCAGTGTGTGTAGATTTCAGAGAGTAAATGAAAGAAAGAATGGAATCAGGCAGGCACAAAAAACCCACACACAAATATTTGTTTTTTAGCCTCAGGAATTTCTCTTCAACTTGCTGAGAACAAATTAAAAAAGGTTGCATAAATCAAAGCAATCTCAACCTTCAGATGAGGGGATTGAGAGAGAGAGAGAGAGAGTGACAGAGAGACAGAGAAAAGGGCACGATGAAGCAAATCTAATGATTCACTACTTTCTCCACTCACCATAAATATGAGTTTGCTTGCAGGGAAACTTCCTAAGAAGAAAAATTACAATTAAACATGCTTTCATTATCTTTTTCTCTCCCTGAACGATTCCTGGTGGAAGATGCAGTTAATGCCACTGAGGTGGAAAAGGAAGGCATTTGACAGACTTGATTTTTTTTTTTGCTTATTGATCAAATGATAAAACAAATGAAGCCTAATAAATGTGGAACCTCAATGTTCTTAGAGTTGCATTAAGAGGAGCTTGCTTTGTAAAACTCACTTTTCAGAGAGCCAGGATTTTGCTTTCATTGTCAGCTGTGTAAAATGAGGTTGTTTTACTAATTAAGTTGAAATTTAATTTGAATTCATAGAATGATTGCTGACAAACTGCAGTATTGTGGGGAGAGGATGGGAGCTAAAATGGAAGAAATAGTATGAATACTGTGTATTTACAAAGAAACGTTCATAAAATAAGCTTGCACATTTGGCTGCTGTGGGGAAAAGGAAGTTCTTTGACAGAAATAGGCTCGTATGTCCCTGAACCCTACCTTCACTGAATGTGGTAAACACAAGAGCTCATTATAGTAGATGATGGTAGAAACAGTAACAATTTGAATAAAGCAGTTGGCTTTGTCTCACCAGTGCAGATTATGAGAGGCTGATTATTCACTTTTGGGCCCTACCAAATCCTCCATACGCCTGATTTAGTCACACATTTAATTCTATTCTTCTTGCTTTTAATTGCTTACCCTTTTTTCCTACTTAACAGAATTTTCTGGAGTGCTCAGCACACTTAATCTGGGTGCGCCATTAGAGGATATTGTCTTGCGGCAATTAGTCTGATGAGAGGATCTGTCTATTAGTGTGTTCATTACATTATACACACACAGCAAGCTCAACATGAGTAATCATAGAAGAGCTCACAATCAAATCAAATTTAATACTTATGAATGCAACAGCGAAGGCCCTCCATATGTTTGTGTGCTTGATTTTAGTCATCAGGTCACTGGATGTGTGTTGGCTGAGATGTAACTGACAGTGAGGGCTTCTCTGACAGCATCGAGTGATTATTGATTCTATCTGGGCGACTTCATTCACATACACCTGATGCATTCTACTTAATTATTTTGCACAGTGACTTCACATAAAATAGTTACGTGTACTACACTATCCTCAGCAAAGATTCATTCTGATGAGCAGCACCTTGTAACAAAAAGTGACCTTGCTTAAAATGCTTGTCAAGCTTCGTAACAGGTTATAAAGATTAAGGAACAAGCAAGGCTGCTTTTCATTCATTCAGTCATTCATTCATTCATCTTCAATAACCACAGGTCATGGTGGATCCAGAACCTTCCCCAGGAACACTGGGCATGAAGTGGGAATGCACCATGGATGGGATGCCAATCCATCATATGGCACACAGATTCACACACTCATTCACACCAAGGGGTAATTTATCATGGCCAATCCAGCTACAGGAACGGTTTTGGGAGGTGGGAGCGAAACTAGAGAGCCCACAGGAAACCCACTACGCCACCGTGCCACCATTAGGGCTCCTTTAACTTCATATAAATATATGAAATATATAAATAATTCATATAAAATTGAACAAAACCAAGGGCACATTGCCCTTGCTTGTTAAATTTGTCAAAGTTTTTCATGAGATCAGAGTGAACAAAAGAGAAAAGAAACCCTTAGTGTTTCACGTGTTTAATTATTAACTTATACTGTCATATTCATAGTGCATCGGTTGTACAATCCTAATATACATAAAGAAAAAATAAAGATTTAGAGAAATATGTATATTAGAGAGAATGTTGAATTACAGAGCAAAACCTTCTTGCCACAAAATCTACTGAATAAATACATTTTAGAAAAAAAAATTCTGAATACATTTTCTAGAATTGGGCTCTGCTTCCACTGTGAGGATTTTGTTTGAAGGTCCTGTGTTGTGCAATTGGGTGCAGTCTGCCTTTTCCTTCCTGTGTGTGACCTCGCAACTCCTTCACACTGCTGACTGCTCCATTTGCAGAGCGGAGGTCGGCGTGAGGCCGCTCAGCACGATTTGGGCTCCCTGAGAATTCATTACCTCCCCAAGCTACCTTGAATAGGAAATGAGGTTTTACGATAAGGTACGAATTGAAAATAAAGAATGAAAGGAGGGGAAAGTGAGAGATGGAATGAGAGGGAGGATGAAACAAGAAAGAAAGATTGTCCCACTTTCAAAGGCATGCTTGTATAAGGGTCAGTGGAGGTTAAATCGTAACATTTTCTGTTTTGCGAATGAAGTGCCAGTGAAATTTTGATGCCAATCGGCTGGCCGTGCTGCAGTCTTTTTTCTGATGTCTGTGACGGGAAATTGGAATCTTTATCTCTCCCACAGAGCACTAACTGTCTGAGTTTGGTGAGCCAAACATATCTTACTTTATTAATTGTAAAATGAGGCAGAGGACATTGTGGAATGTAGGCAGTTCATAAACGATATTTCTTCTGCCTTTAATGTTGCAAGGAAAGAAAATGCTTTAAAAGTTTTTTTTTTATTAGCAAGCGAATGATTATAAACAATTTGTATGTAGACAAATCCTCCCCAAAACAAATACTATTGGCATTACGCAATATAAGTATCCATTATAAACCCATCAAGCAAACTGATTGCCTAGACTTATTTGAAATTCCCTAACAATTCTATGATTGTTTATTTTATTTTCAGTAATGGGTAAGATGTTTCACCACAGATGTCTCAAGATAAATAGCAACATAAAGCCATTTGGGTGAATTTCAATGTCTTAAAACTCAACTTTTTAACCTACATACTATTATACATGTTAGTCATAGAACATTAAAAGGGTAGGACAGATACAGGTGATTGATGAATTTTATGTTGCCTTCCCTCCCTTCCATCTCTCTCTCCTTCTTTCTTCCCCTCTCTGCGGACAGGAGGATAGGAGACATGGTTGCATTAATAATGCAGTGCTGCCTGGAAACTGAATTCGCTGCAGTGAAGTGCCGTGTGGAATGCTAAAGAGGCATTTGTTTGTGCGTTGCCCATTGCCCTTTCTTCTAAATCCCTGCATATTCTCTCTTTCTCTCGACCACTTGTAATTGCTCACACGAGTGGTCTTAGGGCTACCAGTTGTGAAATAGCTAGCCTATCTCTGTGCAGATGAATATTCTTTGAACATTTTTCTTTGTCTCTATGGGATGTACTTCTTAGATGTTAAAGGAAAGTAACATTGAAGGATTTCCAGTGTTCAAGCATCTAAACAATCAAACAACACTAACTATCAAGAGAATCATTCTGGTAAATACACATATCAGCGTACCACTCATCCAGTGATATTCACACATAAGTGCAAGCCATTACTCCTCCATTGCCTGCAGCCATCTATCTACTATCTCTATCACCTGATTAGTCCAGAGCCACAGGCTAAACACATTTTTACTCTTTTACTCTTTCACTCTTTCAACTCTTGCACCTGACTTGAATAAAAGGTGCCAGACCACTGTACAGATCTGTCCATATGATTACAGTCATATACTGTATAACCGTATAACATATTAATTCTTTCATTCGTGTTCAGTAACTGTTTTATCCCCAGGGCCCAGAGCCTATCCCGGGAACACTGGGCACAATGTACTTGAGAAATACTGGGCTTACCATATAAACCATTTGTAGCATTGAATAGATGCCAGATACTGTATATCTTATCTTCATGTGTTTGTTGACATGGAACTGAGACTATGGCTGGGTGGGAGCACTTAACTCAACTATCCTCTAGGACAGTAATATTTCACCCCAGCCTGTTTTCCTTTATTTTCAAATTTACACCATGAGTAATGAATGCCTTGCTACAGTAATGTTTTTCTAAGTGGTTGCACATTATATAAGCTATAATAATGTATTTGTTTAGCATAAATGTGTGGTGTAAAATTAAATGCACAGGCGCATTAAGGAGAAAAATAGAGGCCAGAAAGACCACTCAGTAGTCAGTTAGTATGAACAAAGTGAATGTATAAACACTATGGACAGAACTATTATAAGGATAATCTAGATATAATATAATAGCATTGTCTAATGATAGAAAAAATATATATTATCAGTATATTGAGTGGATTGTTATCAGTTATTGAAAGATGTAAAATTGTTGCTTACACCTCACCGAAGCTTACACATTCCATCATATGTGCATTACATGGCAGTTGTTTTTCTCTCTCTAATGCTCTTTCTGAATTAAAACATAACACAAATTAATATAAACGAACTAGAGAGAATTCAGTGGAGAAAGTCTGTTTGATCAGTCTGTTTATCTGTAGGACAGGTGTTGTATGATTAAGTTGGACAGAGCATGAGGACAGCAGCCAGTTTACCCATAAATAAGATCATTTTGGAAAAAAAGGATGCAAGAAAGAGCATGGGCAGAGCCAGTTGATCATATTCTGTTGCTTTGCCATGCTGCAATGTCAACACATGTACCTGCCTGCCTGTCTGTCTGTCTGCCTGCCTGCCTGTGTTTTGCTGTGGAAGGCATTTGGCTGGCATGGTTTGGGATCCACTTGCCCCTTTACAGTGCAGGATCACTTTAAATCAATACAAATACAATTCTGACTGATTGCCTTTATCCTATGATAGATGCTCTCTTCCAGGAAGAGAATGTCCCCATGCACAGGGCACAAGGGTCAGCCAGTGGTTTGATAAGGATGAAAAGGATGTAAATCATATGCTATGGCCTTCACAGTCACTGGATCTCAACTCAGCTCAACACCTATGGACCAACGTGTTAGAGAGCACTCTTCACCAACATCAAAACACCAACTGAGGGAATATCTTTTGGAAGAATGGCATTCATCCTACAGTACAGTTCCAGAGACATAAAATCTATGCCAAGACACACTGAAGCTACTCTGGTGGCTATAAGACTATAAGGCACTTTAATGTTGTTTTTTTCCCTTTAATTTGTCACCTGTCTAAGTCTATTTAAGCAACAAGACAAACTGTTTGCTAGTTTCAGTATAAAATCATTTTTCTCCAATATTATTATTATTATTATTATTATTATTATTATTATTATTATTATTATTATTATTATTATTATGTGTATTGTAAATCAAATTTATCACTTATTTGTCATAAGTCAAATAAACTATCGTTACATATCATGTGACATGTTTGAATAGACTCTTTTATTCATACTCAGCTTAGCCAAACCTGGCTGAACAGCTTGTGTTCTGTGTAGACAGAATATAGCCAAGAGAGTGTAAGCATATGGCACCTTGAGAACCTGACAGTGGATTGAAAACTTCTTTATAATTCTATGCCAGCTTGTGTGTATATATCTCTCTTGTAGACTCTTCTGACAGCAGTGCTAGTATTTCTTGGATTCCCTGGTTGACTCCTAACCTTTCTGCAGACTTTAATATGCACCATTTCCTCCTATGGCTTGGTTGTCTGAATGCCACTCTCAATCTCTCCTGACATTTGTATTGAAGATGCTCTATTAGGTGACAAAATGCAACACACATAATGGTACTTTTTAAAGCCCTTTGGTGAAAAAATGCACTGCAACATGTCACCAATTCACTTGTGATATTTATAATTCAGGGTACAAGGAGGATCTGCACTGGAACATACTGAAATTTGAGTCAAATAATGTTCCAATGTCTAATTGAAAAAAAAATACAATTGTGACAAAATAGCAAACATTATTCTCAAGAGTAAAATTTGTACCTTATTATGATTTCATTCATGTGATACATTATTACACAATGCACTTAAAATAATGAGATCAGACTGTTGTTTGACTAATCTAAAGTAGACTAGGCTTTCTGATTCTTATGCTGGTTTGTTTTTTAACTCTTAGACTCATGTAATGTAAGTCTAAAAACATGTAATGTTTTTTTGATGAATTATACCTTATGGCTACAATTTTCTGACTTTTTTCCTCATAACATATATAAAATATAGTTCACATAACATAACCTATTTATTCTTTCACTCTTAGTACTCAACAAAGAGCATATTTGCTCTATCAACTACTCTTTCATATCCCTTGTTGTGCACTGTGCACATAATTCCTTAAAAATATTGCCATATGCTCTGTCTCAAGGATAAGAAATTTAAGCCCTCTTACTCATTAGGGAATTTATAATGCTCATTACTATAATCACTATCATCATATTATGGCTTTAACTGAATTTCCAGTCATTACTGAAATCTCAGTAACTGCTCCAATCTAACACAATCACCTTCTATGTGTGTGCACCTCACAGACAACCCGATCTGGTCCCCTCACTCTAAAACAATGGTGCTCGTCAGCAACTCTACTTCCTGCGGAGGCTCAGGAAGTTTGGTCTCCCCCAAAATCCTGACCAACTTCTACATATGCACCATAGAGAGCATCCTGACTGGGTGCATGACTATCTGGTTTGGCAGCTGGTCCCCCCATGATCGCAAGTTCCTCCAGAGAGTCGTGAGAGCAGCTAAATTCATTATTTGCAACAAACTCCCAGCCTTACAGGACAACTTCCACATATGATGTCTGAGAAAGGCTCACAAAATCACCACAGACTGCAGTCACCCAGCACACAGTCTGCTTACCAAACTATCATCAGGCAGACGGTACCGCAGCATTCAATCCAGAACCAGGAGGTTAAAGAACAGTTTCTACCTGCAGGCCATCAGGATCCTGAATAAACTATAATCCAGTCATTACTCCTTCTTCTACTCTTTCACTCATGCTTCCACTACCTCCCACACACTAGTCACCTCACTGACAGGTCACAGATACTTATGGACAATCTCTTCATATGTTTGTCACTTTTGTGCATGTTGTCATATTTCTAAGGGCACTATTACCACTTTACTGCTGCTAAGGATTCAGTCCAGTCTATGTTTAATATAATGATATATTTATAGTAGTACATATTTTACACATTACACATACTACTACATCTTAAATTAATTGTACATTTTTAAAATTTTCAAATGCTACTTTGTAATGCTGCTTTATATGCTTTTTATACTCTCCTATAGAGGACTGCTCAGACACTACAAATGCACACAGCTACTACCTATTTTACTGCCTTTTGCACTCTTGTTCACAAACTGTGACTGCACACACACTCCTGGGAAAAAATTGGGCCAAGCCCAAAATAGCAAATATTAAGCTTTTAATGGTGTTAACAACAAATCATCAGTCAGAAAATTAGCAAGAATTAAACAAATGCACTCCTGAGTCCTCCTGTGCCACCATTTGCTTGTTTACTCTTGCTGCATTGAACTGTTTGGGGAAAAGCTAGAAACAGGGAAATTCACTTATATAGTCTTCTTGTGTGCAAAGGTAAAATCATGATAATTAAAATGTTTGAACTAAAATTCAAACTAACACACATCTGGGTGTACAACATTTTCCAAAAATATCTTCTGGGATGTTTTTTTTTCTTGAAAGATTAGTTATTATTTGGTTATCTGCCAGACCTGATGCAGCCCATCAAGGGCCACAAGGCTTAAACATTTAAAGAAATCAAAGGGAAAAGCTATCCAATACTAAAGTCCTTTATCTATTTGTTTAATTCTTGCTAATTTTCTTACCAATGATTTGTTATTAGGACTATTAAAAGCTTAATATTTGCCCTTTTGGGCTTTCCCCCCCCTAGGAGTGTACTATAAGACTGTAACAGGCAAAAAAGTTCTTTTTTTTTTATTAATAAGTTATTTACCTGAAACATGAACTTAGGTTATCGTAAAGCTTTACCTATGTTTAAATGCGTTTATCCTTATCTTACATATATATTTGTAAATGTTCTATAAGTGGAATGTAAATGGCTCCGCAGTTGTAGACTCACCCAGGCATTGGTGTACACTCAGAAGTCAGAGATAGCACTCATAAAGGGAGATGTTTACACAGAAAGTCAATTCTGAGCTTCCCAGTGGATGACACTATGCATGATCTCTCTACAGCTGCCCGAGGGTTCATTCTGCTCAGTCTGGCCCATCTGTGTAATTCTCTGCCAGATAACTAGTTTGGCATGGTTTACTCCTGCATGGGGCACGACAAGGGATTTTACTAACATTTCACTCTAGTCACACAATGGAAGTGGCATAAAAACCCTTCTCTCATTTGGCACAGCCATTAAACAAGTTAAATGTATGGCTGACACAGGTATGGCTGACACACTGTTTACATTTGACATTTAAATGTCATGCTGTTGGTAAACAAAATGTGTGTTAGACCATCAACTGCCATGGCAAAAACTGCCTACATATACCTGTACTTATGATGCAACAATTAATGATCTGGTTTTGCTGTTGAAATAATGAAAATGCAAATCTTAAATGGTATTATCCATCTATCCATCCATTTTCCATACCGCTTATCCTACACAGGGTTGAGGGGGAGCCTGGAGCCTATTCCAAGGAACATGGGGCACAAGGTGCGGGACATCCTTGATGGGTTCCAACCCATTGCAGAGCTCAATTGCACAAACATTCACACACCCATTCATACACTACAGACAGTTTGGAAATACCAATCAGCCTACAACACACGTCTTTGGACTGGGGGAGGAAACTGGGGTACCCAGAGAAAACCCCTGAAGCACGGGTAGAACATGCAAACTTCGCGCGCACTGGTTGAAGGCAGGATTTGAACCCCCAACCCCTGAATTATGCATACTATATTATTCATATTATAATATTTTGAATAGTGAGGAAAGGTGAAGGTTTGGTCAATATTGTGTAGAATCTAGCATTGGCCCATTTAAAAAGACTGCATCACTAAAATACTACATCTTTAATATTCTGGAAGAAAATATTTTATAAAAGCCAGAGATCTGCAGCTATAGCTGAATCCAGTGCTTGGGGAAATGCAAGATGCTTCCCACGCAGTGGGAATGGATTAAACTATAGCATGGATTTATTGCCAACAAAGAGAGCAGGAGTAGCTCTTGCTTCCTCAGAGCATACCAATTCAGTTAGATTCCAAAATCCATACAGCGTTTTGTCACAACTGAAATCTTAAAGGGTAACTAGTGCAGATACTGAAGAGTTGATCATTTGCTCATGTTTGCACAGACAAAGGCTGGTTGAGTAAGAAGTGTATGTGAAATTTCAGTCATTATGAAGGCATGATGATGGCAGGGGATATAGGGAGCACTTATCTCTGCAGGTGAACAAACACAGAGTCTACTAAAATTGTGACATGATATTACTCAATGCCCTGAGCTTACAGTTTCTTGCCTGCATGAAAAAAATAATAAATCATTATTTGGGCTGTTGCATTTCGGTTGTCCCTTTGGGGAGAGGCTTAAAGGTTCTATGTAGAACTACAACAGAGTGGTTTGCTATCATTAGAATACAACAGAGTGGTTTGCTATCATTAGAACCCATTGTTGGAAGCTACAAACCCTTAGAATTACAATAAACTCTTAAATATCCCTTGAAGAACATCTTTTAGAGTGCACTGTATACCATGTACATACACCCAATATTATGTCAGTGATTCACATTCTTAATACAGGATGTTCAACAAGTCTCCATACATGGGGGAATTAACACTTTTTACCAAAATGTCTTCCAAATTCATACTTAGTTTTTATATATACAGTCAGGTCCGAAAGAATTTGGACAATGACAGGGTTTTTGTGATTTTGCCTTTATACACCACCACAATAGATTTGAAAAAGAACAATCAAGATGTGATTGAAGTGTAGACTTTCAGCTTTATTTTAAGAGGTTCTACAAAAATATGGCATTTACCATTTAGGAATTACAGCCATTT
>CM075011.1:11834468-11846674 GCA_037576675.1 Pangasius sanitwongsei
TTAAATTTCTGTATTATAACATTAACCCCACTGATCCAAAAAATACAAATAAAAAAAAAAAAAAAAAAATTTACCCCCCCCCCCCCCCCCCCCCCTTTGGTAAATTTTATCTCATGTTTTATTGAGTGAGGTTTGACTTATTTTAGTAAGTAATATCTGCAAAGCACATGTGGTTGAGCCTACCTAATATTTTTTAGTTCATCAATAAAAATGTTACCCCTTTACTTACTGCAAAGGTAATATAAATTCCAATTTGTCAGTATTATACCTAATTTCTTAAATTAAACCTAAAACTTATTTCAGTTTTGTTGTATATTTTATAGACCATGAATTAAATGATGGTAATCATGTCAATATTTTATTGATCAAATTCTGAAACTGCTACACAGAAAAACACAAATGAATGTAAAACAGTCAGCTTGAAATGATGTTTGGAGCTGTACATTAAACAGGCATGTCTCAAGTATTCACAAATTATCTGTGATGATAATATAACATTTGGTGTAGAAATTTTACTGGGTTTGAAAATGATTCAGGAAAAATGATTTCCTACAGGTCACTGTGTTGCTGTTGAATCTGAACTGAAAACATTCTGAACTTGAGCACTTGTTCTGAAACCAGACCATCTTATGCCTATTAAGCTCATAAAGTTTTAATACTAATTTCATTCCAAATGATGCTGAACTGATTTGAATTCAAAATTGCAGGCAGAAATGGACTAGCTTACTCAATACACACAAAACATTTAGAATTAATGTGGCTACATATACAGTATTTGCAATCAATAAACGCTTATCAATGCTAACTCTAGCAGTTTTTACATTACTAATATTACTAGTTGCATCAGTAGGCTAAGGAGCAGTAGCTTACTCACTACATGACTACATTAGCCACAAAAATGAATATTAGGTCACTATTTTACATTGGCTTATAAGCTGTTTATTTAGAAGTATGTGTACAACTATGATTGACTCTTAATTTTAGCATAAATCTGTGTAGTAATGCACCAGGAGAGGTTGCTATGTTAATTTTTCTAAACTAGCTGCTAAGCAATCTCACTAAAGGATGACAATTAACCACCATGTTTGTCTTAGCTTAGCCATAATCAAGCTAGAATTAATTGCAATTTTTTCCAAAAAACTGAAAAATTGAACCAGAACTGGTTTTCTTCAGCATGGGCTGTGATTAATGCACATGTCTCTGTGATTGTCATTTAATTAGGTAAATTTTACGAGGCTTTTACATGTGGTTTGCATTTTTCGCTTGAAATTCTATACTACATAATATGCACAATATTAATTAAAATTTAATCGCTTGTTTTTTACAGTAGAAAATTAGGTAGCTGATGTGTATTTTACTCAAAATCACAGACTGCATTTGGTCATACAATTATTTAAAGTAAATTATTATTATTAACAATTATTTAATGTAATTCATGTGTTATATTTATCAACCCCAGATTTTTTTTTTTTTTTTTTTGTACAGTGTAGGGTACATTGTATGACCACTACATTTTGAACTGATTTGTGGTTAATATATCTAGATTTCAAGTGAATTTAAGCATCAAAACTGAAATAGTACATAGACATCCACCAAATCTCTGATTACAACTGAGCTATGATTTAAGGTATGTTGTTTTTATTTCCATAAATACCTTTAGCATGGGGGTGCACTTACTTTATTGGGCAGATCTGGCTTTTTGCTAGCACAGCTTTACACAAGGATGGATGTCACATAAAGACTATAATATATCGACCTCCCTCATAACCATTGAAAGGCTGTTCCTAGAGCTTTTAATTTATTTCCTCACATAGGACTGTATTTCTTACAAGGAAACCAGAGGAAAAAAAACCTAAGAAAAACATTATATTTTACTCTAAGACTCTGCATCTCAAATGCATCCACTGCTGTCACACACACATACACATGCCATAAAATTCTCCACATAGCAAGAAGGGATAATCTATTTTTAATGAACTGAGATACCTTCAGGTTCACTTAACTTAGAGTAAATCTGACAAGGAGTAGCTGCAGAGCCCATTCTGTGACAAGAACAACTATAATGTTAGATTAAAGGTTAAAAAAATTTGCCTATAGTGGAATACGTAAATATAGAGATTGCACATCTCTCTGGAATGAAATATGACATGAATTTGCTGTAATGGTGGAGGTTGGTTGAGAAGATTGAAAAGTGTTTTCCTGGTTTCATATTTACCTGAAATTGCATTAAAAATATTAAATGCACTTAACTGTAATTCTTGATTTTGTACTTTTACAGTATGTTATCAGTTTATTTTATGCATTATGTATGAGTTTTATGCATTATGTATGGACTTCCAAGTGAATTCCACATATTTATGTTGAAATGTGACATAAATAGTGAACATCCACAAAACTGGGCTGGGACAGGATATTTAAACCTGAATTTAAAGTCTGAAAATTACCGCTTTGCCTTTGCATTTACACTAAGAAGAGGTCGGGTAGGTGAAAACAACTGCATCTTTAGACTAAAATAGGTTTAAAAATCTCACTACACTGACAGTTTCTGAATGCTTCAGGTCCTGTTGCATCGCTTCACCACTTTCATCTCTGAACATGAAAACAGCAACAGGGCACCAACTACAAGCAAACTATGCTTGTGCCAGTAGCTCGATTAGGAGTCGGGGTCAAATGCAGAATGTTCATTTTTGCCATGGAGCACTATGTTTTGATGCTCCTTAGAAGAATATTGCATTTTGGAGGTGAGGTGGAGATAACCTCTTTGAGTCACAGCAGAGAATAATGGGTTTAGTGTTCAATGACACTTCCCGTGGTGACTGTGAGATAATGACTATTTAGGTGCACTCCTCCTGTGTACATTCATTAACCTGCTGTATGCATGAGTATAAAAGCTTCTGGATCAGAGAGAGGCTAAACACACAGGGCATAACATGCGCATTTGTCCTTTTGCTAATTGATGGTTCCCTGATCTGACACAATAATTAGTCACGTCAACCAAAGTTTGTTTTAAAAGCTAATTCAGTTCCCTTTGATTTACCATATAGGAATAATGGGCTCAGAATCAGTTGCACCTTACTTTATAAAGTAACATCTTACCTCATACACTCATAAACAAGACAAGCAAACTTTTGTGAGGTTCATGACATTGATTAATCTTAGAGGAAGCAACTTAACAAAGGGTGTACCTTACGCAGATGTCTGTTTTGCAAGTGATTCACCATATTGCTAAGAGGTTTTAACAGTATGATTCCTTTAACTGCCATTAATTACTGCACTAGTTTACACGACTAAACCATAATATGAAATAATATTAAAATTACATTAATAACTAACAAAAAATCACTGACATTTGTTTTATATTAATGTTAACAAAATATACTATATTAAACAACATTTATATTAATAGATTAAAACGCAACTTTAATGTTAATCAAATGATCTCACAACATTCATTATTAATTAGCAATCAAAGAAAGACAAATTAAAACAGACATCTCTGTGGTTAAGGCTCTGGGTTCCTAATCAGAAGATGGGGGGGTTCTTGCCTCAACACTGCCAAGCTGCCACTGTTGGGCCCTTGAGCAAGGCCCTTAAGCGTACCTGCTCCGGGGCACAGTATCATGGCTGAGCCTGCTCTCTGACCCTGACTAATGTTAACCCTAAATTAATATAATAACACAGTTAAATAATTCATCTTCACTTAGGGTGTCTTTGTCTTAGGGTGTCAACAAATTTTAATTTGTTGTTAAATGTATCTAAACTTGTGTTATTAAAAGGAACCTTGATGTTACACTGAGATTTTATTTTCTAAATGTTGTGACAGCTTGTCAAACAGGAAAAAGAAAAAAAAGTGGAATTACATTGTTTAAAAATAAAGCACATGCAGCTCCCACAACTGAATGTGCAATCACATAAAAAAAAAAAAGAAAAAAGAAAGTGTGACACTTAGCTATTGCGGGAGGGGTGAGCATGAACCACAGGAGAGAGATTAAGGTGCAAAAGGTGCTCTTTATTTGACTTTAGGTGTAGTGAAGGTGGGGTGGAAGATGCTGCAGTGCTCTGGATGTCGTGGAGTGGAGGTAGGGACAGCCTTTGGTAGGGCGAGCTGCAGGGCTGTCTTGACGGCAGCAGCGGGATAAGAGAAACAGAGGTTAGAGGTGGGCCTAGACCTGAGATTCTCTACCTGATGCTGGCCGCGGGCCCCTTTTATACTCCCGTGTCTTCTCCACTACAGCAGGGAATTGCCACTATCATCATTGGCTGCCGGCCGTGCCTTATTACTCCACCCCCAGCAGCCATGTGCTCCAGTGCTGTCCAAAACATGGGTGGCACTGTCCATTCAGCACCATCGCAGCAGTAGCGTGAGGAGCGCTTGCTGTTTCCCCTGCGCAGGCTGCCGGCCCGTCGTCACAAAAGAAAGAACTTTTCTACTTGGCCAAGAGAAAGTAAATGATTGGTTCAATCTCAGTCTCTGAACCCCCTTTATGTGTTATAGAGAACATATAAGGGAGAATTGGGAATATTGCTTGCATTCAAATTAACATGAAAGTAGGAAGTCTGAACTTGACTCATTCTAGCTACAAAGTGGGGAAAATTGGACATCTCCCAATAAATTGTGTGTTATGTTAGCAACAAGCTAGCTAGGTAACATTAGTGTTCATGATTGCTTTCTCAAAACATTTAACTATATGGTCAGTCTTACAGATTTAACCACCAAATGCATGAGTGTTGGTTGTAGCTAGATTTACCTTAGATCAAATTTCATTTTTAACTGTTGTGATAGTTACAGGAACAGAGCAGACAATCAAATATCACTTGATGTCACTATGCAGGGCAAAACTGAAGGGAAGCATCATATCAGAGGTGATGCAGAAACGTTGAATGACTTAAGTTGCAAAAGTAAGACACAAAAGCTTTACATTTACTGCAGCATCTCAGAATCTATGACAGACATGCTCACTGAAAAATCACTTTTTCCAGTTTTGAAAAATTACTCAATGCTGCTACTTCAGTGACTTTGAATGAACAAATTACTTTAGCAAGCTTGTTAGATTTTGCATTCTCTCTCTCTTTCTCTCTGTCACTATTGACATAATTATCTATTAAATCATATTTACATAGCCTGAGAAGGTGATGAAATGTTTAACAGATAAGCTAAGATTATCAGTAAGAATTATGTGTGTTCTTTAAGAGATACAGCATTAATCACTGCGATGGTTCAGATGATTTATGCAGGGGCAGAGGAGAGATCTGAATCTCACTGCATTATCACTTCTGTTGCTTTCCATAACCAAATTCTCTGCATAGCCCAGTGTAGACACACTACAAACCATCTGTAGACTGTCCTGAATCAGATTATATACTGATTCTTAACATGTAAACTGATGGCTATCTGTTTCAGATAACCATAAACTGTATGAATAGTGTATGAGTCTTCATGAACTGAATTTGAAATTTTGATAGGAATAGGGTTGATAGTCTATAATTGATAAACGTCAGAGTAGAATCCAGTGTGTGTTAAGGTTTGTAGGAAGGAGGACTGAGGAGACGGGTGGACTTTGACAGAGCTTTGGTGCTCACTGTATTTCCCAACTAACGCTTTTCAGTGCATTTTCAACAACTCAACAGAAAAAGCTAACTGATATTTCTGATAGTCCTGATAGTCCCGATATTTCTGGGCTTTTGCCTTGGTCAAGTTCATCAACACTTTCCAAGCTCTTGCTCTGCGTGTGTGTGTGTGTGCGTATGTGTGTTGTGCATCCTTTGTCAGCTCTGTCTCTCTCTCTTTGGATCATCGTGTTCTTTTCTGAAAGAACAAACAAAGCACATATACTGTAAGTAAGTAAGTAGACGCAATGACACAGGTGAGAAACTTCATGCCTTACCTGCCGGTTCAACCCGCCTCCTTTCCATCCACAGCTTATGCTTGACCACGCCCCCACTGCCACAATCAGGAAAAAAGTTGATGGTCTATAGTAGGGGTATTTGGATATAAATCTTGGAAGTCCACTTACCAAATTCCCACAGAACTGAGGGTCCATAGAGGACAAATATGTGAAACATATTTGACTTATCTTCTCTGCCATTACATCTTTGTTGGCAACTCCCCCCATTCACAGCTGATTACAATGCCAGATCAAGAGACAAACAGAGTAAAATATATAGTGCAAGCTTAGCAAATGTTACAAACCTAACATGCCTTTTCACCTCTTCAACTCAAGTACTGTTCACTGTTTAGGGTGTATTCCTATCTCACGTCCAGTGTTACCAGGATAGGCTCTGGAGACCCACAACAAGGAAAACTAGCAAAACATTACTGAAGATGAAATGAATGAATGAATGAGCTTGAGCCTTGTCTAGACTTAACCTACTACACTGATCATACTGTATATCTCACTGTTTCCTCTCATATAAAAAAATAAAAGGATATGCTTTTTCTTGAAGTTGCTGGGAATCGCATCAAATTGCATCATGACTGTGCCTGCTCCACAACACTGAAACTGGACAATGGCCAATCAGTTCTGGGATGGCCACTGATATTTCCACTCCTGCCATTAGGGGATGACATCTGCAGAAAAAGCCCAACAGATGTTTGTCTAAATTGTAAACCTTCAAGCAAATTAAACATTTTAATTGGAAAGCTAAACTTTAGCCATGTGGTTATTTAGTGAATTCTGATATGGATCTCTGAATTCAGAGCAGTGTGAGTATTGGGGACCTGATTCAGATGCTCACACAGACTGGCACATGGAACAGGTGATGCAGAGCCATGAGTGAGATATGAGGACTCATGATGACCCATGTGCAGTGACGTACAGCCTATGTCTCACAGTCTGGTTGCACATGTGTGCTGGGTGAGTCTCTCAGACTGAAACATGAACTGATGGCAGCTGAAATGAACTGAACTGAACAAATGGTTAGATTTTTTAAAAAATCATATGGATGAGGCTGCTGAAACAGAAAAGCATTTGCCCTAATGTCTGGAGACAGAGTGTTCAAATTGCATTGATGCCATAGACATCCGTGCCTGGGAGTCTAGCGAACATAACTGGTCTTGGTCTCTGCATGCAAGGAATGGTATATCTCTCTTCTGTGAGTGACACTAGCCTATTCCAGGCATCTGTGAGCTCATGTATGCATACATAGAAGTGATAGTGACATCCCCTTTGACGTAGCATGAGCAGCAGTTTGGAAAGATGGGGTGGCAGGGCTGCATGTCTCAAAAAAGCATGTATCATCACCCTCCCTGGTTGTTAGTGGTTGTGCAAGTGAAGGTCTTTGGTAGTGGGTGGGAATTGTCAATGACTAAAATAAGTATAATGATAGAAAGGTTAAGGTTATAAAGCTACATGGGTTAAGAGCAGGGTCAACACTAGTGTAAATGTTGTTTTTTACAATGTCCTTCATACAAATATCAAATTGCCGGTATGAACTGCATATTTAAATCAGCCAAGATTTCTTTCTCACTCACACACTCCTTTATGTTCTCCCCTCTTGTACTGTATGTACTGTGATGCTTCTTCAAGGCAGTTTCTCTTTGTATGCTGATGTGTAACAAGAATGCTATCAGAATACAATAAATTTACTCAACAATCATATAGTTTGAGTGTATGTCCATCCAGCAGGGGTCAGTATGGTTACAGTACTCCAAAGGGACCTATAGATTGCCTCTTTACTCTCTCTAATCATATGTTTGACCCTTCCTTGGGGTCTTACCAGATGTCCTGTGTGAAATTATTCACATTGAAATATCCCATTCTCATTGTGAGCAATATCTTTCTTGTCTCTGCTGAGCCTGGCAGTATAGCACTGAAGATGTATCAAACTGTAAGGTGTGATTTTCTTTAAATGCATGAGAGGATGTTAATATTTTTTTCATTCTTGAAGACTTTTAGTTTTCAATGGAAACAGGAGTACACTATCAAGTCCAGAAATACACCAATCAGCCATAACATTAAAATCGTGTACCTTATATTGTGTAAGTCCCGCTTGTGCAGTCAGAACAGCTCTGACCCATTGAAACATGGACTCCACAAGACCTCTGAAGGTGGGCTGTGTTATCTGGCACCAAGACGTTAGCAGCAGATCGTTTAAGTCCTGTAAGTTGTGAGGTGGAGCCTCCATGGATCTGACTCGTTTGTCCAGCAAACCCCACAGATGCTCGATCGGATTGAGATCTGGGGATTTTGGAGGCGAAGTTAACACCTTGAACTCTTTGCCATTCTTGAACAATTTTTGCAGTGTGGCAGGGCACATTATCCTGCTGAAAGAGGCCACTGCCATTAAGCGATACCGTTGCCGTGAAGGGGTGTATTTGGTCTGCAACCATGTTTAGATAGATGGTATGTGTCAAAGTAACAGCCACATGAATGCCAGGACAACAAGGTTTCCCAGCAGAACATTGCCCATAGTCATAGCATCCTGGTGCCATCTCTTCCCCAGGTAAGCAACTCACATGCACCCGGCCCTCCATATGATGCAAAAGAAAACATCAGCATGGGCACTCTGACCGGTCTGCGGCTACGCAGCCCCATATGCTGCAAGCTGCGATGTACTGTGTGTTCTGACACCTTTCTATTGTAGCCAGCATTAACTTTTTCAGAAAATTGTGCTACAGTAGCTCTTCTGTGGGATCGGACCAGACGGGCTAGCCTTCACTCCCCACGAGCATCAATGAGCCTTGGGTGCCCATGACCCTATTGCCGGTTCACTGGTTGTCCTTCCTTGGACCACTTTTGGTAGATTCTAACAACTGCATACCAGGAACACCCCATAAGAAACCCTGCTGTTTTGGAAATGCTTTGACCCATTTGTCTAGCCATCACAATTTGGCCCTTGTCAAAGTCACTCAGATCCTTACGCTTCCAACACGTCGACTTCAAGAACTGATTGTTCACTTGCTGCCTAATATATCCCAACCCTTGACGGGTGACATCTGTAATGAGATAATCAATGTAATTCACGTCACCTCTCCATGGTGGTAACGTTATGGCTGATCGGTGTATATAGTCACTAGATTAAAAAAAAAAAAATCATTGCATGATGCCTTTTTATTAGAAGATATTATAAAATTTTGTTAGTTACAAATAAATGTCATAATGTCCGTTGTTAAAAGCACTATACAAATAATATTGAAGGTCGTCAGCAGTGTCAATCAGCTGTGAAAGTAGGCAATTCTTGGTGATGTGTAGTGACAAATCTCTCCAGTGAATTCAAATCTGTTTTGTGAGACTGTTTTTGCCTTTACTTAATTCTTTATTATAGCAGAAAACATACACTGAAAATTAAACAACTGCTTATCTTCTTGCATTTTTATTCTCTATGGATGTTTTCAGTGATACAGTCCTGAGTTTAAAGTAATTTTACAAGGTGAAAATATCTACCAGGCATAAGGTCATGACCACATTGTTCTCCCAACTGCTTGGGTGAGTGACCCAGATGTCTGGCTGGTCTATTCTGCACTTTGGATCCTGGTAAACAGGAGCTGAGGGGAAAAGGAAGCCCAAATCAAACCAGAGAAAATCAATCCAGTTTCTTCGCACCAGGAGTCCTAAGCATGGCCATGATTAGCTTAATTGGCTAACGATCCAAAGACTCAGACATAAGTCTAATCCCCAGTGAGGGGAATGGCCTCCCAGTAAATCTGGCCTTCAGAAGATTCACAGTCCTTAAAAACAGAAGAGTTTTTTTTTTCATTTAAAAACAGCAATGACCTGCATATAAACAAAGTATGAATATTTATTTTATTTCTCTATGATTTTTACTGTTCGAGTTGTAATAAGGCCCTTGTCAAATCTATCCACAGTTCTCGTTTAACTCTCTCTAACAGTATTTTTTTAATACAGTTACCCTGAACTCAGAATATATATAAGAATATTAAAAACATTTAATACATTTCCATATTTTAAATACCAGAGGGAGACAAAATCCCAAAGCTATCCTAAGCAAAATCGAAAATTATTTAAAAAAAAAAAACACTGAAGAGTATTTCTCAGACTGATGCCTTACTGATATGGTTGTTTGCCCAGCCGTGCCTAGCTGCAGTGGATTTTGGATGTCTTGAGAGAAAGTCTTGAGGAAACGTTTTCTCTATTCACATTTCATCTGAATAGAGTGTAGATTTCATGTGCAGAGAGGAGGGAGTTGGGAGGTGTGGAGTAGTAAACAGTAAAGCTTGGCTTGAGCCAAATTTCTTTTTATGCAGCCAAAGCATTGAAAGCTTATTGGGATTGTACAGTGGCTCTGTAGACCCTGCTCTCATTTTCACTTTCGTTTACTTTTCCTTTCTCTTGTTTTCTCTCAAACGAAAACTCTTTCACCTCTGTATCACCTACCGAACACCCACCCACAAATAATTATGATCTATGAATGTGCTATTTAGTTGGTAGGAGATGCTTACAGATGTTGGACTACACACATTTTCAATGAACAAGAATTTGGTCCAGTGAACTGGCAAATAGGGACGAGTAGAAATGCTGTTAAATTAAATTATCACTGTAACTGAGCACATACAACAATTTTCTATAATGTTAACGAAAACACCCACCTGAGTTTAGTCACTCTGATGGCATCATCCAGCTAAAAATACTGTAGGTCTTTTAAAAAAAAATTATTTTATGCAAAGGGCATCCTGCAACATGATGGATCTCTCTCTCTCTCTCTCTCTCTCTCTCTCTCTCTCTCTCTGTAAGGGGGCAGTCATATTTCTATATCTTGGTGGGGGCCAAATATCTGACTATCTGACAGCTTTGACCTTGTGTCCACATTATGTTAAATACAAAAACTGCAGTTTTATTTAAAACAAAGAGTAAAATAGCCAAAAGGTTTCAAAGTTTCTTTTTGGTTACTGAGGTTATGGTTAGGATTAGGTGTAGCATAGCATTAATTAGCTGCATTAAAAATTACAGTATGCCATTGAAAGATACTTATATGAATAGTAAGACAAACGTGTGTGTGTCTGCTGCAGTTATCTTTGCTTTTCCAATCAGAGTTTATATCATGATTCCCAGTGTGTACATATGCAAAAGAAATGTAAACAACTTAAGCCGCTTGTAAGGCTTAGCTGTAAGACTGTGAAATGTATTTTGTACACCTTATTTTTAAATGGAAAAAATATGAAGGTCACAATTATTAATTTCAACTTTGCCAAAATAGCCCTCTAGGCGGTGGATGCTTGAACATAACAAATTATACCAGCAATCAATCAGTGCATGACACATCCAGTGACTGCAGCATATGGAATATTGTGACTGACTCTAGTGTACTTTACTTAAGCAATATTGCATGAGCAAGAGTGCAGCTGTGATTATCGTAGGTGATTTTGAGTGCGATTTTTTTATTTGCTTCTATTGCTTCTAAACAGCAGTTCTATAAACAAGAAATTATTAAATATGTGAGATACACTGCTCTGATCCCAAAGAAGCCACACACTTTATAGCACATCGACTAGCTGGCTAGCTAGCTCACATTGATTTGTATGTTCCCTATTTCCAGTGAAATTGGTGTCGCTTCTTCCTTTTCATCTTCATCTGATGAGCTTTCATGTTTTAAGTTAAAAGTTATATTCATGGAAAATGTATCATTTGCCATGTCCGCTGATGACATCGCTAACTCTACTGTAGTAACTGTACAACTTGAAAGTGGAATTTTAGTGAAACTCACAATGAATTCACAGTGAATCCTCCCAGTGTGGTTATAGGAAATATAAGCACTCCTGTAATGCTGCTCGACCAATCATATTAGTGGAATGGAACTAACTGTTGTATAATAATAGTTGTATATGCAGTAAAATTCCAGCAGAGTACACCACGTTTCCAGAGAAATAAGACTGTGCTGGCCACAGATTTTTCATTTGTCACCAAACTTGTAACATGTGTTAAATAGTTATCTTGAAGTTGGAGATAATCACTGGGCAAAGCAGCTTATATTTACATAAAAATGCACATTTGCTAGTGATTAAAGATGAGAATGCAAACAAAGTGTTTTGGGGCTCTATTTTCATGATAGCAGACATTGCATATTGGATATTTTTTGGAATCTTTGTGATTCCTTTCAATGGCAATGTAGTGCAGAGTGGTCAAATGTAAAAAGGGGCTGAGTTTGAATGAATACAAGAGGTTAAGTGTGTGTGTGTGTGTGTAGTGTGTGAGTGTAGTGTGGGTGTGAGTGTGTGTGTAGTGTGTGAGTGTAGTCTGTAGTGTGAGTGT
>CM075011.1:11858523-11873974 GCA_037576675.1 Pangasius sanitwongsei
TCCTCCCCCTCGCTCTGTATATATATATATATATATATATATATATATATATATATATATATATATATATATATATATATATTGCATGAGTATATTAAAAATACCAAAAACATTAAAAAGCACAATTTTCCAAATTATATTTAAATATGCTTTATATGAAGTACATAAAAAGATAAGTATAAAGTGAAACAATATACTTCAGGCATTCTGCATATAATTCACGTAGACTATTATCATATTTGTTGAAGTATACTATTTTTTCACAATGGTCTGCAATACAGTGCATGATGCAGTGCCATAGCAGATATTTTTTTTAGCCAGCAGAGACCAAATGAGGGAAGGGCAAAAGGGGAAGTGTATGGCTTAATCCGAGGATGAGCGGTGAGGGATATTGACGTAGAGAACAAGTTGTCAATAGAATGAAACAACAACAATATCAGTAATCACCTGCTGGCTGCAATGCTATATGTGCAGTATATTTTTTGTATTCACCCATTTAGTTGTAATGGCTTTACAACTACAACTCAAGCACTATTACATTTTCTAGAAATATTTGGGAAATATATGTCCTGTCTATGATCCTCAATCCTAATCATGTATACACCTAGTCATGCTCATACTTATAGCACACTATGAGCTACTAGTATCTTTCTGAGCCTTTCTCTGTTTTATTACAATGATTACAAATACAGTTTGCCATTTTGCATGCAAACAGCCAGGTTTCTGTGAGAGCTGCACATATTTCCAAATCAATAGCAGATATCCCAAATTCATTTACCATTTTAGCCTGCAGATCAATAGTCATCAATACTTACTCTATGTGTGTATATTTTAATTTGACATGTGCCAAATTGAGTCTGCTGTGTCATGCTGTCGTTTGCATCCTGGTTTTATTATGTTCTTTACATTATTTATCTACTCCACACACAAACCAAATCCCCTCAGCCCAGCAACAAAAATAATGGCTAACAAGTCACTTAAGATGGCCCTGTATTTACATGATTTTGGAACACTATGTATGAGTGTTCAAATTGTGATATTAGACTCAGTTGCTTGAACCTATCGGTTGATAGTTCTGATATGCTAATTATTAGTAAAGGTAACTGGTAACTGGAAACATCCAACATGTAAGCTAAGCTTAGTGATAGATCCAGAATATTTTGACTGGGGTGGACAAGGTGAGACACAGTTTATAGTGTTTATAATGTAAGTTTTTTAAATAATAGTATACAGTATTAGAGTTTTCTATTTCTATTGAATTTGCATTTTCAATTATACAATAACAGAGACAAAGCTGAGTAGACTATGTTAGATTTCCCCTTAGACTACCTTGATTTAAGATATCCCCTGAGAGTAAGGTCATTTCAGTCATTTCCCTCCAGATTTCAAATGACATTAAAAAAAAAATCTAGGTGCTTGCAATTTTGCCCTAAAACAGGTTTCCAATTGTGCCCCCTGTAGCCTCAGATTCCTGACAGGGGTGGTGTGATCCAAAATAATTTTACACCTTAACTACATTTTTCCAGAGTCAAAGGAAACAAAAAAATAGTAAAAGAGAAAATAATGCACCATTAAAGTTAAATAATACACCATTAAACAACATTCAGCTTATCTAATCAGGTGGAGTATCAGGGAGTGACTACTTACTATGTATTTTTTTCTAATATTTCTTGTGTCTTATGTTGGCTTTAGAGAAGAAACCTCTCAATCACAGTTAAAAATGACCTAAAAATAAGTAGGAGAGTTGCTCTGAGCCTCAGTTTGGTGCTTCCACACTGATTTGCTGAGCAGCTGCTTATTCCCCTCAGGGACCTTATTGCTAAATGGTGTGGTGTCAGACCAGGTCAGGTTCCTGAGGCCTTCACTGGGTCTGAGATTGAATGAAAAACCTTGGGGGCTTTCGTCTGTCTGTTACACTACCTCAGACTTATTGGCTATTGATCTGATTGTGAATGCATTGGGCCCTCAAAAGGGGATGTTGATTCAAAAGAAGCTAAATGGCATAAATAATGCAAAAATCAATGCCATGTCTCCAGTAGATATTGTTTTCATCATCTTTAAACTTGGATGGATAATATAATTTTCATTAATGTTGTTTGTAATTTCCTTTGAATACTATTCAATGTAGACCATAAAATGTGAGTTTTTTCATATTATACTCAGGCCATCCATTGAAACAAAGGTCTTCAGAAATAAGATGGTAAGCAGTAATTAATTTTCTGCCATCTCTGCAGTCTACAGGGATGACTAGCAATGGATGAGATCAGCTGGTATGAAACTGAGCTGAAACATGCATCCAAGTAATGGTAAGCTGTGTTTTTTTCACCAGATACACAAAACCAAAGAGTTATGTTATGGACTAATGTGCATAGCAATTAGACACACAAAGCAAGGAAAAAATATTTTAGTGAAACTTGGTGACACTATAATCCATGGAATAAGTATACGTTTGTATTACTACTTTGTCATATTATATTTAGAATGTATTATTATATTTTGCTTCTAATAACAATTAATAGAATTATGTGCTTCAGCTCATTAATGTAAATAGGGCAGTTGAGTCTAGGGACACCTTATTCAATAATTAATTTACCAAAGAAACTGATGTAATGGCCATTCTTGGCCTGAGCGACTGTATGCTTGGGGCATCTGAATAACTCATATTCAGACTTATCAGATTGAATAAAGAGTTCTTCCTCTTCTGTTGGAGCTCTCTCGTGTAATGAAACTCAGCCTAGAAAAAAATGCCAAACTTATAGCCTTTGTTCTTCCACCCACCTTAGTTAAGTGATTTACCACATGGTCCTTCCCTTTATAATCTGACAGAGCCACAATTTTCATTAATTTCAGAGAGGCAGAGAATGTGAGAGACACCTTAAATGCATAGTAATGCATAATGCAGTTTACTTCATAACTACTTTAGTAGTTTCTTAGAGCATGTTAAAAGTGTGTTCAGTTTATTATACAACAACATACAAATGTAAATTTAATATGAATTTAATAGTATCAGTGTACACAGTACACAGTATATGTATGCTGTGTCTGGCAGTAGTGTTGCTAAAAGTTGTTTAACTTGAACAAAGCTATTATTTCCCAATAGTAAATCTATCAAATTATGTATTTCTTGCAGGTTGGTTGGAATCATGGTTTGACTTTAGGTTACTGGCTGCAAACAATTTGGACATTTAGACAAATTGTAATTTTGTCATGTCAGAGGGAAATGAAAAGACATATTGTTCAAACCTGTGTACGAGTCAGCCACAGAAACAAAGCCAATGTCTCACCATTTTCATTTTCACAGCAGATTCTCAGTAAATGTAATGGACCTTATAGTTGCCACTCAGAGTCAGAGCCATTGCACTAACCTTCTAAGGTTCCCTTTTTCCCCACAATACATTCAGTATTAATCTGAGCATCCACAGCATAGCAGCAGGAGCATCATTATTAATGAAACTGTGCGGTATATTGATATCTTTGCGTTCATCTTTTAGGCTACTTGTCTCGTTGGATTAGTATTCATTGGAAATTAGTGGCCAGCTGGAGTCTGAAGTAATGGTACAGATCCAGCTCCTGTGAAGACACTGAGATCCAGCAGCATTACTGGAGCAACAGCATGGGAACTGTGGATATTATCCAAGGAACTTGCACCATGCGGACTGCATAGCTGGTTATTTTCTTTGAATTCATATTATAACATGATGTACTGGTTTATACATAAAACTCATCTTCCTGGCTAATGGATAATCTCACCTGCATACTATAGACTTGCTCCTTTTAAGAATCATGAAATCTATCCTTTTCTCAACCAAGGACTATTATTAACAACATCACAATTGTCCAATGAAAAATGTGTATTTCTAAAAATGTAACTCTTCATAGGGAATATCAAACACAATAAATAATATCATTTAGACACATTTTAGCACAGAAATTAAAAAAAAAAAGATGTTTATGTTAAACATTATTAGTATTAGTAATAGTAATTAGTATTACTATTTTAAATCAAAACCATCATTTTAATCCATATATATTGAGATTTTTACTTATATTCAAAGTAAATGTGCGAGTTGACTTGGTAGGTTTTGGTTTAACTGTAAGCCACACACCTGTGAGTAAACAAAATTTACGTACTGGGAAAAATTGTCTAAGAATTAGCATTGTACATCATTGTACTGCCACTTTATATCAATTTTGTCAGCATGTCAATCTGTCTACATATTGGCTGGTCCTCCTCTGGGAAATTAATGTCAATACATGCTTACCTTTAAAAAAACAAACAAAAGAAAAACACAAAGCAATTAATTCTCCTTTACAGAGAAAAGGTGCACAACAAGCAAGCTGGCTGTGCACAGTGATCTAAGAATGAACTCACACAGCGCATTAGTGATTACCATCTCTGATAACATGAGATATCCTGCAAACAAACCTGAGCTGTATGAGGAGACTAAGCCAGACCATTTATTGCTAAACTCAGGGCTTTTGCTTTGTGTCAGGGAAAGAGTTTAATAGTATGCACTATGATTAAATCAAACAGGGTATAAAGATACAAATTATGTTAAATATTAGACAGTAGATTTAATTAACTAATCATGTTATCGTGTTTAAATACTCAGCTCATAAAAACCTTTATATTTTTCATAAAAATGTTACTTTTGGAATTTTTTGAAGTTGAATTTAGCTTCTGAGCCAGAAAAACAGTGGGTTCCCAAACCTGGAACCAGCGTGTCTGTAGGTCCTGTCTTAATTTGCTCCTTAATGTGCTGTCATCTTTTATTTGATAACATCTATTTTGAAAACCTTTGACATCACTGATTATACAGACACTGGATAATACAATGTCACTCAAACATGGTAGTGAAATGCGTTAAACTGAGGCTAGCATTAGCTCAGAATTAACAAAATTAAACCAAACTTGGCTAGAGAACTTTATTCTGATTGTAATATTGTGTACTGATATACTGACATAGACATTTGGTCATAACTTACATTTGAATTATCACTGAAAAAGTCTTTAAAAAGTGTCCAGTATAACTTGATGTCTGCAGACACCCTTCTGGAACTGAGAGCCTCTGCTTTAAAATTTATGAGACGAGCTAGTGAGTGTTAAACGTTATCACAGCATCTTTACACCAAGCGCACTGATATCTCTTAATAGGGAGGTGACAGATATATTGCAGCATTATCTGTATTGTGCGCAATATAGAGACCATCAGAAATATTATATTGTGTTATTGATAGTGCTACCAGTGACTTCTAAATATCAGACAAAACATCACACACATTTTCTTCCTGAGGAGCAGTGTAGAACTGGCTATAAAATCTGAGCACTACTCATGCCCAGATGTTTCTTAATATACAGTGCATTGTAGTATTGTTTATTGGCCAAAGCTTTTAAATTAAGCTCTATCTGTGGAATAGGACATATTTTTATTTTGCCTTAACAAAGGACTAATAGCAGAGAATTTTCCCCTAAGTGATCAGTGGTGGTTACACTCTTACAGTTTGAAACTTCTGGCTCTTGATTCTCATAAATCACATGAGAATGAGAAACAAGTGAGGGAAAGAAGTCTCCCAGAACATTAATTCTTGACACATTTTTCATAATCCTGGAGAAAATTATTAATTATGTATCCTTGAAACAGCCAATCAACAATCACTTGGGTACATCCTTTAGTACAAGCAGCAAGAAAAATGTGGCACACAATTTATCCATCACAGTGGATGGAAAAAATAAATAAATAAAAGCTGTTTCTACTGAAATGCACCCCAGAAAATATCTGTTTGAATGGGAGAAGACCAAAAGCCATTGCCTCTTGCACCTTACTGTCTAAAGCATCCAACACATTTTTTACATTTATGACAGCACACATATTCACACACTCATTCACATCTACACTCCCAGGAGTTTTGCCCAGGAGTATATATTGTTAAACATTGCCTATGCAGATCATTTCAGGGGTAAATATGGAGCTTACCCAGACTTTTGCAACTGCACTAGACAGAATGGTTCCTTGATCTTTTTCAGTCCTTCCATGATAATATTATATTGTTATCTTTATTTTTTTATGTCAATGTATCTCACTATTAAAAAAAAATCCATCTAATATCTAACAATAAAGTATTTGAATAACTGAAAAAAAAATGAAATGAAAAAACGTTTTATACATATGTGCAGAATTCATTTTTGTCCAACATAGAGTACCATAGTGACAAGATAAGCATTTCACACTGGACTATTCACATGTCCCGACTAAATTATTATCAGTTCATTTGAAAAGAGAGAGACAGGAAAATGACTTTAAAGCCAGCTCTCTGAGTGGAAGTGAATGTAAATAGCCATCTGACTTAATTAAGAGCAGCCTAGTCCTGCTCGATAAAAAGGGCTCTGAAATGATGGCACTCCTGAGGGGTGCGTCAAGTGAATAATTGGATGTTTTAGGCTGAAAAAATAAATGATCTAGAAAATCCTCTCTCGCTTGGCCAATAAAATTAATTAAAATGAGATGATAGCATCGATTCACATGTGAAGCTATACCACATCAAGATTCATATAGTGGCTAATTCCTGAGGCAATACTGGTATGGTGATTTTGGATCTATCTGAGTAAAAAGTTGCGTATTTATATCTGTTATTTGCAAATAAATTTTTAGAAAATTCAGTGTCAGAATGCACTGACCAAAAGCATACCTAAAATTTATCCTCAAGAATAAATGATTAAAACCATCAACCTGTAATGTATTCACATGATTTTTTAAAATCAGAATACCACATTATTTTGTATAATTCATGTTATGGGCAAGTAGTTTCTTGTTACAATTTGTAGGTACAGGTGTGATTCGAATTTTGTAGAATAAAATCCATGCTTGATTGATTTTTTTTTTTCCTCAGGTTCTATCTATTACTGAAAAATTGGATATTGAACCCATGGTGA
This sequence comes from Pangasius sanitwongsei, assembly GCA_037576675.1. Classification (NCBI taxonomy): domain Eukaryota; kingdom Metazoa; phylum Chordata; class Actinopteri; order Siluriformes; family Pangasiidae; genus Pangasius; species Pangasius sanitwongsei. Next base: position 11,865,455 of record CM075011.1, read on the forward strand.
TGTAGATTCTGCTTCATGCCAAAAGTTCCATCTCAGTAGTAATGTGTTTTACAAGCTTGTATTGTTCTATATGTGTATTTGAGAGAATGGAGATTGAGTCAGGTTACATGGGGTTTCAGATTCCTAACCTCACAGCCTCTCCAAATGAACTGCTGGTTTGAGCAATGTAATTTTCTGGTTTCTGTTTTATATATATATATATATATATATATATATATATATATATATATATATTATTTTAAACTGTATTTAACAATTGTTTATCTCAATTGGATGTTTTCTGGGCAAAATCAATACACACATATCTAAATGTTCTGAAATAATGAGGCAGTGTGCTCACCGTCCCATTTAGCTCCATAGATAATAGAGGCCCACAGGGGCAGGAAACTCGCTGCTCCATGCTTGCTCAATGAACACTGGAGGAGGAGCAGTGCACAGTAGTTAATGACAGGGTTGCTAGATTGGGCTAGCTTAAAAATACTCTATGTAAATACTCTCTAAAAATGTGTCTTCCTTAAACAATGCCTGAATTTCAGGTCTTTTTGTGGTTTTTGAGATGTAGCTGGGCTGAAAATTTTGTTGAAACTGGCAAACACACCCACAGTGTCAAACTGCTAGACTATGTGCTGGATGACTGTATGTTGCCGAATCTAAACTGCCTATTACAAGGTTAATCTAAAAAAAAAAAAATACTAGATAGTAGCCTACAGCATAATCAAAGTGTGTTAAACTCTCAACTTAATTTTGTTTGAGGCTGTCATTATTAATGTTGTCCTGCCCTGCACCAAAATGTAAGGCCATGAGCCGCTGCTGCCTTTAGCTAGATTAAAATATGTAAGGTTGCCGTAGATGGTTTGAAGTATTTCTCAAACACTAAGCAGCACTAATAACACAGAGTCAACCTTGTATTACATAAATACTACACTATTTATCATAAATACTTTATTAAATCATTTAATCTTTTATATCTAATGCTTTTTATGGTTTTTGATGATTAATAAAGTAATTTATTTCTACTACTACTAATAATAATAATAACAACAACTGTCTGTGCACAGTTTAGTATGTTCTTCCTGTGCCCACATTGGTTTCTTCCCATCCTTGAAAACATGCTGGTAGGTAGACTGGATTTGCACCCCTAAGTTTTAATAATAGTGTATGAATGTGTGTGCAAGGTTCTCTGCAATGGACTGACCTCCTAGTTTCACCATACATCCAGTGTTCCTGGCATACATTCTGGATCCACTGCATGCCTGACCATGATAAAGTTACATTTATTATTATTATTATTATTATTATTATTATTATTATTGAGGAATTTATTGTCTGTGTTCATATTTCATCTTGTGATCCCTTGCAGATGGGGAGTGATAATTGTACAACACAGCCCCATCTGGCAGCTAAATCAGGAGCAGACAAAAAAGCTGCATGTCGGGAAAAATGTTGGAGAAGAAGACAAAGAATTCTCTGCTCTAATCTTCCTAGCACTAATGAGACTTTCCCTTTCCAGCACACATATTCCCTCAAGGAAGCCAGTCCTGCCTGCAGCAAAAAGAGCCTGCAACTGACTGCTTTCACTCAAGCATTTCTTGAACCAGTAGTTCACCAGAGAATGCAATCACTGCTCACATTTTCTTTATTGCCTTTTCTCAGAATGCAAAGACTCAAAAACTAAATTATTCTAACATTAGCATTCTTTGTAGTCTGCACATGTATTTCCCCACTGTGATAAATAAAATACACGATTCATAAGCATCTCAATATCCACTCTACTAATCAAATTATATTGATTCATTTCTTAATTATTATGGGAAAATGCCCACCAATATATATACACTCATACATTTTGTGTATCTCCCATGAGAAAGCATGAAATAACCATGGTGTGTGCCTGCCAGAAAATGCTCGATAACTAGTTCCATGTCTGTAACATTTCGGTGTGCTTTAGCAGGCTTATATTAATCATGTGCAGCAGAGAAAAGCTTAATATGTGGGATAAGGAAGTGAAAGGTGCCTTCCTAGGTAAATAAGATGGCCATTGCACTCTATCATTGGGGAAAACACCTTTAGCTGGTACATTCAGCTATTATACAAGTGCTGGGTTTTAATTTTGTGCAGCTTGGTGCCTGTTACTCAAGCATCTTTCAGAAAGTCTTTAGAGACATTCTATTCACTGTGGTTACATAATTGTTCTATAGCTGAAAAAGAGTTATTCTTGTATTTACATATTTTGCAGGAAATTGATGTTCTTGGCCTGTGATATACATACAGTTGGTATGGTGGGATAATAGTACTGTACATACTGTACAATAGTACACTGAATTTTCTAAAAATTTATTTGTGACTAACATATAAATATGCAACTTTTTACTCAGATAGATCCAAAATCACCATACCAGTATTGCCTCAGGAATTAGCCACTATATGAATCTTGATGTGGTATAGCTTCACATGTGAATCGATGCTATCATCTCATTTTAATTAATTTTATTGGCCAAGCGAGAGAGGATTTTCTAAATCAGAACAACAAGTTTTTTCTACACTATTTTACAATGTTTTCACCACTCAACAGTGTAGTGTATTATAAGCTTTTGTTCAACATCTATCAGCATGCAACTCTCAAACAGCGGCCTCACATTTTTTCTGGCCATGGCAATGTAGTGGCGACTGGAATTTCAGTTCTGACTTGCATCAGAAATCAGAATAAACTATATGAGTCTCCTGTCTATATAGATCTCTTATCGAAATAACTATGGCATCTCCCTCACTGACTAGAGAAGTCTATTTTCATCAGACTGCATCAACTGCACAGCATTTATCACGCCAATGTCAAATATATAGATCTCTGACAGGATGTTAGAACCAGGTATCTCACTTCTGTATCTTGTTACCGAAAGAAATGCCTAGAGATCTTCCACCTGTAGGGTAAACTATTTACGTTCATTCTCTAGTTTCCTCCCACTGCCCAAAAACATGCAGGTAAGTGGATTGACTATGCTAAATTGACCTTAGGTGTGAATGAGTGTGTCTGCATGGTGTACTGTGATGGACTGGTGTGCGGAAGGCTACAGTTACCCAAATGATCCCATTATACAACCTTGGTAAGCAGAAAAGTATCTCAGAACACGTCAAACTTTGAGGAGGATGGGCAAGAACAACAGAGGACTACATCGGGTTCCACTCCTGTCAGCCAAGAACAGGAGTCTGAGGCTACAGTGGACACATGTTTCTCCAGTCTTCAATGATCTTGTGAGCTCATCAAGTCAAGTCAAGTGGAGTTTATTGTCATTTCAACCATATACAGCCAGTTAGTACATAGTGAAATGAACCAACGTTTCTCCAGGACCAAGGTGCTACATAAGACAAACACAGGACAACACAGAACTACAAGGGACTACATACATTTACATAAAGTGCACAAGTGCAAACGTGCAGACAGCACAAGACAGTACAATGGCTACTGGGATAGACAATGGGCAAAGTAAATCCCAGCGCACCCATCGTCTGGCCAGTACACAGTTCTATTAGAAAGTGAATCCAGTGACACAAGTCTGGCCATTAGATCCATAGATATTCACTGTTAATATTTCATAAAGTCGCTAATGGAAGTAATTTAAAGTACATTTACAGATTTTTTAATAGTGGATGCTGGGGGAACATTTATGCCAAAACAATTAGTATTTAATCAACTCACCTGACAACAAAATCAGTTGTTCTGGAAAATGAATGATTTTTTTTTTCATAAATCTATTAGGATTTAATTGCAAGGTTCTGTTAATTAGTTACAGAAAGATTAGTTAATATAGCCAGCACTGCAAGGAAAAAAATGACATCTACTTAAAATATATTTGAAGCAACACAATAAATACTCTTAATTTCATCAGTGCTACACAGTGCATGGATAATAAAGAGAAGTTTACAAATAGTAAAAGGTTGAGAGCTGCTAGAGCAGGGAGGTCACTGAGAGAGAAAAGCGTAGATGAAGTGGTTTATCTGATGCTGGCTGGCTATGGAGTGAACAAAGTGTGACATTTAATCCCAGAAGCTCTATACTCATCCAAACCTGACTGCTTTAGGTCACCATCTCTGAGCTGTAATGTCTGGACAGTAGTTGCCCTTTTAGAACACACAAGCTTTTAAATACACATTCCATGTGGACCACTAGCGGAATTCCCCGCCTGGCCCTGCTTCACTATTATATATATATTTTCACTATATATTCACTATTAATACTGAATATATAATATGTATTTGCAGTGAATTTTGCTTTTTAGGTTACTCTTTACAGGAAGGTTCCTTAGTAATCCAGTAACTGTGCAAGAGCAAATCATAAACAAACGTAGCAACTATTAGAAATAAATAATGTTTTAAGCTTCATTATGTCACACCTTTCATGTTTCCCAGTGCAACAAGCACTTCTGTCATGTTATTTGAGTTCACGTAATGTGCTTTTATTTACATTACCATGTGCTTTAGTTTCTGGTCTAGTCCTGTCTACTCCCCATCCTGTCATTGGTGTCGTACCCTATTGTTTCCATCTGTTCTATGTTGGGCCTTTAATTAGATTGTCTGTTTATATTGATGCCTCTGTTCCTTGTCACAAAGTTTAATCATGCATTCAGGTGGTTAAGTCCAAGTGCTGGACAAATGGCCTCAAGGTAAATGGAGTTCATCATGTGTCTAAATGATTGCAAGTTTCCCAGGTCCTGTGGCAGCAAAACAAGTCCAAATCATCACCCCTCCACCACTGTGCTTGACAGTTGGTATGAGGTGTTTGTGATGATACACTGTGTTTGGTTTTTGCCAAACATGGCACTGAGCATGATGACCAAATAACTCCACCTTGGTCTCATCAGTTCAAAGGCTATTGTTCCAGAACTTCTCTGGTTTGACCAGATGCAATTTTGCAAACCTAAGTTATGCTGCTATGTTCTTTTTGGAGAGAAGCAGTTTTTTCCTAGCCACCCTTCCATGAAAGCCATACTTGTTCATTCTTTTTCTGATTGTGCTGTGGTGAACATAACATTTAATGTGCTTACAGAGGCCTGCAGGTCACATGATGTGGCTCTTGGGGTTTTCTTTATATCTCTGAGAATTAAACGGTCTGACCTTGGACTGAAATGGATAGTCAAACTTCTTAATGTTTAACTAATCCTGTGCAATTTATTAGTAACACCTGGTTGTTAATTACTCTCTTAAAGATTGTGAAAGTAGAAAAGGTGTAATTATTTTTCCCCACCTGGTTTCTGAATGTTGGTTTATGTTTTGGAACAAATGACTACATATTGAAATCTGTTGTGTATTTTTTGTTGTCACCTGAGGTTATGTGTTTGTTTATAGAAGTTGGTGAGGACCATGCAATTGTTATGTATGCACCGATAAATAAAAACATAGAATTGAAGAAGGGTGTACTTTCTTTTTCTCATGGCTGTATATAGAACCCTTAAGACTACTTCAGTTGTCCATCAGAGGAAACCATTAAAGGGTCTACAACTGAAAACTAAAAGTGAGTTTCTATTGAAAAGGGTTTCAAATCAAACCTTTTGGGAAATGAAGAACCCCTAACAACCTAAAGATACAACAAAGGCGTGTGTGAACAAAGGTGTGAATAACTTTGAAAGATCATCCTTCATGATTACCTAAAGACTGTGTGTGTATAAAAATACATTTTCAGAGATTTGCTAATTAGCCATAATCCTTTTCTGTATATCAAACCCCTCTAAAAACAGCAAATGAATGAATGAATGAATGAATGAATGAATGAATGAATGAATGAATAAATAAATAAATAAATAGTATTATAAATCAAAGCAAACCCTGAGTGAGGTTTGCATAACTGCAGAGCTAGAGGAAAAAAAACTGCTCTAGAGGTGAGCTGCTGTTCCATAGGACATCTGTAATTAGGGTCGCTCACAAAGCAGGCATTCTGGACTTAAAAGTTAATCTGTTTACTTTTTATTAAATGGTTTTCAGTGTATCAAAATAAAAAAAAAACATTGAGTACAGCAAAGGGCATAAAGACTTGAGATGACAGAGCAGTAAGCAACAAATTAAGAGACGGGTGCTAAAAACTGTATGGAGAGGTTTGTCCTCTGTTGGCAAATGCTGATAGCAAATGAAATGTTATTCAGTTTATTTTTACATGAAACCATCTGTTAGGGAAGACATAGAAGATCACTAGCATACTTAGCAAGTATATAAAGTATGTAGTTTCACTTTGTGTACTTTGGTAAATGCATTCACTATTTTGTCTTATTTTTATAAGTGATTTGCTTGGCTCCCAAGAGATGGTTCTTTAGGGCCCCTTGTATGAAATGAAATGCTAGTGGCTTTAGAATATATCATTATCTAATATGTTATAGCTTGCATACACACATTCACACACTCACTAACACCTATGGGCAATTTGGCTGAAGCCAATCCACCTATCTGAAAACAAGAGAACCTAGGGGAAACCTACATGAACATGGGGAGAACATGAGAAACTCCAAACAGCCAGTAACCCAAGCTCAGGGTCAAGCAGGGGGACTCTGGATCTGTGAGGCGAACACTATCCACTGCACCACCATGCCACCCACATGTTTCATAATATCCTTTATTTTTCAAAAAGGGCAAACAAACATCATAAATTATTAATTACTTTTCTTAATAATGCTGTCATCTCTGTTATCTCATCTGGAATTATCCTAACCTGATTTAATATTATCTTGAGAAAACAGGCTAATCAAGCAAACAACATTAGTGACATTTTATCGAAGATTATGAATCTACAATGTAAAATGAGTAATCACTTTGATCACAAGCATCACCCATGTTATCTCTCTCTCATCTCCAGGGGTAAATATGAGTCACAGCATTTGACAAACAGGAGCAAACAGCCTTATTGCTGCTCTTGATTCAACTGATCACTGTCCACTCTTACATCTGTGCTGAAATAATCCCTGATTAATTTAATGAATTTTGATCTATTGGCTAAAACTAACATTTTAAATTAACGTATAAACATTCCAACTTTGCAGAGTCGTCTTTGCAGAGTCATTACTGCCATCTCTACATTCACGCACTCACTAACACCTAGGGGCAATTTAGCTGAAGCCAATCCACCTATCTGAAAACAAGAGAACCCAGGGGAAACCCACATGAACATGGAGAGAACATGAGAAACTCCAAACAGGCAGTAACACCTGATATTTACACCATTTGTAAATGGATTCTCTTAGATTATGTCCATTTTGCCATGGCACATAACTCATAACTTGATCAAAATATAACATTTAATGCACGAGGAAGCACACTTAAGGACAATCGGAGCACTTTGTCACAATGGGCCCTTGTGCAAGCATTACATTTGGGCTATATTGACAGTGCCTTTCCAAATTAAGTATTTGGTTCATTGATGGACAAGGATTTTGAAAGCACACATTTTAAAATATAAGAATCAAGCATACTGTATATTTACAGATAAAATTTAATTTTAATTGTTTTCTTGAGGTCATACAAGAAACCAATTAAAATTAACAATTAAACAATTAAAATTGACAGACATATGGCTACAACATACTTTAAAGGATGAAGTTTGCCCAAATTTACAAAGTCTTATAAAGCTTCTTTTACATGTTGACAAACAATGACTTCTGTGATATCATTTTGTCATTGAATTGTTTTCAATATAAAAGTCTCAAAATGATTTATTGATTGTTGCACCAGTTGATATTACATAAAATGAACAGCTTCTGACATATTTTTCGGAGTATATTATGAAAGAACTACAAATGCAAATGGTTTAGAATTTTGGTCAGTATTGCTAAGGGACTTTCTTTCACTGTATGCAAACCATGGAATGGTGACTATGACAAAATATCAGCAAAGCCAGTGAGGTTACTCACTTATCTGATGGCCATTTGATGGCCTTTTCTCTCAAAAAATAATGACATTTAAATACACTACCACAAGAGAGATCCACATATAATAAATGGCAGCTGTTAATTACACAATTAGTAGGTGCATTAAAATATCAGATTAGCCTTTGCTAATCTAGTTATGATAGTTTACCATTTAGCAGCCAGAGTTTGTTGTTGAGGAGGGCGACAAGGTACCAGAAGCACCAGAAGTGAAAAAGTGTATCTAATTGGGAGCTATGCTCTGTCCAATTCTCTCTTTCTTTTCTTTTCCCTTTTGGGATCCACTTTTATGCTTATAATCAAAAAGGATTCTGAAACTTTTGCCAAGTAGGCTGGAGGCTCCTGCACTGTTAAAAACAAAGAACTTCAAGTAAGCAAAGCAATGTAATTCGACTGGTGATTGGACAATTAGTGACTTGTAAATCACTTGATGAGATGAATCACTGGATGAATTTTGCATTCCACAAACCTTCCCAGGTCTCTACAAAGTCTGAAAAATCATGGACCACCTTTCGAATTGCATAACAGTAGCAAAAAATATATATAAAAAAAAAAAAAAAAATATATATATATATATATATATATATATATATATATATATATATATCTATATATTTGG
>CM075011.1:11894313-11907359 GCA_037576675.1 Pangasius sanitwongsei
CTTTTGGAAGCTACCATTGGAGGGGAAGATCTATACATTACAAAACAAATAACAAAATACAAACAAATAGACTCTCATAGCATCCAACTCTACAACATATAGCATTTAGTTCCCTTATAACTTACATGGCTTAAAACAATCAAAACCAAACATAAGAAAACACTTACATCCTTGGTTCCCCCTATCCCCTGATGTCAGAGTCAGATGGAACATTCTACTATGAGCAAATGCTAGCTTTAAATATGGCTGCTTCCCAATTGCACAAATTTGGCAAGTGAGAAGGGAACCAGGAGGTATGTACAGCAGTTTGAGGTACCATAAAGTTAACTTCATTACCGAATTAAATCAAATAAATGCTTGATGTATAAGGTATTTGTGTGCTGTTTTGAGTTATGTTATAGAAACAGAATGAATCAATTAAACATTTAAACAAGCAACGGCAATACACCAAAAACAATGAATCTAACAATTCATTGGGATAGTTAATGGGGTGAACACCAAACCAGGGCTACAAACACAAAATATGTAAGGATGGTATATCTTTGCCGGCATTTAGTTTGTGTGTATGCACAATGGTGGAAACAGTTTGTGTGTGTACAAGCCCATACTCAGTCCCTTCAAAATAAAAGTCCTGGGTCACACTTAGTCTGTGACATTTCCCCCCTCCTTCTCCAGACACCTCTTGAGGTGTCCTTGAGAGGTAGTCAGCTGTGCAGTTCAAAGTCAAGAGGCTGAATGGACAGAAACCACCTAGTGATTCGGGCATTGGTGTCTCTCATCCGGCCTAACCAGGCCAAAGCCAGATGATCAGTTTCTAGCTGGAACTTACGTCCAAGCAAGTAATAGCGGAGGGAGTCCAATGCCCATTTAACAGCAAGACACTCCTTCTCTACTGTTGAATACTTCGTCTCACGGGGAAGGAGCTTCCTGCTGATGTAGACCACAGGCTTAAGTTGTCCTTGTTCCTCTTGTATTAGTACAGCACCAAGGCCCTGTTCAGAAGCATCAGTTTGTACTGTAAAAAGCTGCTCAAAGTCAGGACTCTGAAGAAGTGGCTCTTTGCATAATGAGTCCTTCAAATCCTGGAAAGCTCTTTTGCAGTCTGGTGTCCAGTTCACTTTGTTAGGCTGGCTCTTTTTTGTCAAGTCAGTCAGGGCAACTGCCTGGGCAGAAAAGTTTGGTATGAAGCGTCGGTACCAGCCTATTAGCCCCAGGAAAGACCGAACTTGTTTCTTTGTTGTAGGCCTCTCTGCATTCTTAATGGCTTCAATTTTTCCAACTTGTGGCCTGATCAGACCATGTCTCAGCACAAAAACCAAATACTGGGTTTCTGTCTTGGCCAGGGCACACTTGTCAGGGCGGATTGTCAGACCTGCAGACTTAATCCATTGTAATACATCCTTGAGATGCCCCAGATGTTCTTCCCAACTCTGGCTAAAGATGATTATATCATCTAGGTAAGCTGCAGCAAACGTTTCTGTCCCACAGAGTATCCACATTCCTGGAACGTTGCTGGGGCCCCATGAAGCCCAAAAGGAAGAACTTTTAGAACTGATAGTGCCCAAAGGGAGTCTTAAAAGCCGTCGGCTCCTTGCAATCAGGCTTCAGAGGAACTTGCCAATACCCCTTACAGAGATCTAAGGTAGTGAGGTATTTAGCTCTTCCCAGTCGCTCCACCAGCTCATCCACCCTTGGCATGGGGTAAGGATCGAACTTACTGATGCTGTTCAGCTTGCGGAAGTCCAGACAAAACCGGAGAGAGCCATCCTTTTTGGGAACAAGCACAATGGGACTGCTCCACTCGCTAGTTGAAGGCTCTATCACCCCCAGTTCTTGCATAGTGTCCAGCTCCCGCTTCAGTACTGGCAGTCGCTCCAGCACACGGTAGACTGGCTGGAAGATGGGTCTGGTATCTTTCAGGATGATGGAGTGATAGACCAGGTTTGTTCTACCAGGTGTCTCCATGAAGAGCTGATCAGGTAAGCACTCAGACAGTTGTTGTCTTTGCTCCTCAGTCAGATGATCTAGGCTCAGTTCACACTTGTCTTGATGACCAGGGACATACTGCTCTTCGACCTCCTCCTCCTCCACTGCTTTCACAAACAAGGCGTTGTCAGCCAGTGAGTCCTTTACACCCTGCACAGGCTGTTCTGATTGTGCACGAGGATGCCATTTCTTAAGCATATTGATGTGGAAGATTTGAAGTGGTTGACTCCTGGAGGGAATTACAATTTCATAGGTCACTGGACTTATCTTCCACTGGACTTGATAGGGGCCCTGCCACTTTGTGACCAGCTTGTTCTCCGACATTGGTAGCAGTAACAGAACCTCCTCACCAGGCTGGAAGCTGCGTATTCGAGCTGCCTTGTCATACCAGGTTTTATTCTGGGCTTGAGAGTGTAGTAGATTCTTTTGCGCAAGAGCAGTGGTCTTCTGAAGTTGCTCTCTCATCTTGAGGATGTAGTTGAGGACATTTTGCTTATTGGGCTTGATTATGTCTTCCCAGGTTTCTTTTAACACATCCAAGGATCCTCGCACGTGGTGGGCATAAAGAAGCTCAAAAGGCGAAAACCCTGTTGAAGCCTGTGGCACCTCTCGATAGGCAAACAAGAGGAAAGGCAGCCACTTGTCCCAGTCTTTTCCTGTTTCAGAGACAAATTTATTGAGCATTGCCTTCAGGGTTTGGTTAAACCGTTCAACTAAACCATCAGCCTGTGGGTGGTAAGGGGTGGTTCGCACTCTCTTAATCCCTAACAACTAATATACTTGTTGTAATATGCGGCTCATAAAGTTGGGACCTTGGTCTGTGAGGACTTCTCGAGGTATGCCTACTTGTGAGAAGAATTTTATGAGTGCTGTGGATATTTGCTTAGCAGTGACTTCTCTAATTGGGTATGCCTCAGGGTACCTTGTTGCATAGTCACGTATGACTAAAATGAATCTATTTCCTGCCTCACTTCTCTCCAGAGGGCCAACAATATCCACTCCTATCCTTTTAAAGGGTGTGTCAACAATGAGCAGTGGTATAAGTGGAGCATAAGTAGGTGTGCGACTAACAGCTAGTTGACATTCAGGGCATGACCTACAATACTCTTTAACGTCGCTGTACATTCTTGGCCAATAAAACCTCTTAGCAATCCGCATCAGTGTCTTCATAAACCCTAAATGGCCTGCCCATGGGATGGAGTGTCCTAGTGCTAACACCTCCTCCCTCTGTATCTTGGGTACAACTAACTGTGTTCCCTCTTCCTTACTCTCTCTGTATAGAAGCCCATTTTTCAACACAAATGTCTCATCTAGGAAAGTGGTGCCACTCTCCTTCTGACTCACAAGCTTAAAACAATCAACTAAGGTGAAATCTTCTTGCTTCTGAATTCAGAAAGATTGTTCTGAATGACAATGTCTTTCTCACTCAGTTCAGGTTCTTCTGCCTGCAAATCATCTGGTTCCAAGGTCTCCATTAACTTCCCCACCAACTCTCTACACTGCTGCAGCCTGACCTCCTCAGTAGGTCTGGATTCTCCTAGCACCTCCTCTGAGTAAAAAGGCAACAGAACTGTGATCACTGGCTCTGTGTCATGTGTGAAAGATGCTGCCTGAACTGGCCTTGGAACATAAAGACTAGCAATCTTGGGCTTTTTAAGTGGACAGTCTGGCCTAGTATGCCCCAGCTCTCCACAGTTAAAACACACAACTTCTTGCTTAGCTTTGAGTGGTAAGGTGGAAACAGGGGATGCAGATTTAGGAAGTGTAGGCTTCAGGATCTTAACATGACTTTGAGAGTTTGAGCTCACCCCAGACCCCTCAGACTTACCCCCCGATGATGGTAGTAGGCCTGCATATCGGAAGTTTCCTTGGCTTCTCCTTGCAGCAATGTAGGCCTCTACTAGGTCAGCAGCTTGTGCCGCAGTGGTTGGATTGTGTTCCTTGACCCATGTCCTTATTTCTGGGTAAAGTACCCTCAGATATTGCTCCAGCACGATTATCTCCATAATGTGGTCTTTACTATTTTGGCCGAACTGGACCCACTTGCAGAAGAAGTCCTTAAGCCGTGTGTAGAGTTCCCGTGGTGACTCATCCGTTGGGGTGCTCAGGGAAAGAAGGGAAAGCTCACCTGGTATGTTTCAGGACTGATTTCGTATTTCCTCAGTATGGCTTGCTTAAGATGGTCATAGTCTTGCGTTTGGGAAGGGTTCATGGCCACAAAAGCACTCTTGGCCTTGCCTGTGAATAGTGGTACGAGACGCACAGACCAGTCTCCCCTCGGCCACTGGTAGACACAAGCCAGTCTTTCAAATGTGGTCAAGAAATGTTCAATATCATCAGTGTCCTCAAGCCTAGACAAACATGGCTCCTAGTCCAACCCTCTTGATAGTGCACCCTCTGAAGCTGTATTTTTAATTCGGCTACGCTCCATATCCAACTGTAATTGGGTGACCTGGCGGCTGAGAACTTTGTAGTGCTGCTCTCGTCGTGCTGTCTCTCTTTCCTGGCACTCATCCCGCTCTTGCTGGTACTGCATGAACGACTGGAACATCCGCGTGAGAGTTCTGAGTGCAGCATTTCCTCCAGCAGCAGAAACATCGACAGGTGGCACACTCTCTCCACAAGTTCCTCCTACTGCACCTTGGTCCTCTTCCTGCACTGTGCATTCCTCAGGCTGATTCCTTGTTTTAGGTGGCATGGCAACAAAAGGAAAGAAAAACTTCTGACACCACTTGTCAGGATGAACATGCAGCCATTGTTGTTAATGAGACGACAGAGTATGAAAATGCACAGTTCAGAGTGGTTTATTCCCCAAGGTGCAAAAATGTGGTACTCCAAGGCATGCAAAAGGAAAAAAATGTCTACATACAGAGGTAACAGTCCAAAAATAATAAAATAATAATAATAATAATAATAATAATAATAATAATAAAAAGTAGGTAACTACAATGTCTTACAATAGGTCCACTATATAACTTGGCTATGTCAGCGTACAGGCCCAATTACTTAAGCACAATTTTGCTTCCACACTTCTCACTTGACTCTCCCTAAAATAGCTGCCTGGGGCTCTTTTATAGGCTTGGCTCCACCCACTTTTGGAAGCTACCATTGGAGGGGAAGATCTATACATTACAAAACAAATAACAAAATACAAACAAATAGACTCTCATAGCATCCAACTCTACAACATATAACATTTAGTTCCCTTATAACTTACATGGCTTAAAACAAACATATAAGAAAACACTTACATCCTTGGTTCCCCCTCTCCCCTGATGTCAGAGTCAGATGGAACATTCTACCATGAGCAAATGCTAGCTTTAAATATGGCTGCTTCCCAATTGCACAAATTTGGCAAGTGAGAAGGGAACCACAAGGTATGTACAGCAGTTTGAGGTACCATAAAGTTAAGTTCATTACCAAGTTAAATCAAATAAATGCTTGATGTATAAGGTATTTGTGTGCTGTTTTTGAGTTATGTTATAGAAACAGAATGAATCAATTAAACATTTAAACAAGCAACAGCAATACACCTACAAACAATGAAACTAACAATTTGGGATAGTTAATGGGGTGAACAACACCAAACCAGGGCTACAAACACAAAAATATGTAAGGATGGTATATCTTTGCCGGCATTTAGTTTGTGTGTATGCACAATGGTGGAAACAGTTTGTGTGTGTACAAGCCCATACTCAGTCCCTTCAAAATAAAAGTCCTGGGTCACAGTTAGTCTGTGACACAAACATACATACATATATACATACGCACACACACACACACACACACACACACACACACATATTTATAATGGACTTCATGTTTCGGGGATGTTAAAGGTTTGGGATATTTTGTTAGAACCACTTTTCCAGAACTTTGACCTAGACTTATGATGCTATCGGTTTTGGTAGGTTCTCCAGTAAACTCTGGGATCTTCCAGGAGGAGATGTATTTATATTGAGATACTTTAATTGCATACAGGAGGACTTAATTTAAATAGTTGTGTGACTTCCGATGGTAAATGGCTGCACCAGAACTAATTTACTAACTTGAACTAACATGTTTTACAAGAAGTTTCATGTTATTGTTATTATTATTATTATTATTATTATTATTATTATTATTATTATTATTATTATCTTACCCAGAATGACCTCCAAGATCCTAACTAGTCTGACTTCAAAGCAGCACACTCTCCAAAAATTGTCCTTGCTGCTGTTACTGAGAAGCTTCTTTCTGCTAGATCAGCCTTCGATACAGTCAATAACAAGACTATCCTATCCATCCTCATGAGTCTTGGAATTTGTAGCAGTGGATTGCTTCTTATCTGGCAGGACAGCCATAGCAGGTGACATGGTCTGGAGCCACTTCATGCAGGCACTGCTGTCCCACAATGCTCAGTGCAGGGTTCACTTCTGTTCTCCCTCTATATCCTCTTTCTCAGTGAGGCCAAATCCTCACATGGTTTTCCTACCACTACTATGCTGATGACACTCACCCTCTCCTTTCTTTCCTCAGACACTCATGTTTCTGCATGGATCTCAGCATGTCTGGCAGATATCTCATCATGGATTGCAGCTCATCAGCTGAAACTAAATCCCAGCAAGACTGAGCTACTGTACATCCTTGGAGGTGCATCTCCATGTCAAGATCCATGAACTAGTGAACTATCATGATATGTTTTTGATAGAGACTACAAAGCACTTTGGTAAGTCTCTCTGGATAAGAGCATCTGCTAAATGCTGTAAGTGTAAATGTATTTTGCAAACTTTATTATTCATGATACATAATCCAAAATAACTCCATTTCAATTTTAGGTTGTAACACTGTATGTACAGTGGTGCCTTATATCAATGACAATATGTATTTTTCTGTTTTACTGTTTAATCTGTTATTCCGTTATTCCTTGAGACTTTTCACACCACTCTTGCTCTTCCTCAACCCTCTTCAAGGAAACTTTCTTTTCTAATCAATATAGCTGTCATTCACAAGTGGGGCAGTTCATTCGGTCAGATAACTATGGGCTGACAAATGGCCATAGACTGGACCTGCTAATGATTCCTCCCCTTCAACTTCTGGTTTTATCTTTCATCCTGTGAAATTGCTGCTAACTACAGATAGGCGTCTCTCAAACAAGTCTGCAATTGCTTGTCAGGCTAATGATTTGAAAGGAGTGCCTTCATCATTATATGTGCTATAATGATGGGTAGTAAATTGCAATATCGGCTGTTCTGAGATTCATACTGTATCCAAGTTTCTCTTGATATAGTAAATAATTCAGTACAGAAACATGAGCATTTAAGGAGTGGTTGGAATGTGTCTTGCTAGAAGTACTGTATACTGTATCTTAGTAACAAGAAGATTCATGAAAGAATAGGGAGAGTTTTGTGGAGAGTATTCCAATTATGACCTTATAAAATTATGATTTTTTAATCAAATGTAGTTACTTATTCACTGGAAAAACTTGGCTACATTATTCCTAATCTACTGACCATGGTGTCAGTTTCAATGTGCTTGGAAAAAAAAAGTGATTATTTTCTTACTGTAGCAGTGGGGTGTGTTAAGGTAAGCTTTGTTTCCATTTAATGAGATTCTGGAGATGTCAGAATTGTTTCAAAATGAAGTGGAAGGAAGTGTTCGATTGTTAAAACAACCATATACTCAATTAAGAATAGAAAAAAAAATTGAGTTATGGAGAGGACATGCACGGCACGCAGACACTAGTTACTACACTGCAAAAATGAAAGCTAGAGAAATTAAGTTCAATAAAGGCAATTTCTAACTTTTATTTATCATTACACAATTATTATGTAACAAATATAAGGTAATTTATGATATTTCTATATAGTTTTACTAATTACAAGCTTGAAATTGTATAATAGTATTATGCTCCTTTCTACAAATAAATGGTCAAAGTAAGCAAAGTGATAGAAGAATAGAATACCAAATATAGAAATATAAGAAAATATCTAGAAATAGGCTTCTTAATAGTCTTGTATTTCAAACACTTTATAATGTTTTGTAATAACAAATAAAATTAGAAAATATACTAATATAGTAATATTAGTAGTTTCTAATATACTAATAAATACAAGATTTAATTGATTCTTGCATCAATATCTGAATTTTAGGTTACACATTATAATGTAACTAGCAGAATTTTCATAGATATATAGATACATATTCAGAGTTGAACAATTAAATTTGTGCCATTAGGTTCACTACTTAACTTGATTTGCTGGGTGACCCAGTTAGATTATTGAAAATTCCTTTGTGTAGTTCACACCTTGTCTGATGTTGCCTGTCTTTTTTTTTTTTCTTGAGTCTCAGAGCACGAGTTGTTTTCATCTCAACCAACTCCTTTAAAACAAGCTTTTTGTCTTGTGGACTGTAGACTGGTAAAGCAGATTTCATTTCATCATTATGGGTCAAATAAGGTGTTGATTGCAACACAGTGTAGCATTAAAGCAAAAGACAAATTTATCCTGATATGACTAATTACCTAATATGATAATTTATTCAAGTAGACAAGGTTCAAATAGTCCTGGTCATGACTATATTCATGTCTCTGAAAATTTGTCTTAATTTTGGAATTTAGCTTCCCTCCACATTAATTGCCTGCTAGCCTAAAAAATATCACTTGATAGCGCAGTAGTGTACAGCAACTCCAAATAATGGAGGCACCTGCCAATTAATATTAATATTAATACAGCTTGTCGTGAGAGTGGATATCAAGCAGCAAAAAAGCACTTAAGTTCAGAAAATTAACAGAGGATGACTGAGATATGTCTCTGTTCAGAGCAAACTCTATTCTGCACATAAAAGTGTCTGATTATTGCTTAATTATATAGTTAATTCAAAGGTCTGAATATCAGTTCAGTTTCAGTATTAACTCTTCACTGTATATGCTTATCACAAATCTGAAGAGACTTATCATTTTCTGTTAATGTTTTATAATCATTATGCTTTACTTCTCTCATTCTTTCATTTCTCAACCAAATGCAGCTATCAGATTAGTAGGCAGGACAGAAAGTCACTGAAAATTCATCAAGTGGCAAAAGACTCTGTTTCTGCCTGGCTCAGCACCATTGAAATGTATGTCTGAGGATTAATGGTCTTTTGGCTTATAAACATTTAGTGATACATTATTATAGCTGAGAGCGGCCAACTTTTACTGTGTTGTTTTTCAAATGCTTCATCCCTGGACTAGATGTTTCCTATGTTTAATTAGATACAGCAAACAGCTGCATAAGCAAACCATAATTCCACTGCAGAAAGAGGGGAAATGACCTTACTGGCTTTGAATAAATTCCCTATAGTAGGGGTCTGTGGGGAACAGAGCAGAATTTAAACTGCTCCTGCTATTGCATCTGTACATGGAAATGAGAGCTTAAACTGCAAACATACAGTATAAACATTATTTATAACGTTATGTACATGCTTACTGTATAATTAAAATATGTTACTGCTGTAGTTTTGTTTAATTTTCTTTAAATTACACTTGAAAAAAAAGAGGGGACTGCAATTGATGTTAGCAAACTTCCACCACACTCCAGTAAGAGTTCACCTACTCCTTTCAATCCCACACACTTTATCAAAAACCTCTCTCCAAAGCCTCATCATAAGATCAAAGGGCATCATAAGAGACTTATGTCCAGATTTATGTTCACACAAGCAGCTACAGTCATTAGCTAAACATCATGTTATAATGTGACAGTTTGACAAAGCAACACATTATTGGGAGGATAAGAAACTACACAAGAGCTTACCAATCAAAATAATAACCTGTTAAGCTTGGTGTATGTTTTCAAGCTTTCAAATCAAAACTGCTGGTCCAAAGTTATATATCTCATAATCCAAGGCTTGCATATCTCTTACTCCTTCAAACTAGCATTAGTTAATTTTCCAGTTTTTGCGGGGACATTTCTTCCATGAGCAAAGTACAGCTGAAATTCCCTACTCCACTCAGCCCCTGGATTGATGCCCTTATGTTCAGTGACCTCCACTGTTTCCATGGCTCCCAGACTCAATGGACATGTAAGTAGTTGAAAGTGGTCCCATCACTGTGAGGAAATCATGTCCACCTAGAGTATGCTCTTTGTCAACAGAAGGAACAGGCCCATAGCCAATGCAAAGAGGCATTGTAATACTGGCATGGAGAGAGAAAGTATGGTTATCAATTGTTTATGGCTACCTCCTCAGTTCAAGAACTTACTCTCTTTCTACCTCTGGCATTCATGATCAGTTAGTAGCTCTTCCTGCCAGATGACCCAGAGGATGGCCTGCATGTCGAGAGCCGTGGCCTTGTGGCCATCAATCACATTAGCCAAGTTCAGCAGACAGAGAGCTGACCAACCAGTCAGTCAGAGCAACCAGGGCCTTGTCCCAGAGGCCTTCTGCCTCATCAGGCATAACAACTAGAGGCAATCTCTGCCATGTCTACATTGATATCCTCCTTGTTAACCTCCTCATGCCGCTGAACCAGAGTGAAGAGGGGATTGGGGATGGAGGCTGGGGAATTGGGGGGTGTCCACACAGTCCTTGGACTGGCATGTCCTTATCACAATTATTGTTGTTACTTTTATAGCAATTGCATATTAATCATTATTCTAAAAATCTCAAATAAATACATTGTAGCACAAAATATATAGATTTTTTAAAAATAGTAAACTGGGGAATGAAGGGAGTTAGGCTGGCTATGCTAGCTGAGTTTTGGAAGATATTTATACATGGCAGTCAGTAGATAAGAGAACAGAAATATGCCACAGGGATTTCCACAGAGATAGATAAATAGATAACGAGAGAGAGAGAGAGAGAGAGAGAGAGAGAGAGAGAGATTGAGAGAGTGTATAAAATAATGTTGAGGTGGTGTGGTTTGGGGTTTGAGAAAGTGAATCAGGCAGGAAACAGGAGTAAAATCAATGCCCCCCTTTAAGCCACAATCAATAGTTGCCCCACAAGAGAAAATGAAAAGGAAAGGACACCAGAGTTTCAACACTACTCACATAGTCCTTCCCATTACTTACATTACCTACACACACAAACAAACACACTCATACACACACAGCTCTATATCCTTATTGTTCAGTGGTGTATGCAGCTACACAGCCTGCCCCCAGCAGAGACCTTATGCAGAAAGCAGAGGAAGAAGGGGACACAGGGCTTTGAAGATCAAAAGCTTTTGGAAGGACTATTGAAGTCTTCTCAGTTGAATATAATTAAAAGCTGGGTAAGCCTGAGATTCACTAAAGGGATAATGAGGAGGGTCTGCCTCAGCTCTAATAATTCTAATTATGTATGGCTGCAAATTTGAGTTACCACAAACAATAACCACTAAATGCCTATACCTCCAGAATTTTGCTTGAAACACTACACAGAACAAGAGCTTTCTAGGTAAGTTCCAGGTGTTTTGGAATAAACTTTATGAAATGACAATTTACACTTAAGCAAAACTAGCACACAATGTTATTTTAAAGCATCATTGTGTAATTTCCTACCATAACTATAATTCTTTAATTTATTTGCTATCTCTCTTCTATTCAGCTTTGTGAAATATACCTATTGTTGTATCTTAAAGGATGAGAAATCATAGCTAAACTTATAGGGGATCAGAGTGGGTAGTTTGGCAAGGGTATGTGGTGTGATGATCCCCCCTCCTGTCATAAAGTTGGGGGGGGGATGCTAATAGAAATTGAAGTCCTATCACCTGCAACGGGCCTGTTCTGGGCACATAGTCCTGCAGGGTGAGTGGTGAGATTGAAGGGCTGGGAGACTCTGTGCTCTTGCTTCATTTCATTCAGTCCTGCCTCCAATCACAATCAAATCCCCTCACTGAGCCACAGCTGTCCCCATGGACCCAAATAAAAGCTCTCAAAGTCATTCTGGGGCACCTCTCTGGGACAAAAGTGAATGTCTTATCCAACTCTATCTATCTATCTATCTTGAACTTTCTACATAATCGTGGTTTGTGCTTTTGATTTCTGGGTGTATTCAATAGGTGAAATTATGTCACTGTGCTACATTGTAAACCCTGACCTTCACTAGGCTGCAGTAGCCAGCCTGCACTAGCTGCACTGTACTTATTTTCCAGAATGACAATCTCAGCAGCTGCTAGCACATTTGGCCTGGATCAATACCATGAATGCCAGTCTCAGAATTCAGCTCTGCTCTGCTTTCCTCCAAGTGTTCTATTATGAATGCTCCTTTGTCTCCAATGATACATCTGTTAGCATGCACTATCACACTCTTTCTTCTTCCTACTTCTTGCCACTTCATCACTTGACAGAAAGACAGGACCATAGAGTGCCACCAAGTCATTAGCTGTCAAATAGTAAATGAAACAAAACAGATTATGTTTGCCAGATATATTAGGGAAGTCAGTGCAGTTTATGTGGAAAGCAATAAAACAAAGAAGAATTCTGTCTCAAAAGAGAGCAAAGCAAACAAGAAACCAATCCCCTTATGCACATTTTCACTGAAAATGTTCTACATTTTAAATGAGCAACTCCTTTAAACAGTAGCAGTGCAAGTGCAAGAAAACAGTAATTAAGGTGTCGATTTAAGCTATTCCAAAATTTATTCTTCACCATAAGCACCCTTGATCCTAAGGACTTTAATTATAAATATATTTGTAATCAAAATTTAGTGACAAGTAAAATTAGAAGAGGGGTAATATGACGCAAAATTAATTTTAGTAAATTGTGCTCTGTCAGTTTTACCCTCTCAGTGGTTTGTGGAAATAAATATATTTAATTCAGTTTTTTTTCTTTTCAGTGAGTTAGGAAAATATAGTGTCTTTTCGTAAAGGCAGAAAATCCAATATTTCTAGGAATTCTAATTAATCACAGGAAAACCTATGATTGCTAATTTCCTTTCACAATGCTCTTAACCATGTATGACTTTTCCTCAAAATTTATTTCTATGAATTCTTAGGAAATTAGAATTGTGATTTTAAAGTTGTACTTTTTGACAATTTTAATGGTCCAGCTTGTGACTTACAGAACTTGCTGATTTGATATCTAGCCTGCTGATATATATATATAAATATATATATATATATA
>CM075011.1:11914608-11949071 GCA_037576675.1 Pangasius sanitwongsei
ATATATATATATATATATATATATATATATATATATATATATATATATTCTATAACAGGTAGAAAAAGGATCTCTACTTTTGAATATTGGAACAACAACAGCCGATATCCAAACACTTGGAAACTTTCTCTGAGAAATCAAAAGGTTAATAATTTTGGTAATAGGATTGATTAGTGTTGAACTGAGTTCTTTTAGCATTGCTACCTCCATGCCAAATATATCCTTTGCTCTGGATGGTTTAATAGATCTAATCATTCTCGTAACGTCTAATTCAGTGACAGTCCTTATGCTGAAAGCCAACTCCATTGTATTAACTGGACAAACATTTGTGTATTCAGTCAAGAAACACTGTGCAATGGTAGCTACACAATAAATAGTGGTTAAGAATTCCCACTACATCAGCTGAATTGTTTGATAGCTTTGCATTAAGTTCAAGCAATTTCATTTCTATGTTATGATGTCCTGTTAGTTTTTTAACTTGTTCCAGGTAATTTTAGGATCACCTCTTGCCTTTTCTATTATGGTCAGGAAGAAATCTGCTTTGGCTTTTCCTAATTTCTTTACCACATTGTTCCTTAATATGGCAAAAAATTGTCTATCATGGCTCAATTTAGTTTTAATTGCAGTTTTTAAGATTCAATCCCATTCTTTCAGTTTTAGAATATCTGCATTTATCCAAGGGACCGTGGTTTGTTTGTTTATTTATTTATTTATTTTTGTGATTAAATTTACGGTTAAAATCTGTAATAATTTTTCTCTCTCTCTTTTTTTTTTTTTTTTTTTTTTTTTTTTTTAAATATTTGACTATCTTCCTCATGGTCTATTCCCAACAGTAGATCATCCCATTCAGTTTGTTGAATAGCACTTTTAAAGTTCTCCTGTTTGTTTTTGAGGATCCCAAAAGATTCATATTTCCTAATAAATGAGTTAAACTGCTTTTTAGTTAGTTTTCTGGCCTCCAGAGTCAAATTGTCATCAGAGAGGCCAGTTAGCATATTAAATGATTTTAAAATTGTCTCAGGTCTATTACAAAATATTAAATCAATTTGAGTCCTGGTGGAATTAGTTATTCTTTTGGGCCCACTGATCAGCTTCATGAGATCAAATTTATCAATTATGTGTTAAAGTTTCTTTCTAGATGATTTGTTCTCCCAATTGATGTTACACTCTTCCATAATAATTACCTCTTTGTTGAAATTACATTCTTTTAATAGTTTCTCAAAATTCTCATAGAAACTACTATTGGAAGAGGGAGGACAATAAATTACAATAAGAACAAAGGACATTTGTGGTGATAAGATGATATTTAAGCCAATACATTCCAATTCCTTATAGTTTGACCAATGGATTTCATTACACTGAATACTATCTTTCACATAAATCATTTCTCCCTTTGAACCTACTCATTCACTCCTATAAATGTTAAAACGTGGCACTTTTAATGCTGCTGATGGGGCATTTTCATGAAGCCAAGTTTCAGATGAACAAAGGAAGTGTAAATTAAAGTCCAGTAAAAGATGATGGACTTGATCACTTTTAGATTCAATACTTATGTTCAAATGACCACCTAAAAGGCCTTTTGGTTTAGCTTTAGGATCCCAGACTGTTCTTGATTGATTGACAGTCCGAAATGTCTACCACTTCATGTTCTTTGAAATTGCTGGAAATTACTGCCTTCCTATTTATGCTCTACGTGGTCATTCCAACTACACGAAACCTACCTGAACCAAAGTCAGCAATGGTTGGAATACTCCATTGATTAACCAATACAGTGTCTCCTTCTCTCCTCAAAACAGTCGAAATGCATGGACTCATCATCAACCCCGCGGTGCTCCTGGCCATCACACCGGCATCCAGACTCGCCTCTGGTGCTCCCTGAGAGCATGTCGTGGTCTGCTAACTTCTTTAGTTCGTTCGTTAGTTAGTTGTTTAGTTTGTTTAATCATCTTTTATTGGCTACCAGCTACTATGGTGATTAAAAAGGATTAACCAGTCAGAAACGTGCCATTTCCCTATTTCTATTTAAAAGACAGCTTGCTGCACATAGCTCAGGGATTTTGAGGTGAAAGGTGATGAAGTACTGGTGGTTATCAGTATAGTTGTACAGATCATGCAGTGATTTTATATAATATAATATATTTCCTCATCCTATTCAAAATTAATCCCTGCCTTTGCCATTGAATTTGTCTTATAGACAAAAAGTTGCAAGATATTTATGCTAGGACTGGGAAATTTGCTCAAAAGAGAATGTGTTCAAAATTTAAACATGTACTGTTTCAAAATTAGGAACTACAGGCTTACTTTTTTTTGGCTACCCCAAAACCAGCTACTCAAACTCCTTTTGACAGCCTCCCTCAATTCTCTCATTTTCTCTCTTTCCCTTCTTTACAAGGCAACATTAAGATAAGAATGCTAAATTGAAAATATATATGAAAAACATATTAGGGTGAGATTTACTTAAGAAAAGCATGGTAACAATTTTCACACAAAGCCTTAGAAAATTTAACTGAACATATTTTAAGTAAGCTTTACTTTGCACCAAGGATTAGTTTCATAAAAAAAAGTTAATAAATGTGACTAGCAGTTTTCTTTTTTATAAGTAAATTTTATTCAAATTTGAGTTAACAAACAAGTAAACCAATGTTTTTTTTTTCCTTCATTTTTTTCCTGCTATTTCTCTGATACATAACCATGGCTTGCCAACAATGTTTCCAAATCATGAGGAATCTTCCATAGTCATATCATACAACTTCACTGACAAATCAGTAATACCTTTTTGCATTCTGTCTAAATCATCAGTCGGGTCAGCCAGGCCTGTGCAGCCTTCAGGACAAATAATAGTGCATACTCCCCCTTGTGTAGCAAGAATATAATCCAGTGCTACTCTGCTCTGCAGTATCATGATTTTATGTGAGGTTAAAGCATAGGAGATGTTGCCAATGCCAAGGGCTGTATAATTAGCTAGCTTCTGCACTGCAGTAGATAAACTTCTCACTTGATCTAGATCCTGCAGTTCTTTACCACTAGGTTTGGGCACAAGTTAGACCTGGAACAGCCATCCTCTCCGCTATCATAAGGGGATGAATCACGTAAATGTGGAGTATCTTGAATGCTGGCAAATTCCAGTGTTGAGCTGGGAGCGGATCTTAGGTTTTCTCCGATTGCTGGTAGAGCATAGACTATGGTGCATCTGCCACTAAATTTAACTGGTAGTGCATTGTAAAGTGAGGAACCACATAACCAGAAGGTAAGTAAATTTAACTAGCAGTTTTCTTTTTTATAAGTAAATTTTACTCAAACTACATAAATCTCAACACTATTAAATGTACACATCATCTAAAAGTTATCATTGCTGCTTAATGGCCACTAACACCTTATATGGTTCCAAATGGCAGTAGCACGCCAATACATAAATGCACTCACTTTTCTCAAAGACACAGGGAACTCAACAACTACGTCATGTTTGGTGTCATATGCATTGTAAAACAATTCTTAGAGCTTTGGAGTGACTTCCTTGAATGCATAACACACTAGGTTCATGATCTAGCCATTTGTCCCACTCAGTTGTCCCAGAGTGAAGTCAATGGAGGTTTGTGAATTGGAATTTGTTGGAAACTCAGAAGTGAAGACCAGGAGACTTAGGTATATCTTCAGCAGGATCCTTTATTGAGAACATGCTGCAGTCATCAAGTCTAATCAAAGGATATGTACATTGTAGATTTATAGATATTTTAGGGGCAGTCCTTAGAGGTGGAGACAAAAGCATGGCCACCAATTCAAAGAATGTGGCAGGGACACAGACAAAAGGTGATAGTCTCAGTTACCATGCTAGTTTGACTCAAAACAAAGAGAACAGGAACTGGCAGAAACTTCCTACTAGAAACTTTGCTCAACATAATCATTCAGCTGATGCTATACACATATAGGAAAACAGTGACTCTTAAATTTGTATTCCTACAAATTCCTCCCCAGGACTTGCCTGAGCCAATCAGCACCACTGAATGAGGAGAGGCAGGAACCCTGACCCAACTCATAACACCTCAGCATAAAGTTCAGAAACTCACAAACAATTAATCTGGATCATCAACTTCAGAATTGTGTTTTTGCCATTACAAAACACAAATAGACACAGGAGACCTTTCTGTCCACATGGCATTATAAGCCTTCCTCCACACCCCCTGGAGAAGAAGATGCAACTAGACATCAAGTACTACCTCTGATGAACTGTTTTACACTGAGGACTCTTTCTCTGTGATCCTCCACTGATGTAATGGCTGACTATGCTGAAGTCCGTCCACAGATCAGAACCACCAAAGAAACACCATCAGATCGTAACTATAAAGGTTATCTATGTACCTTCTTAACTGTTGGCATGACAGTTTAGCTAAAATTAGTACTTTAAATAGATCAACTCTTTTGCATATTTCACATAATAAGATCCAGACAGTTGCCTACACTCACGGCGTATGCCTGCTATTAAGCTTAATTCCACTCATTATCCAATTGTCTATCAATTACTTCCACTACATTTGTATATATATATATTTTGTGCCTCCGGCAAGGAGCTGTTGCTGCAGCCAGCTGGGGCATTGGCTGATACATGGCTGAAAAAATGGAAGATATGGTGGCAAATGTAAACCAATTTCTCATAAAAGATTATGATGGTGATTATTATAAGTATCAGAGCCTTCATAAATGAACTGAATTAGCAGAACCCAAACTTAACTGGTGTGGTTATTGACTCCAGTCTTTCATTTGAAGCTCATGTAGAAAGCATAGCTGTCTTTCATCTCAGAAATATTGCTAAGATAAGAAATATAATGTCACTACACGATGCAGAAAAACTACACTGAAAAAAAATAATTCATTGCCTCAACAACCATTACGGATAAATATAAAGAGATTCAGCTCAAAAACGTACATTTTTCTAAGATTTTTAGCTTTATTTAACATACATTAGTGTGTGTAACACAAAAATATGAATTGCATTGTGAAGTAAAGAGTATGCATAAAATAAACAAAAAACATGAGTCGCCTCAACTACAATTATAGTTAGGTTAAGGTTACATAAACCTAACATAAAATTTGAAGTATGATTGTGAGCGATGTGATATGCAAATATCCAGAGAAAAACTTATTTTGAAGCGCAGTGTGGTGAAGACAGTGAAAACATTTTCATGTAAGCTGTCTTTAAATAAACAAAGTAAAATATTAGAGTTTGTCTGATTAATATCTGTTAACACTTGTTTATTGCGTTTGTGGTCAAGTTAAAAAAAAATGAATTTTTGAATTGCTACCAATGTTGGCACTTCATTAATTAGAAACTTGTCAAATACTTATGAATATGTTGTAAAAAAAAAAGTTTGCAAGTATGCATCAAATTTGCACGTGTTTTGTAAGTATATGTACATGCATCGAGTAACGAGGCTTTCTTGTATTATTGGAATCTCTGTCAAAAAACAAAATGCTTCATTTTTGTGCTAATTGTCTGAAAACTTTTTGTAAACTTTTGTTGAGTAAAGTTATATTTTTTTCTTATTGAGCTGTACTCAATTCAGTATGTTTTTTTTAACCATAGTATTGCAACCTCTGTCCAAAAATAAAGTAAAAATGCTTTATTTTGTGCTAATTGTCTGTACTGTTTATTTTAATTGAATGTTCGGGAGTAGTGCAGTAAGCAGACCAGTTTTATTCAGTACATAGGCTCAACTCAATTATTTACCTTGTGTTAATGTAAATGAGCTACATAAAAAGCTTAAATGTTACCGTGAATCAACTTGCAGTTACTTGGTAGATTCTATTGGTGTTACTTTTTTTAAGTAAAAGCATTGAGTGAACTCATATTTACGTGTTTTTATGTAACAAAGGAAAATTAAGTAAATTTTCAAGTTGAATTTACTTAAAAAATGTGATGCAAAAATGGTGCATATACATTTTAAATAAATCCAACACATCATTTTTTTCAGTGTAGTTCATGATTTTGTTATCTCTAGGTTAGATTATTCTAATGCCTTGCTGTCTGGATGTTCCAGTATGTGCATAAACAAGTTCCAATTAATCCAGAATGGGCTAACTGGAGCTTGTAAGAGTCCTTACTAGAACAAGAAGATACGACCACATCAGCTCTATCTTATCCGCAATGCATTGGCTCACAATCAAATTTCACAATGATTATAAAATACTATGATTGACCTATAAAGCACTGAATAGTCTTGCACCGCAGTACCTGAGTGAACTTCTGGTCTTTTATCATCCACCATGCCTATTTCGATTAAAAGGTGCAGGCTCTATGTTGGTACCTCGAATAGTAAAGGCTACAGCAGGGGCAGAGCCTTCTCTTACAAAGCCCCACAGTTATGGAACAGCCTTCCAATTAGTGTTCAAGGCTCAAACACAGTCTCAGTGTTTAAGTCTAGGCTGAAAACATATTTGTTTAGTCAAGCCTTTAGTTAATAATTTTTTTTTTCTTCGGTAAAGGAGCAGATCTGGAGGGTTCACGGGCATAGAGTGTTTTCGTAAACTGGGATTTTTGGATGCTGCCACTCTCATGTGTTCACTCAGGTATGTTGACGATGGAATGGTTGGCCATTTTATGTCCCAGGGCACCGTCATGTCTGTGTTACCTTCTGGCTCTCCCTTTTAGTTATGCTGTCATACCTAGTCTTGCCGGAGTCCCTGCTTGCACTCTGCACACAATGTATATTGTCTTTAACCATTACTTGACAATAATCTGTGTTTCTCTCTCTCTCCCTCTCTCTCTCTCTCTGTCTAACTACACATGCTACTCCTCAGATACCAGTGATCCTGACCCCTTCTGCTCTCCGAACCTGCCTGATCCATCCTGATGCCCTACTTCTGGTTCTCAGCACCTAAAAATCACTCGCTGCTGCTGAGAATGGCCCCACATAGACAGCCTAAAGATCAAGATAAAGACCACTTATAAACCATAAAGATGACTTAGGACTATAATTGCTATAATAGCCTTAGGACTGCAATTGCTATGGACAGTTTTGCACTCCTCAATCATTGAACAGTTGATAACTTCAACAAAAAAGACTTCATGTTAAACTATAATGAGTTCAGAAATAACGCTGATGCTTATATTCATAAGTTCCTCATAAGGTTATCCTGGTTACTGAACTGCACTTTTTGACCATATAGTACACAGACATAGAAGGGAAACTATTTATAATTGCACTATCCAGTGTCACCCAGATGAGGATGGATTACGTTTTGAGTCTGGTTCCTCTCAAGGTTTCATCCCCAAGGATTCGTCTCAGGGAGTTTTCCTTGCCACTGTCGCCTCTGGCTTGCTCATTAGGGATACATTTATAAATGTAAAAAGTATATCCGGAATTTATATATCTCTGTAAAGCTGCTTTGTGACAATGTCCATTGTTAAAAGCTCTATACAAATAAAATTGAATTGAATTACCTGATTTGTGCAGACCCGCCCTCGCTATGAAAAATATTGACATTATGGTGGCAAATATAATCCAGTTTCTTATAAAGGATTATGATGATTATCTGCGATTAAATCAAACCTGCTGGATAATAAGTTAACATGGCCACTTGAGGCTCATTCCTCCATTCACCCTCCCTTGCATTAAACAATTAGGATTACAGAGAGTTGGTCTACCTTACTGTTTTCACCTTTGTTGAAATGTTGTAAGTGGTAATGACTTTGGATATTTGCCTCTTAACTTTTTTGTTCCATAAATGGAAGCTCCAACAGCTTCCCTGGAGGAAAGAAAGACATATCACCATCAACCCATGACAGAGAGAGTCATGAATGAGTAATGGTGAGCAATAGCTTTGTTCACTGTACAAAGCTTTTGTCTCTTGCTCATGCAGGCACAAGATTAATAGCTGTCTGCAATGGTGAAGAACACCTGCTAACTATTCATCATTTCAGATGCATTCTGGCAAGCTCTCTGACAACTAACTTTTTCAGCAATGTATAAAGCTATTTGCCAAATATGTTGGCAACATGTAGAATGACCCATTCATAGTTTTGATAAACATTTATCTCCAGCATTTAAAGGTAGGACAGAGCAGGTGGAAAAAGTGGGCAGAGAACACAACCCAGTCAGCCTTTAACACATTTTTCAAATGCAATTTAGAGTTAGACCATCAAATAATATAGTTATTCCAATAATTAATTAATTTATTTATATTTAGAATAACTATATTAATGATATACCAGTGAATCTTCATGATACTGTGGTGATCTACTGCAAATACACCAGGATGAATGTCACACTTTGCATTAAAATTTGCTAATTTAACAACTCTTTCATAGCATTTCAACCCTTTTCCAGGAGTAGGGCCTTTAACCTCAAAAGAACATGGGCCACAACATGGTTTCACACTATTTGTACCTTTTTATATAACTAAGCTTGGAGCTAAGGGGTAGAGGTGGATTAGCATTTGCAATGTTTCTTATTTTGTGTGAGACTGAAAGAAATCAAAGTACATCTTCCCTGTTTGTTTGATTTCATATGGGTTTGCAATCACAATTATTGATACTTAATATGAATTTAATATAAATTATAATATATTTAATATGAATTGTAATATATTTATTGAACAAGTCTGGTTTTGTCTGAGCTTCATGAACCATCTATTAAAATGCACAGGGACCTCAGCAACTATGTTATGTTTGGTCTCAAATACATTGTAGAATGCTTGGAACTTTGTATGTTAAATGGATGCATAATACTTCGATTTCATGATCTGGACATCACAAATGCATACGCAGATGGCGATCATGGTTAAACCAAGTAAAATAATAATAATAATAATAATAAAATTGGTGGTTTTGTGATGCCAATGCATAGATGTAATCACTCAAAAAATTAGGAAAATTAAAAATGGTCAAGCAACATATATTGGACTACTTGAGATGGAATGACTGTGAGTTGTGCACTGGTCTTCTAACCACTTGGATCTCTGATCATCAACTTCAGAGTTATGTTTCTGACTCTAACTGCACAATGAGTCATAAGACTTTCTCCACAATCTCTGGACTCAACTGAGGCTACAGGTGTATCTTTGGCAGTGATCCTGCTGAAACCTGTCTACACATAGACAGGAGACTTTCTCTGTGATCTCCAGTCAAGCAAACTCAACACTACAGCTAGATTCAGTCATGCACATACACTGAGATCTCCGCAGACACCATGGCCAACTTGACTGCAGTCATGTCCAGAGACACTATCAGAACACAACTCTCTCTCTTTCTCTCTCTCTATATATATATATATATATATCTTTACATAATTTCTAATGGTTAGAGAGTCGGACTT
Source organism: Pangasius sanitwongsei (assembly GCA_037576675.1). Lineage (NCBI taxonomy): Eukaryota > Metazoa > Chordata > Actinopteri > Siluriformes > Pangasiidae > Pangasius > Pangasius sanitwongsei. The sequence continues at coordinate 11,923,917 of CM075011.1, forward strand.
GTAACCCGAGGGTCATGGGTGGGGGAGTGAGTGACCAGTGCTCTCTTCCACTTTCAATACCACGACTGAGGTGAGACCCTTGAACAAGGCACTGAACCCCCAACTGCTCCCCGGGCACCGCAGCGAAAAAGGCTGCCCACTGCTCCGGGTGTGTGTTCACGGTGCATGTGTGTGTTCACTACTGTGTGTGTGTGCACTTGGATGGGTTAAATGCAGAGCACAAATTCCAAGTATGGGTCACCATACTTGGCCACAAGTCACTTCACTCACACTCACTCACTCTGACACTAGTATCTCACTGACATAGTAGTTTAGCTATAATTAGTTTATTAAGTAGATCCACTGTTGCTTAAAGGTATCATCATTGTCTAAATATTCACTGCCCATAATGTGATTTGAATATCTACCACTTACTCTCTCTTACTATGTACTTGCCCTCTGACTTCATTCTGCTAATGGCACAACTGGTACATCTATCAAATTCACTACACTTTTTTGTATTTTGTATTATATCAATGCTTAACTTTCTTCTTCTTCTTCTTCTTCTTCTTCTTCTTGTTATTATTAGGGGTCCAAGCACCAAAGAAGCATAGGCACCCTATTGTTATTCTACCTTTTCTTCTTCTTCTTCTTCTTCTTCTTCTTCTTCTGCTTCTTCTTCTTCTGGCCTCCCATAGAACCATCTGGTAAAAAGTTGTGAAAATTGGCACACTGATTGGGGAGGGTCTACAGAACATTCTGACTAAATCTCACCGTTCTGCCATCTTGGATTTTGTTTTTTTCGCTACTCCTCTGACAAGTTTTGTCCAATCATCACCAAATTTGGCCCACATCATCTTCAGAGTAATCTGAACAAAAATTATCAAAAGAACTTTGAATATTCCAAACAGTTTGTCTGTAATGGGCCAATGAATCTGACAGAGAAGTCACCAAAAGTGATCAAAGAATATTGATATTTAAACCATTCTCCTGTAACATGCTGGCAAATGCAAAAAAAAAAAAAAAAAAAAAAAACAGGATGTGAGAGTGTATCTCAACAATGCATCTATGTATTATCACAAAACTTCTTAGGTATTTTCAGGACCATGCCCTGAATGTACCCAAGAAGTTTTGTGTCTGTGCCACCTTGTGGTCAATAACTGTAACAACTTTTATTTCTTTTCTTATATCGTTTGAAGAATTTGCTAAATTCACAGTTCTTTTTTCCTATAATTCTCTGGGGTATGCTGAAGTGAATGCACACCAGGATCTGAAATTCAAGTGTACCTTCTGTCGACCATCTTGGTCAAAAAACTGTTTTTTCTCTACTCCTCTTACAAATTATGTCAAATCAACACCAAATTTGACATATATCATATTCAGAACAACCTGCACAAATGTTATTAAAAGAATGTTGATATTCCAAATGGTTTGCCCATAATGGGCCAACAAATCTGATGGCAAAGCCACCAAATAGTAAATGAGGCTGTATCTCAGCAACAACTTTGGGCTTTGACACAAAACCTGGTAGGCATCTTCAGGATATAAAAATAAAAAAATATAAAAATGCTTACATATAACTGCCGTTTTTGCTATTCCTTCTCCAAATCTTCAACAAATTTGGCTCACATCTTCTTGAGGCCTGTCTAAGCAAAATGAACTCTGATGTTCAAAAGTGTTCTCCCATAACAGGCTGCCAAACTACAAATCATTATTGAATCCCTTTGCCTATAGTTATGGCTCTGCTTTCCTTTGATTGCTTATGCAACAATTGTAGCATGTCTGTGAATGTGCAGTTCACTGAGTCTGGGTGTTTGGCCCCTGAAAATGCTGCTTGCAGCTTTTATTATTATTATTATTATTCAACTGTGTTTTACTTGTAAGTGTTTCTCTCTTGACACACGAGTTCTACAAACTATCATTTAATTTGAGAAATCAAATTTCTTTCAGATAATAGTTACTGTGGTACAGTAATGTGGGTATTTTCAAAATGTGGAAAATCTCTGTATTCTCAGTAGCCTAAAGAATTTACAGCCTAAAAACTATATGCATTTTGAAAATACCAGTGCCACATTATCAAGTGACTTGCAAGCCTGAATCTTTTTGCTGACAAGATGAGAAATAAAGCTTATGTCATGAGCCCAGTAAGTCTATACATATGTTGTTAAAAGCACAAACTTTATGCATGAAGTGGGCTATGCTCAAAACATTTAAAAAGAGTTTAAAAGTTATTTTTTACATATCATTATTATTCAAATAGCATAGAGGTAAAGGTAGGCTTGGTTAAATTACACTGGTGCAGAACATGCGTACAGAGGATTTAAGTGAAATTTTGATATATTGATATGAAATGTGTACTTGTGACAGAACATTTATATTCAACATATAGAAGGGACTGCAGATACAGTAAGTTGCATGTGAATATTTCTTTCCTGTGAGACTGTGTTGCTAATAGAAAAGATACTATTGATTGGTTAAACCTAAACTCTACATACTATATAAGATTATATATGTATTGATCTATGGTGATACAGAATTTGTATTTATACACAATTCCAGAAACATAGAATCACAAATGCTCATGGTCTGTTCCTCATCATGTCAATTACAATCAAATTTACATGCTGAGGTCTAATAAAGAAAGACTGTTGAAAGGCAAGATGATAAAATGTCAAACAGAAGGGAGGGCTCAGCTAACATTCAGGCATCTCTCCTCAGCAGGGGCTCCTATGGCCAGGGACAATAAAGCTTACCATTTGTTCTCAGGGTGGAATTGATTACAGTGACAAGCAGTACCACATTCAAAACATCAGTTCTTTCAAACCAACAGGAGGAGGTCATAATCTTTGGTAAGATAGGAGTGTCTAATCTTCAGAAAACCACCTAAATCACACTATATAAAATGATTGATTTTTTTTTTTGAACACTTACTGGGTTATGGCATATTTATGAGCTGTATTTATCCTCCTTTATCCTGGATAGCAGTTAAAGAAATAAAGTTGATATATGATCTTCTTCAGCAACAAGTTGCCTTGAGTTTGTCTACAGAGTTATTATATGAATTAATTCACGTTAAAGCTCAATATGAAAAGAAAATGCATCAGGTATTCTCTCATGTAAGCTTTTGGCTTATTGACCACCATACAGAATGTAAAATAGTCAACACTGTCAAAAATTAAGTTTTATCTCACATGCACATGTGCAATGTACAGTATGTATGATTAATCTCATATAATCTTGCATAAAAAGATGACATTCTCTCCAGGTACCCTGTACCCTGGAGTGATACAACATAAATCTCTTTAACAAACTGGAGAAGTGCTACTCTAATTGGGGGAAAAAAACAGCTAAATCTAGTAAAAGACAATCATCAGTTCGTTAAATGTTTTTTTAGTTGGTTAAAGCTACACAATGAACTACACTGATTGCATTCATGTTTCATGTCACATCTACAAACAACAAATAATTGTGAATCTAAACTAACAGGGATTTGATGTATAAGCAACTTTTGTACACGGTCAAATTGGTACATCAACTTTTAATGTTAAACATTTTGCACAAGAAGTTGATCTTGCAAGAAACATTCTTCAACTTCTGTACATCATTGTAATTTTTACTATTTTGTTACAACAGGATCTGGCTTCAAGGTGTACACCATTCTGTAGGTAGCTCCCTTAGTAGCCACATCTTTGTAGGTAGTGGACTCATTATAGCATTTCAACCAGAAAAGGAACCCTGACAGACATGGCACTCTGGACCACAGTCGCTATACTGTATCACGTTTAATATATTTAAAACGCAACCATATTATAGTTTGATGAATAACAGATAGATAGCCACAAGTATGTTAGCTAATAATCGCAGAGTATTTGTATTAATTATTCAACTGCAGTTGCATGAATAGCACAGAAATGCACAGAAAGGACTTTGTGATCAGAGAAGAACAGGTCAGGGAGAAAGCTCAGCTACACCTTAACAGGAGAATCAAGACACAATCTCCTCATAGTTAAAATTATTGTCATGACCAGTAGAGAGGAAAACCTTCATATTGTAGTAATAAGAAAAATTATCTTAATTAAATATGTAGTCAGACATATTAACTATATAAAACTTAATGCATATAAAGCAGTTTTAAGGCATGAATGGCTACATGAAGTAAATGCAACATGATAATATCGCCTTATGCCAGCAATGAACAAATGTCACTTTGAACTTGATGAGTTAGGTATGATCTGGAAGTCATTATATCAATAGATCAACAGGATCATGTAGATGCGCCAACTATCCTTAAGCTTGCTTTAACAGCAGGTCTTTAGAAGACATTGCCTGAGAAACCTCATTATACAATTCAATATGCAAATCATTCAAGTTTCCACTGAAACACATTTTTTTTTTCAGGATTACATTGACAGTCCCATGAGGGTTTTGTCTAAGACTCAATTCTATTAATAGCTAGCTCTGTGGGGGAACCGGCATAGCAGAAATTCCAGCAATCACTGTGGCCCTCAAATTCTTGTCATAATATGCATTCACACATTGTAGTGTTGTATTGGACAGGAAAAGAGCCATCTGTCATGAATGAAAAAGATCATCCAATGTGTTTATCTTTTGCGATAAGTTGACAATAATATACATATAATTATAAAAGAAAAAAAAAAACAGACTATTGATTTGTCTGCCCATGATTATCTTTCTGCCCATGTTTTCTGATTGCACAGACAGTTACTATTATAACAGTTGCTCATATATTGAGGTGAAAGGCCTTTGATTGTCTCTTCTCTCACAGCATGTCATGCTAGTTTCTAAATGACATTATTTATTTATTTGCTTGTTTGTTTGTTTGTTTAAATTGTGTTATTAAATTAAAATGGGACTGGATTCTAAATTTCTTTTAACATACACATGCATGCAATTGTTTCTGGAAGTTTAAGAACTTTTATATGATTGTTCTTTGTGAAATACTAACAAATAACCACTTCGCATGTGCCCCTTTTAAATAAGTACTCTTTAAGGAAAAGTACAAGTTGGCTCCAACATTGGACGCAAACACAACAGCTTAAATAACCAGAGAAACAAAAAAACAGTAACAAGGCAACTCAAATTATGAATTAGAAGGCTGGATGGTTTTGTATTGGTTGTAGAGATTGAAACAAGAGAAGACAATGGTAGCAAAGTTGTCTAAAAATTGATCTGGGGTGGTGCTGTATTGCTGCCATATTACTGCTATATTACTGGTGTATTACTGCTATATTACTGGTGTATTACTGCTATATTATTGCTATATTACTACTGCATTATTGCTGTATTACCGCTGCATCACTGCTGTATTATTGCTGTATTACTGCTGTATTACCGCTGCATCACTGCTGTATTATTGCTGTATTACCACTGCAATACTGCCTTTGCAATCAAGAAAATACCTTGTTATTTTGTCACTGAATATTTAAATCACATTACCTCAGCTGTGCAGTTAAACTAAAGAAGGTGAGTGCTGGGAATGTGCTACCGATGATGCATTCATTAACTTCATTTCTTTTAAACAATTTTAGCAAGTTTCAATTCAAGGCAATCAACACAACAATATTAAAGAACATATTAAAGGCAAACCTTAATGGTATATTCCTTAAAGACTCATTGACTGCTTCTTTTTAATTTTCCTTAATTGCCTGTATTTACAGAACAAAAAGTGCTTAATTTTGACATATTCCCCATCTCAAGCCAATTGTTTCTCTGGCTCAGAAAATTACATTTTGCTAGTCTATGAATCAAATTGTTTAGCAGCCTAGAAATAGTACAGTATATTCTAGTATATTATAATAGCCTAGAAAACTGTTAACTTTATAGGTGAACGTTTTACATTCTTCATGAATGCATTCAGGGGAACCAGATAAAAATGGACAGGTACGGGATATGCAGAGTAAATGTTTTAAAGGCAAAATATATAATATTGAAGGACAAAAGCGAATTTATCAGAACGTCTGTGTAGAGCACAGCAAGAATATGAAAGCAAAATAAAACTGGGGAAAACATCTCAGTTGTGCTCAGTGTTGCTTTGCTGTAGGTAGAAACTAAGTAAATACTAATTACCTTGGATGCTCCTCAGTGCTAATGAGCCATAATTCCAGTTCAGCTGCACACTGGCTCCTCGTGTTAATAGTTAATTATGTTTAGCTCAAGATGGAGGCTCTACTTTTATAGACAGTCATTAAAAAAGTGCAAGTGAAAAGAAAAAAGTTTTACTGCTCAGGCAAATCTTAGGCACTTTAAATTATGTAACAGTGTTCCAAAAAAAATAAAAATAAAAAATGTCCACAGTAAACAAATGTCCACAGACCTTCAGGAAGACATTGTTTCTGAAGAACTGAATCTCATATTCTTTTGAGTTTGTCACAGTGAACAGGGGACCTAAAGTTCAGTGAAAAGAAACCACTTGCTAATAGGCAAAATTTGGAATTCAATTAGTGTGATCTTCACATAAAGTGCCATGAATCATGCTACAGTGACTGCATGCAAGAAATACCTTGGACTGCAATTAAAGCATTATCGATTGTGGCTCAGAAGTGGCCAGATGGAATGACAAACTCATAAAAGTTCTTGCTGCATCTTAAAAGAAATAAAATTAGAGTTAAAAGTTAAAGGCATAGAAATATGAGCATAAAAATAGGTAAATAGCTGAATGAGCATAAGAATAGGTAAATAGCTGATACCCTAGACAGTATATACTGTAATATTTCCCAATATTTCTACAAAATTTAATAGTATGTATGTTTAATCATTAAAAAGGTAAATACAACTAAATTAGTGAACACAAATAAAATTATACTACACATGCAGCAGAACAGCCAGGTGGTTATTACTGATATCAGTGTTATTTCCTTCTATTTCTTGTATTATGTGCTGCTATAGTTGCTATAATATTAATATATATATATATATATATATATATATATATATATATATATATATATATATATATATATATATATATTCCCCCTTCCATTTAAGATATGCACTCCTCCCTCGCAGCTCATGTAGCCTGTCTCCAGCAAAAAGAAGCACACAGCTTGTTGTTTTATTTGCTGTCAGGCAAAGCACACTCTGAGTGCTTGATCTACAATGACTAAAAATAATCTGTTTTAAAAAAAAATCTTTAGAGTTCTCAGCAGTTTTGCATTTTCTTTCCTGCTGATTTCAGAACTTTATTTCAACATCTATTTCACACACAACCACCCCTACCCAAAGATGAAAGAAATCTAAGAAAAAATGGTAAGTAGCATTTTCTGTTTCTATTAGCCAGCTTACCTTTGTGTTTGAAAAATCAATTGCATAATCTGAAGTGTAATAGATTTTCTGATACAAATATGCATACATTTTAATTGGACTACAGTTTTAGGAACACCATAGTGTTGAAAAGGATAGAAACTATTTTGGGATTGTGTGTCTCTAACAGCAGCAAATAACGTTACAAATACTGTATAGAAGAGGCAGGAGATTTATATGGTATAGTGTTCACTCTTGTTGCTTTTTAAATTTGGTCATGTTTAGCCATTGTGCAAGCACAGCTGTTGTCTCTAAATGTATGAGGTGATTAATAAGACTTATACTGGCTTAGAATATCCTAATAAATTCAATTCAATTCAATTCAGTTTTATTTGTATAGCGCTTTTAACAATGGACATTGTCCCAAAGCAGCTTTACAGAAATAAATGGATTAACAAAAAATATATTATAAATATTTGAATTTATCACTGTGAATTTATCCCTACACCCTTCTTATATTTTCCATTATTCAATAAGAACATGTTATTGAAACAGTGGCAATTCCCATTAACATTGTTTAAGGTAAGTTAGAAATATTCACAATGCAGTCATATAGAACCTTAATCACTAAATTGTCATCTTAGTATTATAAGGTTCCCTTTCAGATTGAACACAGATAAAACCTTATAAAACTATGGTCACGAAATGTTATCAAGAAAATATTTCCAACTCTGAAAAATGGAAATAGTCAACACACAGTTAAAACATTGCTTAGTCCTGATCTATGTCAAGTCAGGTCAAGTAGTTTTATTGTCATTTTAACCATACACAGCTAGTTAGTACAGAGTGAAACGAAACGACGTTCCTCCAGGACCGAAGTGCTACATAAAACAACACAGAACTACAGCAGACTACAAATATTTACTGTAAGTTACAGTGCAGCACCGACTAGTACACGGTTCTGGTAGAAAGTGAATCAGATGACACTAGTGCCAAAGTGTAACAATATAAGTTGCTGTAAATGTAACCATAAGGAGTAGCAGCCGGGTAAAGAGTATAAAGATTTTATACAGTATATTACAAATATTGTAGCAGCAGAAATTGAATACAGAGTATAATGTATAATATATAATAAATGTAAAAGAAATATGCCAGCCAGGCCAGCCTAAAGACGTGGCCACACTGGACTGTTGTCTTGTGAATTTCTTTGCCAGAGTAGAGCAAAATCCAGTGATTATGGACAGTCCTGCTGTGGCATGTTTCTGGAGGGAAAGTATTGGTTCAGTGAATAATTCATCTTAGCTGGCTAGCTTGTTTTCTGATTGACTGTGATAAGAGTCCTTATGTTAAATAATCTTTACAGACTTTTAAGTCTGTCATTGGTCTGTTACCCATTGTGTTCACCTGTTTGCTGATAGTCCTTAATTAGATTATCTGTTTAAACCCTGCTGTTTCTGTCTTTCATTGCAAGGTCTTATTATGTATTTGTGTCATTGAGTTCAAGCCATAGTCTTCTAAGTTTCAGAGTTCAAGCAGATTAGAAATACATTAAAAGTCTTTTACTTGAGCACAAACCTAGACTACAGCTGCACATGCAATTTACTCCTGACAGTGAAACCTCCATGTTATTAGGAACATATCACAGAACGCTCCCCACATGCAAATCCTTTTATTTGCCTTAAGGGCTCATAGCCACATTACCACATAATGATGCAAGATTTCAATATTGTCAATTATAATTTAAACAATTTCACTTTAAAGTTGAAGAAGGCAACATATTTCCAAAATAATTGTTCAGCCTTATAACAAGCAAAATGGCTGGATCAGTTCTTTGTTTCCTTTTTCTTTCAGTCACAGTGTGTGCATGGATTCCTGTGGCATGGCAAGGAAGAATATTGGCTAAAATACATGTATAATAATTAATCTTTATTAGGAAAACCTTTTAACATAAACAAAGAAATCCAGGCTTAATTCAATAAAAATGTACCTCCTGCAAATATAGTCACTCTTGCTCATGTGAGTAGCTTAAGGGCCTTAAATTTCATTAGCACATTCTGTCTGCAATCTCTATATTTTAATTTAATTAGCAGGTGGGTGAATCAAAACCAAATAAAAAAAAGCTCTCAATTCATTAAGAGTACAGGTGCAATTACCTCACTGGAACCGTATTTATTTATTTATTTTTTTTGCGAAAGGCTCTTGTTTTTCTGTCTGAAATGGACATGATGGTCCTTACAGAGTTACACTAGCCTTCAAGGCTTGGGTGTATATTCTACAGGGCAGAAATCTGTCTCATTTTTGCATTTGAATTGCTAAAAGATTGCAAAAAGAATTGCCAAGTCAGTAGTGCTTTATTTTACAGTGACCTTATTCCAGTTAAGGAAACAGCGTAAGAATGATAAGATGTCTACTAATTTACAAATCATAAATAGAGAGTAGTTACAATATACAAAATATTCAAAATATACAAAATATTCAAACAGTGAAGATAATTACAACATAACACAATTGAATTGCACAGTTTGTTGGATTTTTCCCATTTTCAAAGGTATATGTATTTGATTAATATTTTTATGGTACCATGAATTTATGCTTAATCCTTATCCTTATCCTTAATCCCAATCACCTGTTGAAGAATGGAGAGTTAGAATAACACATTTTTGCTCAACATGAATGATACACTTAAAAGCACAAAATAGCATCATTTTTTTTTTCCAGATTAGTATACTAAGTCTGTAAGTATACTTGGACATTTTATTGATTCATGTAACACTTTCAGAAACTTATGTTAATCACAATGAATTACAGTAGAAAAGATTATTTATAAAATAATCTAGCCTGCCTCCTGACACCACAAATAAATCTACATTTATAGATCTCGCGTGTGATTTGTGAGGTTGAGAGGATTTTTGATCTACACATATCACACTGTCATGGAATCTGTCATATGTTCTTTTTCCCCCCTGAGTGGTCCTGCCGCAATTCTCTGTAGCAAAACAAACAAACAAACAAACAAATTTACCTCTGTAAAAATGACAAATTGCTACTTTGTTATCAGTACAAAGATTCTTTTTTGGATTAACACAGGACGAATTTCTCCTACTAGCATGTGCAGCAATATAATCACAATGTACGACCCTTGGAGAAATACCTTATTAAAAAGGGCCCTATGGATATCAAGGTGCAACAGTTGGTTGAGAGGAAGGATCAACGTGCAGCTTCTCTTGGAAGTTTTCTAAGAGTTCTATGTAGCAGTCCCACAAAGTTCTGCTGTGACTGATGAGCTGTGGATGGCCAGTGATGAGAATTTGAAGTCGTGTGATCTAGGAAGGGAAGAACACTGTCCTTTGAGAATACAGTGATTTTCTGTGCCTTTCCATGTTGCATTGAAATGGAGTGGAAGGTAGAGAGCTCTTGAAGATGCATGAGAACATTCTGATGCTAGCTGAGATGAGCTGTAGCTTTGGCCTGAGTGTGCAGAACACTGTTTCACTATTCAGCTATTTAGCTTTCCACAGGCTTTACAGGCCTACACTACAGGCTGTGTAGTTGTGCTGAAGCGCAACATGGTGTTCTCTGTAGCAGCCAATGTTTCTGAGATATTGTAAACACCTTCTCCAGCTAAATAGATTCATGACCAGTTTAGCTTGGGTTTGATGGCAAATGGCTGAATCCGAGTTCTGAGTGCATGGCCTTGTTAGCATTAATGGTGGAGACAGCCTATCACATTGTTAGATTCATGCTCACATTTCAGGATGAATCTTGATTGTTTATGCTTTCAAACTGTGAAAGCATATTTTTCCTCAAGTATGACGGTCTCTTTATCTTCATGTATTATGCAAGAAATCCATAAATAATTAGAGATACCCTGGAGTTGGTGTTTTCTTCGTTTCTGCAGGTAGAACACTGACCCATTGCAGAAAAGGAAGCAGCCATCACCAAATTCTCTGTGCCCATTGGCTGTTAGGAATTGCACAGGTATCTCAATATAGCTGGATATTACTGCAGTTTTAGTAAAAATAAAATAAAATCTACTGTGGTGATGCAACAGTGATCCTCTAGACTGGCTGGGGCTATGGGATTTTTTCAGAAGTGGGTTATTTGCCTACAGCTGGATATCAAATGCCAGTTCCTTAAATAAAAATTTTCTCCAAGGACTGCTAGACTGCAGCAAGTCCCCAATGACACTAAAGGTGTATATGGCTGCCATATCAGTGTGCCATGGCACCATGGGTGGCAGCTCTCTGGGGTCTCAAACTTATTACAACATTTTTAAAGGGGTATGGCAACTCCATCTGCCATGTTTTTCTAAAAACCTGACACAGGATATCCCCCTCATGCTGGAGTCTCTTAAGACCACTCCTTATGAGCCTATGCAAGATATTGATCTGAAATGAGCCTCTCTGAAAACTGCCTGGCTGCCTTATTCTAAGCAGAGACCATGTAATATCACTCTACAATGTAATGCCAATCTACAAGGAGAATCACCTCCTCACTGGCATTACTTATACGTGTGCCATTTCTCCAGGTTCTACAAGGTTAACATTGCCTCTGGAAGTTATACGGGGTTCATAGAATGACAATTACATTTCAAATTTTGCCAAGCTGAGAACATGCTCGGTGTGGGTGAATTTCATCCATGTAGCACTTCCTGCGGGATATTACACCATTGTGCAACGAAAATATAGAGAAAGATGACAAATTAAATGAAAGTCAGTGACTCTGTTATGCTGTGGGGGACATTTTGCTGGCATGGTTTGGGTACACTTGTCCCCTTAGGTGGAGAGATAACTGCAAATCAATACAAACTAATGCAGACTGATCACCTTTAATCTATGATGAAATATTTCTATCCTGATGGGAGTGGTCTCTTCCAGGATGAAAATGTCCTCACCCACAAGGCACAAGGGCTCACTGAATTCATTGATGAGCATGCAAATAATTTAAATCATATGCTATGGCCTTGCAGTCACTAATCTCAGCTGAATTGAACATCTATGGGACATTCTGGGCCAACATGTTAAATAGCGCTCTCCACCACCATCAATATAGTGGCAATTCAGAGAACAGAAGAATAATGTGCATCCTACCAATCCAGTTCTGGTGGCTTGTTGTAGCACAACACTTAACTAAGGCACTCTATATATTTTAAATGTAAATTTATTTGTGTAATTTATTTGTTCATTTGTGTGTACTTTAATATCTTATATACCTGTATACTAATGTTCCATAAATGTGTACTTTTATTTATTGTTTTGATTTGATTTATCATTATTAGACTAACTTTATATAAACATTTTTACAGAGTCTCTGGTTTGTACAAGAATAGAATAGAATAGAATATTTTGCTCTTTTACATCTGACGAATCCACAATAATAAAAGCATAATAATGGACAATGTTGACTTTGAGGTAGATACAATGCTATAAGAGCATACTGTTACTTTCATTAAGGAAAATACTTATGTATAATATTAGAACAACATTCAATAGCAGAATGTGTTTTATTATTTACTTTGAAAAAAAAAGCATTATTCAAATAATTAAAATATTGTAATATTTTGTAATTCAGTAATATTTATTGTAATATTTAATTACTGCTGTCTCCGAGGTGAAATAAAACCTTGCTTATCTGAACATTAGAACGTTACCTTTTATAAAACATTGAACATTTAGAACATTAGCTTTTTAAGTTTTAATATTAAGAGTTTGACTCTTCCCTAATTCTTTTCTACCAAACATCCTCCCAGGTTAATCACTGCGAAACTATTTTTCTTACTTTTTTCTTATCTGCAATTATTACAGAGAACTTGTTATTTGCATTTAAATAGATTTTGCTATTCATTCTTCTACTTCGCTAACTGATATTTTGTTTTATTTAACTAGACAGATGTAGCACGTTATACAGAAATAAAACAACAAAATAATTATATTGCATATTTATTACTCTTAAGGAGGTTTTATTTCAGACAGCCAGTGATGAGTCATAAAATACTGAGAAATGTGTGCATTTGAGAAATTCTGTCCATAAATTGTTAACCAACTAAATTCAATTAGCCTCCAAGACAGAGCTGCTTTTATAACCAATTTGATGGGTGATTTTTCATATGAGGTAAGATATGAGGTAAGATAAGCACAACTCTCAACTCCCATTTGGCTTCAGGGCAAAAGGTCATTCCCCCACCTTGATCAGGATGAAATAAAATACATATTCCAATTGTACAGGTTACTGCAAGTTCTAAATGTAGCCTTACACGAGAAAAAAGAAGACTATTCTACATTGTATTCTCTATTCTATACTATATCTACAAGGACCCAAGTGAACCATTTTATCCTATCTCAGCTTAAAGGCAACATCCTCCACACAAAACAAGGCTGCTATTGCATTCCTCTAATTTATCTCAAAGCCAACTTATGTGGGTGAGCTGAGGGGGCGGTATCAAGCACTGCACTTTGTCTGCGTTCCCCTGGAAACAGTAAGAGAGGGGTACAAGGGGTCTACTTAGCATGCAAGGTGCTCACTCCCTTGCAAGAGAAAATGTGAGTCTTCACAGAAGTTACACCCTGTTCTTTCCAGGGAAGCACTCCAAAAAAAACCCCTCTTCTTTCATCTTTTTCCTGCTTGTTCACTGTTATTTTTAATCTCATGGTTGAGTGCTGTCTTATCATACATGTTTCAACCACTCTTTTGCACACTTGATTAGGAAAGCATAATTCCAGTGGCATTTTAATTAGAAAGAATACTACACATCCTGTTTTCACTTTTTGTGCTTCCATCTCCTTACCATTGTTATTGCTTTTACTGGGCTCTATTTCAATGCCAGTGCATAGTTCCTATTTTTATGGTTTGAAATGAAAGCATTTACACTAGTATGTGATATAGCACAATGCATGGTATGACACTAGAAATCTGCTGCCACAGTGTTTTTAAGAACTACTAAATTAATGCAACTAACTTTATCTGTAACAAATAAGAAAAAAACTATTCAGTTGTGAAATGTGAATCAACTGACATTGTCATTACATCCATTATGATTGACAGAATAAAATAAGATAAATAGCACACTGCAAACTTATTGTTTTGCCAACCGGATGTGCTGCTCGTGGCATTGTTGCCATTTTTAGTGGCATTAAGACCAGTTCACACCAAAAGCATCCCTAAAACCCATCCACCCCATCCATGCATTTTAAAGGCACTGTGTTCTATTTGTTTTTCACTTGCATGTGAGGGACATTGTTTGGGCATTGATATTTCAGTATTAGCCTGAAATCATTATTTTTGACTTCCTGCCTGATTACAGTTATGGACATTGGACTGTTGGCTTTTAAAATAAAAATATTCACACGTATATCCAAGTCTTCCCAAAAATATAAGACAAACAAGTTGGAAGAGAAGACTGTGCGTGTATGTGTGTGAAGGTTCTGTCAGTCAGCTGTTTATTTCTACTACTAACATACAGATGTGAAATATACAGGTGAAATTGTATGCCATTGTGAAATTATGCCGTGCTGTGTATGCTTGGTTTTAAGGGGGATGAGAAAACTGATTTAAATGAATATTGCAACAGCGCATCTAACCACACCTCTCAATAATGCATTCTAATCCAACCTGTGTTTGCAATTGCACCCCAATAATATTTATTATATTTTTAAATATTATTATTATTATTATTTAATTATTTACTTTTTTTAAGCGTCCAGAAACACTGGCTTTATAGCCGAGTGCTTGCACTTGTCTCACGAAATTAAAAACCTCCTGCATGCGTAACTTTTTTGTTAGGTCCCACAGGCTCTCTAGTCTCAATCAGATGCCCTGTGAATCTTTGTGAAAATGAATGAATGAATGAATGAATGAATGAATGAATAAAATGTGTGGACCTATTTTTATATGAATCTGTTCAGAACACATTATTTGTTCAATCCAAATATTTTATTCACATTTGGATACATCCCTATTCTAAAATCTGTAAACTGCCATCTGCTTTTCAGAGATTAGATTAGATTTAACTTTAATGTCATTATGCAAGTGAGCATCTAACCAGAAATGCAAATAACAAAGTAGCATTGAGTGATGTAGTATAAGAAAGCGACAAATGAGGTAGGATGGCAATAAAGTGCAAAGTGACAAACATTGCAAACGGCATGATATATGAATACATGAGGACAGAGACATGGATGAATGTAAATCAAGATAGTACATTACAGCTGAGCATAGGTGAGGGTTGGGGGGAAGGGGGATTAGTGTTGTTGTAAGAAGTTCAGCAGATTGACAACTGCTGTTACTTAGCCTGTTGGCATGACATTGAAGGCTCCTGTAGTGCTTCCTGGATGGGACAGAAGTGAACAGACCATGGCTGGGGTGAGAGATGTTGTTGATGATGCCTCTTACCCTCTGTAGGCAGTGTTTGAGATGAATGTCTTTGATGGAGGGTAGCTAGGCACCAGTGATGTGTTTTCCACCACCCACTGGATGGCTTTCCAGTTGGAGACAGAGCAGCTGCTGTACCCACTGAGATGCAGCTAGACAATATGCTCTCAATGCTACAGTGACAGTGAAGTTCACTAACATCTGAATAGATCAGTGAGCTTTCCTCAGTCTCCTCAGGAAGTAGAGACACTGCCGTGTCTTCTTTACTGAAGTGGAGATGTTGAGGGCCCAAGTTAAGAGATATGGACACCCAGGAAGAGATGACTCTAATGTAAGCTGGGAGAGTCATTTGCATACATTCCCCTGTTCAGAATCTTGTGTTTCACACATGATACCTCTGGCAAAAGATTTTTATGAATACTCTTCTATAGTTTTTGACATAGCGCTCTCTGGAACATCTGACAAACACGTACTGTTTATTGTCATACAACCACCTATGCAAACATTTTTTCAATGGAATTCCTGCTAAAAAAAATATTAAAATCCTGGCTGCTAGTGTTCTCACACACACTAAGTAAACTGTACATATCACTCCTATTTTCTATTAGCTACATTATTTTTCTCTTCTCATTTTTGGTACAGACATACTTCTTTTGAGGACCTTGATGGTCACTTATCTCTTTGAGCTCCTTCTTTCTTACAGCTCTTTTCATACCCACAGATCCTCTGGCAAGAGACTGTTTGCAGTCTCACGAAACAGTCTCCTAATGGGTAGAATGTTGTTCAGGGCCCCCAAGGTGAAGGTCCTTCTCAAGTTTCTCCTTGATTAAAATAGTTGTAATAGTGAGCTCAGTCTTTTTGAAAAAGAACATTTATTGTAAGAAGATGGTAAAGGAAAATATCACCTTGAAAAAAACTCTTTGCTGGTTTTATTATTATTATTATTATTATTATTATTATTATTATTATTATTATTATTATTATTGTAACTCCCAGGTGTCACACTAGCACCGAAATCCACCAGAAACTCCACTTCCATGAACACACCACTGCCTACAAACATGGCTGCCACGAACTACAACTACAACATTCCACCAGTGCGTTCACAATCACCCGCATTCTAATCATGCACACTGTTCCCAGTCACACTCACACCCTATATAAGCAGACTTTGGACATTTTTGGACATTCACCCAACTGTGAAGTAATGCTCAGTGTGTCTTAACCTGACTTACCAAGCCATGTATTTGTATCTTGCTATTCTGCTTTTTTTTTTTTTTTTTTTTTTTTTTAATTTTGTGCTTAGATTTTGGATTTGCCCACTGTACTCTTTGCTGATCGCCTGACCTTCTGCCTGTTCTAGTTTATGCTTTTTTGTTTCATGTTTTGGTCTTTTTAATAAAAAGCTAACCTGCACTTGTATTCATCTCCAACTACAACGCATAACACCAGGTCAATGGGTCTTGACTCATTCTCATAGCTACATAATTTTTCCTATTAGTTTCAATGTCGTTACATAATAAATCATATTAGTTAAATAATTTTGGTATTTGCAATGTACAAAACCCAGTGCTTGAGAAAGACCTTCTTCTACTTCCATCTTATGATCAATGGTTTGAAATGCCATTTGCATCTGTCAACTAATGATTGAATATTGTATGATGGCAGAAGAATAAATATATGAATTCTTTGTTGTGTGACTTTGAGGGCATAATATACTAACCTTAAGAGATTATGCAGTTTCTGCACAGCTCAAGTGTTTGACAAAGCACAATGTTTACTGTAGGATGATGGAGAAGTAAAGTAATCAGCTATTTCCATAAAATATAATGTTGTTCTACGTTTTATATCTTATACTGCATTATTGGACTGTATAAAGTACTACTGCATTTTTTTGCCTGTTAGAAAAGAGTTGCAATCTCAATCTTAAACTGGTATGAGGAAAAATGCCCCTTGTGTGCCCACATTTAATTTGTATCACAGACTCTAACCACACATTTCTTCACAACACAGTAAAACAGACATATTATGTAGCACCTATCTTTGGTACACTAAACTACTAAAATGAAATAAGCATGCTTTAAATTCAAAGTTGGAGCCTTTGGTAAGCATTGCATCAATTAAATAAATACTAGCCTTATTTTTTTATTGTCAGAGAAGTACATTCAGTTTTTCCACATGGGTAAGAGGCGCTTCTTTCCAATTTGGCACAGTAGAGGCATGAGGCATGATATAATGCCCCTCCAAATATACACTCGCTGAGCACTTTATTAGGAACACTGTACTAATACTGGATAGGGCCTTGCTTGGCTCTCAAAACAGCATCAATTCTTTGTGGCATGGATTCTACAAGATGTTGGAAACATTCTGTTGAGATTCTGGTCCATTTTGACATGATTGCATTGTGCAATTCCTGCAGATTTTTAAGGTGCACTTTCATGCTATGAATCTCCCGTTTGGAGCCTGTCCTGGAACACTGGTTCCACAATTGGAAATTGTTGGGCTTTATGCTGTAACAAAAAATGTTTCTCACTTCTTTGCTTGTTTCTTTTTCTCTTCACACTCTAAAAACCCCTAATGCCACTCAATAGTGAAGGAATTTGCACTTTATTCATTTACTGTTCTATAGTGAATTTTACATCAGTGTAGTTTCTACAATAGAAAATTACTTTTTGCATGACACTCTTAAATGACAGTCATACAGCCAGCTCCAGAATTACTGGTACACTTGTTGAACTTGTTTTGTGGTTAAAAAGCTTAATGTCACGCTGAGAATATGGAGGAAACCTAACGTTTAATTGAAGTAAATTTGTTCTAAGGTGTTTTTTTTTAATTATCAAAAACATACAGTACTTTATGGAGTCCATGATGTCATATATTGTAACAAGATTCTCAGGGCCTTTAGAGCAAAAAACAGACCCAAATATACCATACTTATAAGTAGGGATTAGGTTATTTGCTGTATAACCATCCTCCTTTTTATGTCAAACCCAACTTGCTTGATTGTTGCCAAAAAGCACTATTTTTTGTTTCATCTACCCATAGAACCTGGTTCCAGTCAAAGTTCCAGTAGTATCATCTAATGAACTCCATGTTTGTGATTAGATGAAAGGCTTTCTGTAATCCTTTGAGAAGTTTTTGCTTCTCTAATTATCCTCTTCACTGCGCTCAAGAGTAAAATACACTTGCATCCTCTTCCAGGAATCATTACAGTTCCAGTTGTTTTAAATTTCTTAATAAGAGATTAGCCTGATTTATGATGGTCACCACACTTTTGTTTCATGGAAACATGTAAATGGATTACATTTATTCGTGTTGTTCATAAGAATTTCTAGGGGTGCCAATAATTGTGACATGATTTTTTTAAATAGAAATCATCTATCTCATATTTGCAGTGTGAGATAAAGCTAATTAATAACAAATATATATATATGTTTTTTTCACAACCTATTGAACCCATCTTTACAAAGGGTGCCAGTAATTCTGGAGCTGACTATATAAGCTCCAGTTTTCATATAGAAACTTCACCCACTTAATGTCTAAAAACAAATTTCTTTTCCAGTGAGAAGTGAATTCATACAGTGGTAAAACAGGTGGTCACACTACATGTTTCTGAATAAGTAGCCTATTATGTTGGATGGAAATTGCTCCTTTCACCAAAAATAGATGTAGATTCCTCAAGACATCCCTAGGGACTGAAAAAGCTGATGCAAACTTTAGCTTCCAACTCTATGACTGGATATCTGGATATTTTAGCATACTTGGAAATTTCCTGATCCTAAATTTAGATGCGTCTAACCTCTAACACATGACTATTTCCACAATTCTTTTTTTTTCGTTCTTTCTTTTTTTTTTTTTTTTACCAAAAAGTAGTACGATTCAGCTGACATACCTTAATGTGAACTAGTTGTTTAAGTAATTAATTTATGAACAGCATCGCAAAGTAGTTGATGTGTTGATGTAATATTTGGATTTTTCTGATGATTCATATTTGTATGTAGACTTTTTTTTTTTTTTAAGAAGGCTTATTGTCCTGGCTACCACTCATGTGAAGATTGGCCAGTTTCTTTAATGACTGCCATTTGTAAGTATGCTCACTGTTGATGGATTTCAAATTGTTTGCAATCATCTTGTAACTCTTCCCAGATTGAAGTCACAAACAGTTGCTTCTCCAGGATTATTGCTGTTGCCTTTTCTCCATGTTATGGTTTTCTTTTTTATAAAAGTGGTCACAATTACTGTTGATCAATCAATGCAGTAGGTAAGCAGCATTTGTTACTTTCGTTACAGTATTTTTCTTACATATTTCCTGCATGTAACCACAGAACTTTCTTCCACTTACTAGCTAATTCATACATTGGCTGACTATCTTTCCTGTCTACCTTTGAAAAATCTGACTAGATTTTTCATTTACCACCCAAATGACACGCACCATTACTCCACTGGCAGGTAGACTCATAATCAATAACTGGACCAGTTGTTTGGACCTCTTCCAGGATCCCACACATGGACGTGTCAAAGCTTATAAGTGTTTCTATCTACTACATAACTAGAAACTTAGGTTTATGCTGAAGAAAATTTGTGTTGTACTTAATTACTGAAAAATGACTGAAGTACTTTTCTATTTTGATTTAAAATCAAATGCAAAGGGTTATTAATGAGTAGTAAACTACAGATTAAAATTCAAGCCTGGATCTAAAATATAAAAAAAGACAAATCATCAGTCCCCAGTATGAAAATACAGAGATGCATCTTAGAGACAAATCAGTGAGCACTGACATTTAATTAAAAGATGAAGATTTCAAAGACTATGTAAAAACTGAAATATCAAAGTGGCTTCCTTCCAGTTGGCTTGCACCCAAAGCTTCAATCAAGTTGGTAACTTTTTTTTAACAAGTTTCAAGATTGATATAAATTTGACAAATATCATGACCAGACAAGTATTATTCAACTGTTATTCAAATGCCACATGACTTACATTTGGAGTTGGCATTTTCCTCACTCACTCCAAAAGTGTTAGCATTGCTAAAATGCTATATTTACATGTAACACCTAGTTCAGACACTTTACTTTTACCATATTCAAATAATATTTACCTGTAAACTGTATCCAGTTAGGTAGTCAGTGGAAATTATAACTTGATTCATTGTAAATTCAGAGATAGCACTTTTTATCAGTTTCAAATAAAGACCACTCTGCCATGGTATACATCTACAATTGCCGAGATGAGTCATGACAAACTATCATGAAGGCTCATGATGGCAAATGGCATCTGCAATTACATATGTATGACATGTTATGTCAGTCTTATGCCACAGGGGTCAGGTTAGGTTACCTTGTTACGCCTTACAAAATAAGCACTTCTCATATTCTCATAGTCGGGAAAGAGTGCTCTTCAGAGGGGTGAGGCATCTGAATGGTGTTTAATTTATCCTGTGCTGTTTATACTTTTATCACTTCTCAGTTCAGATAAGAACTGAGAAACTGCAACATGTAAATACACTGAGGTGGAAGCCAGAAGGTAGTATTAGGTAGTGAAGAGAAAGGTTTCCATTTTTGAAAAGAAACAAAGCGGTGTAAAATTGGTACACATTAAATAGCGGCTTTGGCAGCCATGCAGGGAAGGATTAGTAAATCCTGGCCCCCTGGACAGGGCCCCCTCCCACCACGCACCATGCATGGAGCCTTTATATATAAAGATGTAGATTATATATATATATATCTTCTGAATCTTCTAAGCATTCCTTAGACCCTATATCTACAATTATTACAGTAAATAGCAATGATAGGGTCTATAGACATGAATTTGCATTGCTTATGTCTCCTCTAGGGAAGAAGGCCACATTTGCCTGGAGTGCATAATTCTCTGGTCAGTGAAGATAGACACTTAGCTGAACAGATTCCACATCACTGGTTGCTGAAGGCAAGCACTTGTGCCTTTATGGCATTGTCAACAGAAAACTAATTAGTTGATGCATTTAATTCCATCAGAGTCTGCGGAACAATCTATCATGGTTGAGGGGGACAAACAAAATACAATACTTACATAAATTTAATCCTCAAGTGCCTCTGGCCGAACATAGATCATTTTTATTCCTGTATTAATTTATGTCTTTACCATGCTTTATCATAGAAATCACCTTCCCATACTGCTAACCGTTACATGCTCCATATCTTGTAAGCTTACATGAAAGGAAGGTGCAAATTCAGTGGTTTACAATGAAGAACAGAATATACTTTCATAATGTACCCAATAAACTATACATACATGTTTCCATTTATGTTAAAAAAACAAACAAACAAAAAAAAAACTCAGTGAAATAGTAATTTAGTAACTTACTAATACTAATAATTGCTGAAGAAACGAAAACAACAGACATAGGTTATGCTGGGGAAAATAGGGGAAAACTCCAAAATAGTCCCCACCACTTGCACATGTTTGATCTGGTTAATTGTGGCAGGAATTTGTCATGACATCTGCCGTGACATGTGAATGACATCTGTTGTCAATAAAGGTTGATTGTCAAGTGACTTGGAGACTACAGTTGGCATTTTAATTCAGCAACTTATGTAAATTTTGTCATAATGTTTGAACATTCACAACCACATTCAGACTCAACATGCGCAAGTGCTTAACTTGAATTTCTGGGAAGCCCATTCAGATCATTAAATTACCTGAGTGCAGTTCCCACCTCCATATTTCTTCTTTAGCTCTTTGGAGACAGCAGATGTTCAGTTGCATGCAGACCACTGCCTTTAAAGACAAGTACTTTCCTTTCATCCAGAGAAAAAAATCAAGATATAGAAAATGCAGAATGTTATTCTGCAGGTGTCAATTGCAATACTACGTATCAACTGCCATGCAGTTTAGACTAATATGATTAGATAAGGATGAGAAGAAGGCAAATAATCAAAAACATTTAATAGTAGTCTGCGATGACTCAAAATAAGGACGTATGGGGAGCAAATGCACAACGGTTTTAAATAAGAAACATATATTAAGAAAAGAACTTGATACTTGGGATAACAAAGACAAAGTAACTTGATGGCAAGAACCAAGAAAGGCAGTGACTTAGAACATATACCATGAATTTTTAGACAGCATGATTAACTAGAAACAAGACTGAAAGATTGCAGTCCTACAAAATAGCACTTGATATAGCACATCTTATTTTTTTTGTACAATAAACTAGAATTAGCCTAATAATTTTTGCATTGACAATGGCAGAAAGCATGATGCATTACTGCTCCCTAGGCAAACGCTATAGCATTTGTAACACTGCTGGCCCAGAGGCTAATTCTTCTGCAGTGGAAGTCAGTGAAACTTCCTGGAGCAACTGTTAGATCAAACTCCTTGTAGGCTATGGCTATCTTGCTTGGCCAATAAGTCTTACTGATTCTGAGAATCAAAACTGAGATCATGAAATATACTTTTCATGCTTTCATTATGCCATTTCGAGTTTTAGAATTAATATATTTGATTTATTTCTCTTCTCTATACATGTCCAATGTTTAATGGATAACCTGACCAAGCAGTCATCTGCTATGGTTACAGCTTGCTTTAAGTAGGTGAAGTTCCTAATTATATTGTAAGAATCAACATGCCATATAAATTTTGGTCCTTGAGAGATGACATCCTCCAATTAAGATGTCATCTAATCTGTGCACTCAAACATAAATCCTTATATTTAATATTGCCCTCTAATGCCATTTCATGTTTTGTATTTACACTGTCCAAAATGTGTTTCAGGGTGAAGTATTGTGGTTACAACAAATTGTCAGACAGTGGCTCTAGATGTATTTCTGCTCTTTGCTCAAGCCAATATCACGCATGAAAACATAACTCAGCCCCCTTCTCCACCTCCCTAAAACCAGGAATGGATTAGGCTTTGCAATGGCTTGGATACAATATAGTATTATAAATTAGTCCAATAAAAGATTGAACAATTAACAAATTACAGCTTACAAACTGATGAGTAAGTAACATATTATTTCTACAATTAGTCTAATTTCTATCTCACCTGGTCAGAGGGAATTTTTTTTTTTTATGTGTTTGTTTTTGTCACTGCAATAGTCTTCAGCTTATACATCTTGGAGGACATTAAAGCCTGCCGCTAGCCTATCCCTATAGTGTTTGTGAGACAGTGAGTATCTAGATGGTTGCAAAACATGGCTTACATCAGCTAAAATACGGGAAAAGTAATCAGTAGTAGTATCAACAGTCAGTTTTACAGGCTTATAAAAAAAAAACTCATAAAACCCAGAACCATATGTAAATTTTAATCCATCTCTGAAGCATCACACACTATTTACAAAAGCACATCTGCATGTGACACCTTTGTGTGGCATATTGTTTTCCAAAAATAAAAATTTGGTTATAAAATGAAAGAATGAAAGGTCAGTGATCATTCCAAGTAAAATGCAGAAGAGAAAGCCATTATCAGTTATAGAATGTTGTTCATGTCCAGCTTGCTTATACTCATCGATCAGTCTGAATATTACCCAGCAATGGCAGAATAGATGGAATAAACATTACTACTGTTTGGTTATACATCCTCACAGATGCGTGACAAATTAAAAGGGAAAAAAAAGCAGTGGGGGCATTTTGCTGACATGGTGTGAGTTTACTTGTCTCCTTAGAGGGGAGCACTGCAAGTTATTCTGACTAATCTCTTTTATCCTATGTTGAAACATTTCTATCTTGATGAGAGTTGTCTCTTCAAGGATGACACTGTTCACATCCTCAGGGCACAAGGGGCCACTGAATGTCTTGATGAGGATGAAAAATGATATAACTCATATCCTATGGCCTTCGGGGTCAACAAATTTCAACCCAATAGAACACCTATGAGGTTTCTTGAACCAATATGACAGCACTCTCTTCACCACCATTGAGAAATCATCAATTCCTACAACACGTTTTCCGAGTTTCAAGTTCCGAACTCCAACTACATATAGACAATACTCTTTTTCACAGGATGTGTGTGAGTGTGTGTGTTGCACAGACTGCAGTGTGAAAAAATACTTCTGTGAACAACCAAAGAGCTATCCTTAGCTGTTAGACAGAGTTTTGGGGAAAAAATATAAGCAGCAAAGCATGAGAAAGTAGGTAAGGAGGAATTGGTATTCAGCACTTCGATTTTAAGTGAGTTGACTATTACAGTCCCAAGTTTATTGTAAAACATGTTGAGCAGCAGTGGCTTTTTAAACACATAAATTGTACTTGTAGGCCCATTTTATGGCATCACATATCTTGATAACCAGTTTTTATCATAGTAATGTAACCAATTATGTTATGAGAACCAGAAAAGTGAATATTTGGGATGTGTCATAGCACTACAAATTTACAACATTGCGAGTAGGTAGTAATCGTGTTGTGGCAACATAACATAGTCATTGGTTGCTAATCAGTTTTTATTGTAAATTTGATGGGTGGATTTAGAGGAGCCTGTGCTCTGTAGCGTTTCATAATTGTTATGGGGCTAGGCGATAAGGTGTTCGAAAGGGTCACGCAGGCCCCGTTTGCCTGGGAGGGCAATATATATGGTG
>CM075011.1:11949171-11982124 GCA_037576675.1 Pangasius sanitwongsei
TTCCTGAGATCGCCGTGTTATAAAAGCCCGTGCGGGTGGCCGCGGATCTGCCTTAGAAGGCACCTGCCGCGTTACAATAATGTATCCTATTATTCAGTTCACAGGAATGTACTTCTATGTTTGGACAAATGAGGCATACTGAACTGTTGCTTCAATGGAAAATTAGTTGCACAAACATAAATATTTTGGTTTTTCATAAATAGGTAGGGTTTATGCTGTGTTCCCAGAAGATGAATCTACCTGTTTGTCACTCTACTTACAGGACAAGCTTGAAAGTGGGCCACGCTCATTTGAGAATGACAGGGAGAGGAGGCATGGTCTTACCACCCGTTCACTGCACTCTTTTAGACCATGTTTGCTCATGTAAAGGAGGGAAGGGAGTCTTGCAGGAAAGTCTTGCCAGTGTTAGGTCTAGGACTAAGACAAGTGCAAAACTGCCTTCTCTACATCCTCCGGGCATCATGACTACTTGGTCATGTCAGATGGAATTGCTGATAAAAAAACCCCAGATAATTTATTTAAGTGGCTGCATGACCCATCTCTGAACATGCCTAACTTTCCTCATGTAACTTTTGGTCTTAAATCACTGATTTAAGTGATTAGTACCTACTCACAACATCGTAAAGTGACATGGCTACAACATTACATCACTTGCAACATCACAAAGTTACTGTAACAGGAAGCTCACAGAGGCAGAGTACAGATCCCATCAAAACCATCAAATTCAAAAGGCTAGACAAAGGCAAAGAGAAGATGAGGCAAGGCAGGGTCTGGGATGGATGATACAGTTACAAATGAAAACTGACTAAATAAAACAAAGTTGGCAGAATTATTTAACTTGATACATGAGGTTGACTGATTGTGTCATTATTATCATGTGACCTACTTGATATTTTATATTCTCTGAGTTGTTTTGATTTTTTGTCTCATATCTCAAATCTATTCCTTTCGTACATTGATTTAAATAATGATTGCTTTCCTTTAGTCACATCAATTAATGAAATTAAATTGACTTTGAGGAAATGTAATTTTCTTAACAAAAGAATTTTAGATTGATTGGCATGTCACCAGATATGGCCAGAGATAGCTAACAGAATGAAATATGTTCTTGGCAAATGGCTGCAGCATCAATAATGAAAGGTCACATTGTTGCAAATGAACTGTCCATATAGATGACATTTAAATGGTCATCTTGGCAATAATAATAATAATAAGAAGAAGAAGAAGAAGAAGAAGAAGAAGAAGAAGAAAAAGAAGAAGAAGAAGAGGAAGAAGAAGAACAACAACAATAACAACAACAAAACCCACAGTAATTGTTGCTCCATTGTACATTTTTGTCAATTCATTCACAATACTTGGAATATAACATCTAAAATTATCTTCCTCCAAAGACACTTAATTCTGAGTCTTGTTTATATCAAATAATAAACCTAATTTAATTTGGTTAAAGTGAGCTTGCTTTCTAACTGCTGATCCTGATTGCTACATGACTATGTGTCATATTTATATTTGTACAGTGTCCTTGATTACCACGAAAAGATAATCAGTAATAAATAAAGTAATATGTACATATAAAATATGCCATAGGCTATGCCAGAGAATAAGGCACATTTTAAAAACATACTATTTCTTTTCATGAGCCTTTTTTTCACTGACCTAATTTTTAATCAGATTTTGTTTATGCTTTCTTAGTCACAGCTTGCTGAAAGCTAGCACTATGTATCTCATGTTAACTCACTGTCCACTGTTTTACTTTAGTGAAACAATTTCTTTGCTTTTCTCATGAGGTTCAAACACAGAGAGAGAGAGACAGAGAGAGAGAGAGAGAGAGAGAGAGAGGAGGATTTCAGACATTTTAAAGTCTACAGATATATCTTACCTGAGGACATTATTGCCTTGGGGTTCTTCTCAAGAGCAAGACATTAGACACAACGAGGCTATTCCAGAGGGTCTCTGTTTAATTGTATATTGTGTAAGTCCTTTTTATACGCTGAAGTGAAAATGATTCTATACAACAGTGTCATGTTCTGAGCAAAAGGGTCACTGATCTATCTATCTATCTATCTATCTATCTATCTATCTATCTATCTATCTATCTATCTATCTATCTATCTATCTATCTATCTTTATTTATTTCTTTATTCATTTATGCATTTATTTGCTTGCTTGCCAGACTGCAGGTGCTGCAGTAGTATTAACAAATAAGAATTTAAAATGTCTTGATAAGCTCAGCAATTACAATTTTTTTGTGGGAAATGCTTGAAACATCTCCATTATAAACTGTTTCATTAATCTCCAAGATTCATTGATATTGGCAAACCTTGCCCGGTCCGTGAGAGATGAGGAAGGCAGCTATACTGCTGTTTGGAAATGTGAGCTTTCAGTGACCTTTTGGCACCAACTGGTAAAACATATTTCTTCTCTCTGATGTATGACACAGTTACAGAAATGCTGATCAACACAAGCTGAGATAACTGGGCAGAGCTTCAGGCAAACTATTATTTGACACACCTCAGTTTACTTGTGACTATAGACATACAAAAACAATTTTTTTTCATTGGCTTTCAAATATCTAGCATCAGGCTTCTTCTATAGAATAATTATTATTAATTTGATTATCATCATGTATGATTTATTAATTCAATGAAGAAAAAACTCCATTATGGCCCTCTGTTATACCAGTAAGGGATAAGAACAGGTTAGGAACAGGGGATTTTAAAGCCCAAGGAGGGTTGACCTCCCATTAGCCCACTTGCATTCATGATTTTGAGAATGCCATGAATAGTTCTAGTTGTGATAATCATGTTCATTTGCCGTATCTGCAGATATAATTTAGTTTAGCAAATAGATATAGAGACGTAAATAATTAACTGATAAAATAGCACCTATAAGTCAAAAATAATGAAATTAAACATTTCTACATAAAAAAATAAATAAATAAAATATAATGAGCAGTAAAGAGTAATAAATTAACAAAGTCAATATTTGGTGTGACAGCCCTTTGCTTAAAAAAAAAACATAAAGGCTTTAAAAACAGAGTCTCAGAGTCTCAGGTACAATTTGTGCAGTTTTATATGGAAATTAACTAGTAAGTTTTACTGAGCGTCTTGCAGAACCAGCCACAGTTCTTCTGGATACTTTGATTGTTGCATTTGCTTATTTTTTTGCCTTCATTATTATTATTATTATTATTATTATTATTATTATTATTATTATTATTATTATTATCATCATCTGAAAAATGGCCTAGTAGCATAATATCTTGCTTTCTTTACTGACATACAAACTTTTTTCTGAAACATTAAAGTTTTTGTTGGAAAAGTAATGTTTGGATTTTTTTTTTTTTATACTGACTCACTAATGCAGAATTCATAAAATAAGGTGTAAGTGTCATGAAGGCCAGTAGTAATGTGTTGCATTTAATAATGAAATCACATTATACATACTGTATAATTAACAAACGTGAAGTTTTTCCATTTTATATGAAAATCAGTATACTGTATTTTGGTCACATATACAAGTCAGCCCATTGTTATACACAGTGAGAGATGCTGTCTTCTCGATATTTCTCTGTATATAGATATACACTATATGGCCAAGTTTAAGTTTGTGGACACCTGACTGTCACACTCATATGTGGTTCTTCCCCAAACTGTTGCCACAAAGTTGGAAGCACACAATCGTATAGGGTGTCTTTATATGCTGTAGCATAACAGTTTCTCTTCCCGAGAACTAAGGGGCATAAAAACATGTTCCAGCATGAAAGACATGGTTTGCCAAGTCTGGAGTGGAAGAACTTGAGTGGCCTTCACAGATCCCTGACCTCAACTCTACTGAATACCTTTGAAATACCTTAACTGGAACACCGACTACACCCCAGGCATCCTTGCCCAACATCAGTGCCTGACCTCACTATGCTCTTGTGGCTGAATGGGCAAATCCAAATATCCATGTTCCAAAATCTAATGGAAAGCCTTCCCAGAAGAGTGAAGGTTATTATAAGGTTATATTATAAATCTTTGCATGTTCATAAAGCACATATGGGTGTGATGATCAGGTGTCCAAAAACTGTTTGCCATATAGTGTATGAACAGCATTTTTGAAAATATCTCCATCTAAACTAAAATGCAAAAATATTTTGAAAATGCTCACATGAACGGGCCTGTGTCATAAACTGTTATGTAAGAAGCATCAAGAATAACGTTAAGAGCTGCATATTGAAACACAGAGAAGTGTAAAAGCAGAAAAACACCAATGTGATGAAAAGTTCATTAATTTCTTCATCTTCAGCAGCTGCTTTTGTCTTGGTCAGGGTTGTGGTTGGCAAAAATTTTAAAAAAGAAAAATGAAGAACATAAGGATTTGTGTGGACAGATGATGAGGTGGAGCTGCTAAACATTACACTTGAGACTTATCAACAATCTTTGTTTACACTGTGGTTTGTATTACTGGAGTGGATTCAGGAGCAGTACAGAGCATATCATATTCATGCACTTCAACACAAGGGTGTAATAGTAAAACAAAGTGAAATTAAATTGCAAACATTTTATTAAATAAGAAATTACAGACCACAAAGTAACAACTTAGTCAGCAGTTACAATAAACAGAGCACACTCCTAACACATGTAAAACCACGGCAAAAAATTACCTCTTAGCAAGTGGAAATACCTTGAATATAGTCATATTTACATAGCTAGTATTTCCTTAAACTAAGACTACAATAAACCAAATATAAGATTATTAAGATTATTAAGCTTTTGGCTTTCACATATTTTCACTTGCTAAACAAGTGAACAAGCAGTGAACAAGCATGCTCAGATTGGTGCTATGACATCAGCATTTTTTTTTTTTAAAAAGATGTTTTCCCCCTCCACATGAAGAAAAATGAAGTTTTAAAATTTCTTCACATTGGAGGATGTTTCAGAAAAGCTTCATTTCTAGTGACCCAAAACATCATTTTTGTATGGACAGTAGGCCAAACCACAGAAAAAATATATATATTTTCAAAAATATCCACATACAGTAAATGTGAATGAGACATCAAAGTACCAAAGCAGCTCTTCAGTGGAAAGAAAGCTCTCATTACTTATTTTATAGTTTACAATAATGACTGATGAAAGCTTAAAGAAACTCATTGAGCAGAGTAGACAGATCATGAATATGCCCACATGGTACAGATGAAGGTGGAGTAAATTATACAAGAATGTACAGAGGCAGAATTCCAAGAGTGCTGCCCTTCTCTGTGACAGGTATGCTGTATAAACAGGATATTGGAGCAGCTTAACCAAACATTGCAGCATTGTCTGGGGATCTGGGGCATCCAAAGGTAACAGCAGTTTCCCACTGGGCCCAGGCTGAGGACAAGACAATCAGAGTCCTTTCCCTACCTTAATACCTTTTTACTTCCTGAAAAATGCATTTTTGCATTTTTTTTTTTCTATTTTCAAGATGGAAGTTAAACTATGCAGTAGTCCATAGCTTGTTAACAAGGCTTTTTGACCAATCAGCAAAAGGTTTGTGTGCATCATCAATAATTATAAACCATATGAATAGGTCAGATTTCCATAAAAATAGTATTAATGGACCATCCACAACTTTTTCATTTTTATTTGATTTATCTTTTTCTACAGTCACCTGACAAATAGCCCTAACTGTTCTGAAAATAACGTTATATGAACAACCACATTTCTCTGAAATATTCATGCACCACTTTCCTATGGCACAGTTACTAGGAGTGGAAAATGTAGGTGTTGTGTGCAGAACCTGAGTATTTGATACACGCACTGGTGATGTATAGCTGTGCATGGTACACAAATTTAGTGTTTACAGAATGCTGCCTCTTTCTGTTTCTGTAAACAGCTACTGCAACTGCAAGTGGTTTCACAAGCACGTGTATGCAATCAGTTGTTCCCAGCACATTAGTGCGGCCTGCAAGTTTTATGTATATATATATATATATATATATATATATATTACATGCAACATCTACTATTGAGTAATCCAGAACTGATGAAGGCATATTTATGATTCAGCATTGCATTGTATTAATGAATGCACCAGAGCATAGGGACACTAACCATGTTGAGCACAGAGAGAGAGATTTAAGATCTTTGAATATACTGCAGATTCATAAGCAACAATACATCTATTCAAGGTCTACAATATACAGCAATGGAGCAGAACATGAGTGGCTGGACTTATGTTGAATGAGCAGGCAGTGATAAGAGAGGTTGATTACTAATTGCTTCCTTTGATTGCTATCGAATATATTTATGTAACCTTACAAATGTAGAGAGTGTCATGAGCGTCATGAATGGAACAAAATTTACAGTTCTGTGGACATGAACAAATATTTATTTGGTCTTTCTTTCTTTCTTTCTTTCTTTCTTTTTTAATATTTTAACAAATTCTGCTATTAAGACAAAATCAAAAGCAATGTTATTGTGAAGATACCGCACAATACGATGCAATACAACAAACAGTATATACTGTATATATTATTATACAGTACATGTAGCAACAACAAATTGTCAGCCAGTGGTGCCTCCAAGATTTAATAAAGCTCCTTGACAGAGATGGATATAGCTCAAAAAATAAGTAAAAATAAAAATATTGGTCCTATTCAAACTCCCTCACAGTGTGAGTATCACTTAAATTTGTACATAATTCTCAGGTCTGAAAACTAACATGTTCAATCCTGTTATTAAATCCTTACTAACGTTTGTGTCCATATCAGTTACATACTAGATCAGTAAATCAGTAACCTTTTTTATATTTAAGCGGCGTACAAAGCTAGTCAAATTTTTGTTTTGGTGTAGAACACTCGTGGTCTGAAATGTCATTAAAATTTGCAGTACAAATTGCAGTGTAGCACACAGCAGTGTAAAATGCTTATTCAAAATTTTTACCAGTGTCCAACATAAATACATGAATAAACATCCATTCATCCATCTTCAGAAATCACTTTATCTTGGTCAGGGTTACGTCCTGGATAGTCCAGAGTCAATCCCAGGAAATCTGGGTGGGAAGCAATAAACAAAAAATAACAAAAGTAAACAAGAATACATTTATATCAAGTGATACTCACATGAAGTGTTTTGTCCTTCAGGTCCTCTCATTACCTCCCACCAGTATCTGTTGTGAGGTTTCTGCCAGGCAGTGACTCCATCCTCAGAGTGACATAAATCTAGCAGCAGGTTTTTGGTGTCTAGCCACAGCTGTCTGCCTGTCGGTGATGACTAAACACCTCTGTGTCCCTCTCAGCATGGCTCCAGACCCCAAGCCTCATTTGCCCACAAAGACACAAAGGTGAGTTGATGCACACTCACCTTCAGAGGAGACAAACATCAAGGTCAAGGAAGAAAAAGGACATATACAAACAAGGACACGTGGTGCCAGATGCATAGTAACATTCTTTCATAGCATAGAATCCTAATCACACAATCAGATTTACAAATAAAAATAAAAAAGTAAATAAACAAACAAATAAATAAATAAAATCTAAAATTGGAAGTTGAACATTTGTGATGGAGTGAACTTAAGCCTGCCGTTATTCATACTGTGGAAGATTTTTTATTTATTGTTTTTTTATTTATTTTTTTATGTTAACATTTTAAGCAAGTCCTTTATGTAGATTTTCCTTTCCTTGGACCTGAACATAAGACCTTATCTTTACTCTCCGCTCTCTACTTTTACTAAGTAAAGAATAAGATAGACTGATAGCTAAGTCCACTTAATACTTAGCGTCCATAAGAAAAGTCCACTTAAAAATCAATGTTAATGACTGCTTAATTAATCATTTATATAGGATGTGTTTTAAAGCAACTAATAGCCAGTACTGAGCTCGGGTATTAGTTAAACTCACCCCTGACAAAACTATTCTAGTACAAATATAATCATATTATAAAAATACAAATATTAATCATATACTTAAGTATTAGTAACTTGTTTGCATGTTTTATGTTAAAAAAACAAACAAACATGCCTGCCATTGTGTGTGTGTGTGTGTGTGTGTGTGTCAGTATTATGGAGTGTAATAAAATAATGATTAACATTAGAGATAAACACAATATACTTTTAATATGCAAGCAAAAACAATTTTGAAGATCCGTCACTTCTGCATCAGGATAGATGCTGGAGTTTTCTCATGTTGCATTTTTTCATATCTTTAATTTTCACCACTGTTTTGTGTGTTTGTAAATGGTCTACTGTGAGACTGTGAGGCCATGAGTTTTTAGTTTTAATGATGTCATACTGTGAAAATGTAAAACAATAACTCCCCTTCACCCCATAGCACTCTTTAGTTACTCCATCCAAGTTGATACATGCTAACTCAATAGGATTTCTGAGAAGATTTTCCAGCCAAAATATAATAATAATAATAATAATAATAATAATAATAATAATAATAATAATAATAATGATGGAAGAATATAGTAATGTTTTACAGCTCCGTTAGTAATGAAAGAAATTATTACGAGGCCACAGGGATGTACATTGTAATCATTAATACACACATGAACTATTACATGACTATTCATTTATAAACATTTGTTCATTTCCAAATTTGGAATAACTTGTTCGTAGTTGTCAATAAATTATTGCAGCAAGAAAGCTGTATAATGAAATTTATTTCATTAAAGGTAGTAAAAAATGTAGTTAAATAAAAGTTACATTTGAC
This sequence comes from Pangasius sanitwongsei, assembly GCA_037576675.1. Lineage (NCBI taxonomy): Eukaryota > Metazoa > Chordata > Actinopteri > Siluriformes > Pangasiidae > Pangasius > Pangasius sanitwongsei. The sequence goes on from CM075011.1 coordinate 11,957,852, forward strand.
AATAATATTTATACTCAAGTACTAATTAAAATATTACTATAACATATTTAAATACAGTACTAAAGTATTTTTATATTTTTATATTTCTTTATTATCATACACCAATTTATACACCGCCAGCCCCCTAAAAATGGATCTGAGACATCAATAATAGTTTAAACTTAACATTTATCAACAGATGATTTTGTTTGAATATGTTAAAGGTATGTCTTAGTCTAAGAGAGTATGTTGCAGCTAGTACAGAGTTGCAGCTCTGTTAATTCTACTTAGTGTCAGCTCTTTCATCAAAATAATCTGTGAGGACAGTGAATAAAAAAAAAAAAAAATTCTCTAAAGCTCCCCTGAACATGTTTTTCATTATGAAATAGTGATCTGGAAAATGTGTTCCTTAAATCTTCATCACTTTATTGACATTTACGATATTAATTGTTGCAAAATATAATAAAAATATGCATGAGTTTACTTTACACAAGAGTCAAACCTTGTCTTGTATTCCCCAAACAAAGATTATTCTAAATCAACAGCTGTTGAGCTTTGTGACCTGATTCATTTCTACAGAGGACATGGTTTGCTTCCTCTCTGCTTGTTTGGCATGGTCTTAATTAATATGTCTGTCTGTTTTCCAGCCCACAGGCACAGAGATCAGAGGAGCTTCTAATGAGCCTCTTTTGTGCCCCATTTGAGCCACAGTGATTAGGGATATTTTAATCAGTACAGGGTCTAAATACAGAAACACATCTATGTATTTGGCAGTAACTGTTCCTGTATTAAGTTAACAATAAAGTACACTTTAGTGAATTAGTACACTTCATGTGTACTAATCTGCAGATTTTTATAAAGTCATCTAGAAAGAAGAGAACAAAAAAATATATAAAATAAAATATTAAATATATATATGGTAAAAAGTTTGTGGACACCTGACCATCACACCCACAACCTCCACTCTTCTGGGAAGGCTTTCCACTAGATTTTGGAGTGTGGCAATTTGTGTTTAGGATTCATTTAACACTGTGATGCTTTGGGGAAATGTCTATTATTATTATTATTATCACAGAATAAACTTCATTTAACGTCTACTGAGAGTAGTGACTACATGTGGAAAATCTGTAGCCATATGTCACAGTAGCTGTAATTTGTCCACCTCTCTCTCTCTCTCTCTCTCTGTACATAGAATTCTGAAATGCTCATCATTTATTAATCAGTGCACCAAAATGGTTTTGAAAATACTATTATATTTCATAGTAAAGTGCAATGAAAATAGAAATGATGCTTTAGTGAATTCGTTTGTCTTCAGGAGAAAAAAAAAACATCAAAGGTCTAGAATTGTCTGTTTTATGGAGAACAAGCCTTAAAAGTAAGATACAGGGGGCTAAATTACTTTCCAAAACAGACAACAAAATAGCTTTTAGAGACTCTAATATACAATATAAAATGCATAATTACAATATGCTGGTATTGTAGTCGTAATAGATATAGGAAACTTGAATGCCACATTAAGTTAAAATATACACATCAATGTCAAATTAAATTTGAGTGCCCACACAGATGTCTGTGATGAATGCTGGCATTGTGGTAAGCATTTAGGTGTAAGAATTACTGGCAACAATACAAGGAATTACTTTTCCCAGAAGAAAGCTCAGATAACACATTTTCTTTTTATGAGAGATAATATGCAGGCGTTATGACAGACTGGTACGCAAGTATACTTTGCATTACTGTTTAGTTTCTGTTTAACTTGAATTCACTTCTTCATTAATGTTCTTTTGTGTAATATGCTTATCATTATGTAACTAAAACTTGAGACATTGGTCTGTGTGTTAGCACTAGTTACCATTAACCCTTAGATACCGTTTTGTCCAATTTGACCTATTTTGACATCTAATGGCTGTGAAAACACCCCACACATAATTTGAAGTCTGCAATCTGATGACATTTCATAAAGTGATCCAAATTTCAAATATGACCCACACATACTGAATGAAGAGGATTTTATACAAACATAAAAACTGTGCATGGATATATACATATATTGCTTGTATAGGAAAGAGTGGTGCCAGTCAACGGGGGCCTTGACACTTTCAATGAGATCCAAAAGTATTTCTATGGGATAGTAATGCACTTTCAGTGCCTAACAGTGAGAGCACTATTCAGTGCGTGGTGTGTAAGTGTGCGGTGAGTTTCATTTCATTTCAATCACAACTTTGCTGCAGACATCAAACAATTTAGGAAGTGTCACTTAACAATTTAGAAGTGTCAGATCAGGAGGACAATGAAGAAAAAGTGTCAGAAATATGGAACAAAACACTGATCATAGCTCTACTAATGAAGATAAAAGTATTTATGTGGTAGATGATCAGACAGCAAGGCATGTCAAAGAACAAACACTATCACTTCCAGAGTAAACAACACTATACAGCCATCTTTTCCTGAAACTTTCCATAGTACAAACTTTCAGGTGTTTTTACAAATGTCTGGATAATGTTTGCATCAAAGTCTTGAGGAACAGGACTCAGTTTAGGACTACCCTTAAGCATGCTTAGAGATTACAGAAAATTGAAGACCCATGTGTTAGGGGCTCTTATGGCCATAAGTGTTTTCTGGATTGCTAGGTCACAGTCCTCATTTGGCTATTGGGGTGACAAATCAGGGTGTTCCAACCATTAGTGAAAGCAGTATTCAAGGTAAGGAAATCAAGGTCTTGCTGGCAATCTTAGGGCCATAAGCAGGAGTCTGTGGCCAAGTTGCTGAACAGTTTCTATACAGCATGGGAATAATCAGAGGTAGACGAGGAAAGGTGCATATAATAGGTTATGAGGCCAGCCATCACCCCAAGCAGCCTGTCCCAATGGCCTTTCTGGCTCTGCCATGGAGAACCACACTTGGCAATGCATTGAATTGGCACTGGCAAAGGGGTCCATCTATGACATGCCAAACCTGTCCCAAATCTGGGCTACCACTTCTCGGTGCCGCTGCCACTACCAAAGTCAAATTCACCATTATGACTCTGTGTCCTCTGCATTGTTGTACAGATTTGGCAGATGAATTGCTCTCAGTGAGGCTAGTAGTGGCTGGGTCCACCTGAGGAGATTCTGTGCAAGGTGGACAGAGATGCTTGACCTCATGCTGCCCTGATGGTTGATGCAGCTGACAGTCTGAGCGGTTGTGTTTTTTCCACTTTCAAAAACATTTTTTGTCATGTTTGCCATTAATTAAAATCTATTAAAATAATTGTTATTTTGGCAGAAATAGAAGTTATTTTGACTCACTGCTATGCCTATAAAAATATTTAGCAGTGAAATATTTAGCACCTGAAAAAGTTAAAATCAAAAGAAAATTATAGATAATGTGAACTACGCATGAATTAAGCAAGCTGACATGGAAATGGTGTGACATGAAAATGGAGGAGAAAAAAGATCTGCACTGTTCCCAGGTGATTATGGACACCTGTCAGGCAGACAGACTTCAGGCAGTCATTGACTGCAAAGGATTTGCATCCAAGTATTAAAAATAATCCTAATAATTTTGATTGTCCTTTTGTCCAATTACTTTTGAGCCTGTGAAAATGGAGGAACTCTATAAAATTCCTAAATGGTTAATGCAATATTTCTGATAAACCCCTTGAATTAAAGCTGAAAGTATAATCTTCAATCACATCTTGATTGCTTCATTTCAAATCCATTGTAGTGGTGAACAGAGGAAAAATTACAAAAATTGTGTCACTGTCCAAATCATGAAAGTGTGTATGTGTGTTTGTGTGTTTGGGAATGACATGTGTATGTGTGTTTGGGAATGATGTGCTACACAGATTCACTTACATAATTTCCCAGAGGGTCATTGCATATAATGTACAATATGTGAGTATACATAGCACACCTATATGTTTGATCCTCCTGAACAAAACATTTCAGGCAGAGCAATATCCGCTATAAAAGCTAATAAAAAGGGCCCACAATACTATCAATAATAAGTGATAAGTAAATAATACGTTTATGCTAAAAGCGGTCAAAATAAACATAATAGCCTGTTTCCTGCTGTTTATAGACGGATGCATTTGATAAGATTCTGGTACCTGGAGCTATTAATAGGTTAGTGGACTATGGCAGTGGTTCAATTCACTCAATATTTTATCCCAAGAACAGCTTAACTCTTACAGCTCTTACATGAACCTCACTCTGCCAACAATAGTATTTTATTTGCTTATAATGTCAATTCATTAAACAAATTTGTATTCTTCAATCTTTTTGTCTGCCTGCAAAAGTTTGCTGATGGATTGAAGTAGAGTATACTTGCAATCTCTTTCCCACATGATTAGATGGAATTAATTGTCCTTTCACTCAGTCTGGAATAAAAGAAATTACACTCATGTTAATGAAGAACAAAAATATTCCCACTAGTGCCCCATCTAGCACCCCTCCTTCTACATGCCCCCTAAAACTTTTAATAAGCATTCAGAATATAGTACAGCCTACGAATCAGCAAAATATATGTGTACTGAAGAGCAATCCATTTATTTTACCTATAAGGAAGTGAGAAGCACATTGTTGTTAATTGTTGGATTGATTAATGAATGTAATTAAAAAGGAAAGGAATTAATGATTGTGGGAAAGCACATGGGGAAGAGGGAAAGGGGACTACTGTAATTATGATACAAATTACCAGCATAAAAACAACAAAAAAAAATTGATTAGATTAGGTTTACTGGTGAAAGCAAAGAAGGTGACATAATTTACCATTTAAGGTGAGATCCACTTTTTTTTTATGAAATGCAGCAACTCTTGTTTTCCACCCTGATTCAGTGTCTTAATGTGGATCTGAACAGTTTCTTCTAATTTACAGATATAAGAAAATAATATTCAGTGGTCATAGAGTACATTTAATATTATAATTTTATTATGTCCTAAAGGGGATTGAACATATTAATTTTGCATGCTTCGTGCATTTCCATGCCAGAATAGAATAAACTTGAAGAGCTGGCAATCCTTATTGGACTTTAAAGAGCTCAGTGCACTACTTACACTACTCTCGGCTGTTTTTTTTTGTTTGTTTTTTTTTCTCCCACAAGTATGTTTCCAACCATCTTTCTTCAACAGCACAGGCAGATGTTTTCCATGGATCTGAGTTTGTGAACAATGAATGAGGTGAGCATCCACTTGCAATCTTTTGTATTTATATGCAACTATTTGGTGTACATTTGGCAATACATCTGAAGCACATGGAGTTTTGGGTGGGGTGTAGTGGGGAATTCATAGATCAGACAGAAGGCCAGCTGGAGACACTTGAGCTCTGGAACACAACCACACACATAAAATCCAATGCCATTAAAGTCATTATCTGAAATTGAAATAAAAATGATCAAATTCATTAACTCTTCACTAACTACTGTATGTGTGGGTTGAGTATGGAGTGACAGAACTAACAATACTTTAGAAGACATTTAATAATCTTTTTCCTAACTAGTCACACCTGGCACCCAGACAATGTGGGGTAATAGTACCACAAGTATCTTATCTATCATCCCTACTGACAGTTCACTACTTTTCTAAAAATGGTTGAAAGACTCTTATTTGTATCTTTTCATATAAAACTGGTGGCAAAATATAAAGTCTCTAAAAAAACTACTAGTGTTGTGTATCGTCTTTACATTAAGAACATCCTTAGAAATTGATACTTAATTCAATGTATTTATTTATTTTATTTATTTATTTAAGTAAGTATTTATTTATTTACTTAAGTAAGCTCTGAGCCACACCACTGAACCAGGGCCACATCAGGGCTCCCAAATAATGCAGGAGTAAAAGCATTTGGGAGAGATTGTGAGTTCAACACCGAATCATACCAGGATGACAGAGAGTGCAAGAGAGCATAATTGGCTGGGATCTATGGGTGGAAGGATGGCATTATCCTCTCCCCTGTCAATCAGAGTGACACATTTTTATGTGGTTATCAGTTTTATCATCATCATCATCATCAGCTAATATATATTTCTAAAAATATATAGAAATATTTGTTAAAAGTTTTCATTGCTATGTAAATCTGTTTTCTCCCAGTAGCAGTTAAATAGCTTCTTTTCAAACTGTCAAAACACTTTATATGCACAGGATGTTGGAATTAAAAAGATTTTAATTAACCATTTAGTTAACCATTTAATTAACACACTAAGAGGGTGTCTTCCATTTCTGTGTACAGATAGCTAGGTTTGTTAGGAGGTGAAAAGGGCTTATTGGTAATGTAGTAACATGAGAGTGCATGATTCCCTAGGCAACAGAGACCTTCAGCAAAATCTCAGAGATGCCACATGACCTCGATAGATTCCAAAATTCGAACGTGGTTCAGACAATACATAAATTCATAAGGACTGTAGGGATTATTGGTTCTCCACACTTCTGAGTTGCTCAGAAGTGACAAGGATTTTGGGTTTTGCAGGAGGACAGGTGTCATTGCAACATTAGAAGATGGGGAGAAAAAAAACATGATCACTAGTACTATTTATCACATTGTGTAAAATGCACAAATATGTGAATTTAAAATATGTGAATTTAAAATATGTGAATTTAAAATATGTGAATTTATCCCTAATGACCAAGCCAGAGGTGATTTTGGCAAGGAAAAACTCCCTGAGATGATATGAGGAAGAAACCTCGAGAGGAACCAGACTCATTTGGGTGATAATGGATAGTGCGATTAGAAATAAATCCCTTCCCTACAGTTTTCACATGAAGTCCGGTTTGTTGAATCTATCCACTGTCCACTGGTGGAGACCTAGGTACAAAACTGCTCATGGAAACTGCAGCCACAAAGCCACCACAGCAATCACAGTCCCAAGCCATCACAGTACAACACCCCATATGAGATCCCCAAGCCATCTCCATGGCCCCCAAGTGGCGCCATCCCCAGCAATCCCAATGATCTTCAGGCCGTCCATGTGGGGCCACCCCCAGCAGCAGCAAGCAATCTCAACCGATGAGAACTCCAACCAGACATAGGGCATCAGGATAGACAGAGAGAGAGACAGAGAGAGAGAGAGGAAGAGATTGTTAGGTAAACTTTTGTCCTATAATGGTTAAGGACAATGTACCTAGAACAAGTACTTCTGTCTTGTCAGAATTAAGCAAAAGAAAGTTAATAAGTATCCAATGTCTAATGGTCTTTACACATTCCTCAAATTTATTAAGCTTGTGTCTTTTAGCTGGCTTTGCTGAAACATACAACTGTGTGCCATCAGCATAACAGTGGAAGCTAATACCATGTTTATGAATAATTTTGCCCAGAGGTAACATATATAAAGAAAAGAGCAGTGGGCCTAAAACAGAACCTTGGGGAACACCAAACTTTACCTTAGTATAGATAGAGAAGTCACCATTTACATCTACAAACTGATAACGATCAGTCAAATAAGACCTGAGCCAGGAAAGGGCCGTTCCCTTAATGCCTACCACATTTTCTACTCTATCAAGGATAATAGCATGATCAATGGTATCAAAAGCTACACTAAGGTCAAGCAACATAAGCAAGAAGACACAACCCTGCTCATTTACCACTTCCGTACCATGTTACCATACAACTTGCAAACCTGACTGTTTTAAAGCACTAAATTACACATATGCAATACTCAATTTTGTTTAAAAATGAGGTAAATCTATATATTACATATGAGTCTTATTCAGTGATTATGTGGGCATGGTTAAATTACATTAGTGTAGAATGTGTCCTACATTGTGGTCTAATGAAAGATTGATGTGTTCATATACATTATACGCTTGTGATACAACATTGGCATTCTTTTTGCAAAAATGTAGTTTGTGATTGTTGTTCCTTTGAGACTGGGTTGGGAAGAACTAACATGTGAGTGGGAATTGGCAGTGACTGAATAGGCAGAAAAAAAAAAACTATAATAAAAAAATCTTTCTTTTTAATACAATTGGACACACATTTCATTTAGAAAATACAACTGTCAAGTTAATGCTCAAGCACTGACATGAGTTGAGTGTGTAAGTGCAGCCCTTGATGACCTGTCCTCCAATTTAGCAGTTTGTCCTTTGTGTAAGGCATGACTGGCAAGTTCTATTCAAGGCCTGACCTTCACAATAAATGCTAAGAGTACTGAAATAGACAGAAATAAAATACTATAACTACAGGAGATGCAGCTCAGTAATGCATTTAGCTGTGAAACATTAAAAAGTGGAAAATTTCATTCACAAATTACATTGTCATTATACCGAGTGTCCCCAAAAAGTCTTCACACATAGGGGACTATGTATGCCAGCACCATGCCGGTTGTGCCTTCATCACTGGATTGTTCGTGGATGTCCACTTCTCGGTTGGTCTGCAACACTTCCAATCTTTTTGAATTTGTTAATAAGTTTGGCAACAGTGTCGTGCGTGATGTGCTTGCAGGGTTTCCTGTTAAAATCCATCACAACCTTGCGACAGCTTCATGCCAACCATGAGAATGATTTCGATATGTTCTTCTTTTGTCAAAGGCATTCTTAAAGGCTATCTGAAAAAAAAAACAAACAAACTAACAATATAAACTAAGTATCAAAAATTTTGTAAGACATTTTGCTAAAATGTGTTAATTCCCCCCATGTATGGAGACTTTTGGGATGCCCTGGTAAATTATATATACGAATTACGGAACCAACTGTAGTATAATATTGAATTTCCTGTTACATAGAAACCATTGTGCAAATTGCCTGATATGGGCTGGTAAGGATTGGAGGGGGAAAAAAAATTGCCTGTTTTTTTTCCAATTTCCAACTGTCCAGTTTTGGTGAGTCTATGTTCACTGTAGCCTCAGATTCCTGTTCTTGGCTGACAGGAGTGTAACCCGATGTGGTCTTCTGCTTTTGTAGCCCATCTGCCTCAAGGCTTGAAGTGTTATGCACTCTCAGATGCTTTCCTGCTCACCGTGGTTGGAAAGAGTGGTTATTTCAGTTACCATAGACTTCCTGTCAGCTGAAACCAGACTGGCTATTCTCTTCCAACCTCTCTTATCAACATGGTGTTTCTGCACACAGCACTGAACACTTCAGTTTTTTTTTTTCTTTATTCTGCGTAAACTCTAGAGACTATTGTACAAATCCCAGGAGAGGAGTTTCTGAAATACTCTAACCAGTCCATCTGGCACCAACAACCATGCTATGGACAAAAGCACTAAAATGAAAACTTTTTTCCCCATTCTGATGTTTGATGTGAACAATAAGTGAAGCTCTTGACCTTTTATCTGCATTTTGTACATTGCACTGCTGCCACATGATTGGCTGACTGGATAATTGTATTAATGAGCAGGTATACAGGTGTTCCTAATAATGTGCCTGGTGAGTGTATGTATACACAGTTTGCTCAAATCTGTATGCAGGACTGTTCGGTTTGAGGATTATATGGTTAATATACTCCTACTTTTAAAAATTATAGACATTTACAAACAACATGAATAGAACCCATAGCTCCCCAATATGCACAGAATTGACTTTAGTTATTGATGTATTCATGCACAATACACTTTGTTAGTGGGAACTATCTCATAATTCAATGCTTACTCAAGATATTGCACTACAATAGAATTTCTTGGTCATCACAGCTCAGACTATCATATGCTCCCTGGTCCTTGGTCTCTTCTTGTAGACTTTGATTTGTTCTGCTCTTTTATTTAGGATACTATAAATACTATAGTTGTATGTGTGACAGGAACACCTGAAAAAAAAAAAATCATATATTATTGTATATGTATATCTATATGCATATTCCAATATACTTGGGAAACAAAGTGGTTCGTGAGTGATGGTTTGTGAAATAGCACCAGAAAAAAATAACTCAAAAATCATAGATCCATAAGAGTTCTCCACCCAAAACAAATGTTTCAGTCTTTACAAAATGCAACTATATAACATGGAGAGAGGGAAGGTTCACCTATGGCAGATCCATATTTAACAACAACTTATTCAGTTGCAGTTATTCTCTCTCGCACACAGGTGTTCTCTGCTGATGCTCTGTATGGTGTGCTGTACTCAATGATTTATGCAATGTTCCTGAACACAGGAAGGAGAAAATTAAACTCATCCATGCTACAGGAAGAACACTGACCACCTGCTTTAGACAAAATAATTATGTTCCTGCAAGCTTTTTAAAATATTTTTTCCTAACCTAGTTTGCACCATAGAAGTGATTCTGCAATATCAGACATTTGCTATGCACATACACATCTGCAGCTGATGAGCTTATGTAAAACTTTCTTGAATCCTACAACAGCCTTGATGTTACTTTTATCATGGTACTTCATTATTATTATTATTATTATTATTATTATTATTAGTTGATGTTGATGCTTTTTTTTTAGAATTACTGAGAACTCTTTGTTTACTTGTGTGTTGTCTTTCAGATGCTATCATAAAAAGCAGGTCATACAGAAAAAAACAACAATAGTTTATTTGTAACCATATTTTTGTGTATGAACTACAAACTCCTTTTCTATAACTGATCTTTTTTAAAGGTCATGAAAGTATGCTTACATGAAAATCAATTTTGTGTTTTACAACACGCTTCTTTTTCATCTTTTGAAACAGGTTGGCACATGTAAAATTAAAGTCCCTTTTTCCCCCAAAATGTATTTTTATATAAATCTATCACTAGAACAGCATTCCTTCTTAAAAGAAGAAGAAAAAAATGTGTGGAACAGAGAGAAATTCACTTGCTCCTTCTTCAATACAAAAAAGATGCTTTCATAATGAGACAAAAAAAAAAAAAAAAAGCCATCACACTAGAATTCACCATAGAGCTTTTGAAAAAGAACTAAAACTGAATCAAAGCACAGTTATGAAACAAAAGGACAAAGACTTTTCTTATGAATGGAATTTTTAGACAATGATCTAAGTTCACAAACAAAACAAGTTGATAATACACACAACAATGTGCTGATCTCAAGGCATTATTAGCATAATCATCAAATTTTACAAGGTTGGCAACATTGGATATGAAATGGAGTTTGGAAGTGCAGCACTTTAAGATGAAACATAAATTCCTTTCTTTAATCTTACCCAGATTTCTTTTCAACAGGGGTAGGAGATGTTTATATAACCATGGCCTCATGAGTCCATTGCTATTATAGGTTATAAAAGGTGAGGCTTGGATTAGCAAGTTTAGGTTAATCAGCTTTATTATGATTTTACTTATGACTTTTTTATTATTACCTAATTTACATTAATTGCAACAGAATTAGTTATGGACACTGGAGTCACTGTATGCATTTTGTGTGTGATTAGAATTTTCCATACACCACAACATATGAAGTGACATGTGAGTGATGTGAGTGCATGTGTCTTACTTGAAATGTTTTTTTTTTTATTATTAATATAATCATCTTTCTCTGAGGTCTGATCAAAGCTATGATCATGGCTCATAGATGTTTGAGCTTTGATCACTGATGCTTTTTAGACATGTAATTCTGAACCCATAGAAGTTGTCCAGCAGGGACTTTGTTTATGATTATTAAACTGTGTTGAACCAAACAAATGCAATACGCTAACATGTTTACTGATAAACAGTTTCAAGAACGGTTTTATGATCTGAACAATGCACTTCAAATGAGTCTTCTTTTGGCACTAATTTGGGTATCTCCATGTGCTTTAGCTCTAAATACATTAAAGTGTCAGGTCAGTGGGTGCTCCATCAGCTATTACCTTCTCACTCATGGTCATTGGTTACCATAGAGACTGTGTTGGCCAGCTCATTATTATTTCACATCTTTAGAGGATGCTTTCCTGGCTAAAGATTTCTTGACACTTACATGTTTGATCAGTGGTGGGATGCATTTTATCCTTTTCATCCACTTGCAAAATGCATAGTGTATTTTGTTTTAAATATTCAATGCTTTTTATTTAAACATAGTTAACAAGGAAAATGGAGGCATAATAAATAAAGAGACACCTGGGGGAATCTTGGATAGCCTTAGATCCTGAAGGCACTAGCACAGACATCATATTGACGGCTTATTTTTTAAGCATCAGACTTTGAATGGCAACCAGGATGGATCTACTGTATGTGAAACTGTGTCCACAGCAATCCCCCTTAACATGTTGTTTAAAATGGAAATGGTGCAATCTATGAGACCGATGCAAACCTAACATCTGCTTGAAGCCGCTGCTATATATACTGTTCCTTGGGACTGTGTCATAAGCCATGTTTTATCTGAGACCCACTTGTGAATGGCCTATTATAGGCAAAATGTGGGGAAGTGCAGGAAGTTTTCTATTGGGATTAATGTCAAGTGAATTTGAACTTGCAAAGGTGAATGAGTCTGGAACAACAACACAACAAACAGATACAACTGGGTCAGGTTTATAAGGGTGTGGAAACTGATTGAGATTATATGGCACTATGAACTCGGTGTGGTAAGTTTTGTGGGCACTGGCATCATTCAGATTTTTGATTGGAAAAAGAAAATAATTAAGATGATACAGGAGAGCTTTAAGATTATTGAGTTTTAAGATTAAGCACAAGCATTCCCTCTGAATTGCTACAAGTTAAACTGTATTAACCACATCTGAGTCTGCTTAATATTATGCCTAAATTTTTACCCTCCAGTGAAACTGTAATGCATATTTTTCACAGATAATTTACCTGTTTTTAAATAATGGCACATTTGTCACCAAACCCAGAGATGGAAAAGCCAACCACACATCTGATTTAATCAAAACCAGAACAATATGTTCTGACAATTACATGATCAGCTCTAATCAAGTACTAAATTCATTAGAATTAGCAGCTGGTCATTAAGATGCTTAGCGTGGGACAATAGCTTCTAAAATGGCATGCAGGGACTTTAAAGGTGGTGACTGATAAAAATAAATAAATAAATAAATTTAAAAAAAACACGAGAACCTAGAATGAAATTTCATAGTTAGGTGTGAAAAACTTACCGAATCCACACATAGTATGAAACAAAAGATTGTGAGGATTTACATAGAGTTTTAAACCATATTAGTAAACCAACCATTCTTACCAATCCTAAAATAAAACATGGAGAAATGATTGCTGGAAAAATAATTGCAGAATGCTTTTTTTTTCCTTGAAATAACCACAATAGTTTTTTTTTTTTCATAAATAAATAACTTCTGTTAGGTAAAGACACTTTTGAAACAATTAACATACCCTAGTGCCCAAAGTCACTGAATTGCCTTCATCATTCGCTTATTTGCTGCACATGGACTTCCATGTCATCGGTACCTTGGGCCATTTTCTTTACATTGAAAATGTCAGATATTTCTCTTTTAGTTTGTTATGGGTTCTGTTTTTTTTTACCATTATGAAAAAGTGTTCAGATCTGGGTTTCTTGTACATTGTCTTTTGAGCTGGCCCGAATAAGCAAAGGTTCGTGTGCGGAGCTGTGTATAGAGTTGATGGTGGATGCATGATTGTATGCTGTCTTGTAAGTATTGTAGTGGTTAAGATGCTCATGCTCAAGAGGTGGCAGAGTCAGATGACCCTCCATGGTTGGTCCAGCAGTCATGCAGTCCTCATCCACATTGATGATCTCAATGGTTCGTGTTGGTGCATGGTGATTCTGCTGGTGATGCTGTTTGCGCATTTTGTAGAAGATGATCAGCATAACTGCAGCCATTAGTGTGATGGCCACAAAACAGCCAATGATAATCTTAGTGGTCTTCATCACCTCATCTAGGGTGTTGAGGGAGCCATCTCCCAGTGCTGTGACTGGGATGGTGTATGTTTTTTCAGTGGCCTTGGTGGAGACTTGAGTTCGGACTGTTGTGGTTGTGGTTGATGAAGGTGCAGAAGATGTCTCCCACACTCCAGAAGAAGGAGTTGGACCCACTTTCTGGGGTACTATGGTGTGCCCTTCATCAGTTGATGGCTCAGTTGTCTCTACGGTCACTGTGGTAAAGTAGCTGACACTGCTGTTCTCTGTTGAGGATACATTTAGTGTAGCAGAGGCAGTGGTGTTGCCTGCCGAGTTGCTAACCATACATGTATATGTCCCTGTGTCCTGCATTGTGACATTTGTAAAGTTTAATGTCCCATCATTCAACACAGAAATGCGCACCTTGTATGCTCCATGTGTCATGATAGACCCATTGGGGGTAATCCAACTGACTGATGTCAGTGAACTTGCCCGGCATTTTAGTTCTGCTGCCATGCCCTCAGTCACATTCAAATCAGCAGGTGGCTCCACAATGACAGGTGCATAACAGTGGAAATAGTTTTGATCCAACTCACCAATGTACCGTCCCTTGTGGCTAGCAGGAGTACTGCAGCGAGCACAACAGCTGGTGTTGGCTGGTACCACTTCCTTTAGCCACCAGCTAAGCCAGAGGATGTCACAGTCACAATTCCATGGGTTGTGGTGCAAGTGCACTCTCTCCAAATGGTGCAGCGGTGTGAAGAGGTCATGAGGGAGCAGGGTAAGGTTATTATGAGCCAAATTCAGTTCCACAAGTGACTGAAGATCGTCAAAGGCATTCCTTTCAATTGTCTGGATCTGAGCATGCATCATCCACAGTTTCTGCAAGTGGACAAGGCCTTTGAAAGAACCTGGTCGTATAACTGAGAGCTGATTTCCTGACATCTCCAGCTCATCTAAGCGTACCAGAGGTGTGAGATTAGGTATCTCCTTTAGATTACACATGCCAAGGTTCAGGTAACGCAGGTTACTTAGCCCTTCAAAAGCACCTTCTGAAATATATGAGAGCCTTTTTAGCTCACCCAAATCCAGCCTTCTCAGTGAGGGCACACGGTTGAAGGCATAGGATGGTATGCTCTCAATAGGATTATTACGCAGCCATAACTCCTTTAACTTTGACAGATACTCAAATGCTCCATTAGGTATAGTAGTTAACCTATTATCAAAGAGTTCCAGTGTGTTTAAGCTGGCCAACCCATTAAAGGCTCCAATCTCAATGCTACGGATATGGTTCTTGCTGAGCTGCAGGATTTCCAGGTGCCGTAGGTGCTTGAAGCTGTCTACCTTGATCACCTGAATTAAATTTTCTTGTAGGTTTAGGTACCTGGTGTTTGTTGAGATACCGTCTGGTACATCTCGCAGGCCACGACGTGTACAGATGACCTTACTGAACTGATTACTGCAAGAGCAGACGGATGGACAAGTCTGGGCTCTCACCAAGCCAGCGACAACTAGCAATTGCAAGGCCAACAACAGTATAAACAATGGGTCGGACAAGGCCCGGTTCCACCTAGGACCTCTCATCGTCTGCTGCTGTAGGAAGAAGGTCATCTTGTTCAACATTCATAATTCGTAGGATGGCTGTCCACTCTTTGGGGTGCGTTGTAATGGGAAAGCTGGAAGACAATGAAAAAGAAGTAGATTAGTTCATGGTTAAGACAAGGTCTCAATCAAAATTATATAGACCATGCTTACATATCCTTAATTTAGATTAAATATAAAGTAATAACAATTATTCCACAACGGATTTTTAAAATTTTTAATTTAATTGATTTTTTTAAATGTATGTGACAAATAAAGAACCTTGAACCTTGAACCTTAATTTAATTTTTATTAAATTAGTTTATTATTTGTTATTAACATTTGATCGATTCATTGATTTGAAACAAAAATGTACTTTTATTATAGAAAACAACAAGTGGGACATTAATGAACAAACACTATACTTAGAAATCACTGTGAAGATATTACTGGTAAATTGCATTTGGATCAAAAATGATATTAAACACAATCACTATCAAAGATGCTTGATACAGAAACATGTTATGGTCACAATGGAATATTCATTAAAATACTTTTTTTATATTGTTTACAGTAAAAGATACACAGAACACACACAGAACATTCTGAACCATGTAAAGCTCAAGATACAGACAAAAAAAAATCCTTTTGGACTCTCCCTATGGGTGGCCTTAGCAGAGTGCTTTAATATTAGATTAACCAATATTTAACAGATTCTAAGTATTTCCCCATCCTTTCTGAATAAAGCTGAAGCTCAATAGTGAGACCTGCTTTCTTGTTTCCCCTGTCCCCTGGCAGGGGGATACAGGTATACATGTCAACTAGTGATGCTTAATTTATTTTTACAGACTTGGGGGCCATAAATAACTGTGGGACTTGCCATGTAGCAGTCCTTCAATCAAGCCGGTATGTCTGGAGAGTTCTCATTACATCACTTAGAAATGCTCAGAGGCATGGATATGACTAGACTGGGAACAGAAAACAGCAGTGCAGGAATATGTGGGGCAGCCTTTGACTAAGAGTGAGTGAAGTTGGAAATCCTGCTACTCTGGGAATACTGCTAATCTTACTCCACTGGCTGTGTGTTTATGTATGTGTAAGTGTCAGTTCAAAACGCATGATGCAATTTATTTTATTTTCCAGTGCAGCATAGTGAGGCATTGAGTGTGTCTGTGTGTAATACATCACATTGTCAATCCATATTTACGTCCTGGGTATATATTTACGTGTGTAATATTACTCTCTTGAGTAGTTCTAGTCCTGAACAGGATTGGGTTGCATGGTGCACTTGTTTGTGGAAGAATGCCAAAGAGAATGCCATCACATTTGTTCTCTAAAATGAGTATTCAGTCATTGCATTTAACCAAAGGGCATCGCCATAAGGGAATGGCTCTCTTTTGCCAGTGGAAGGCCATTCTGGTACTCTGTAATTGCATGATTACCGTGATTATTAATTCTGCCAGCCTGAGGGCAGAAAGACATGTGTTCTATCACATAGAGAGCATGACACAGAAGACTGAAAATTATATCGAGTCCATTGATGTTAATTGTTTAAAATTAGGCCTCACTGCATAGTATCAGACCTAATTGAAATGCAGACCATAGCATTGCATACATAAGAGATGTAGTCGATATTTTATTGATTAAAGAATACACAGACATTTCCCAAACAAACGATGATGATGATTAATAATAATAATAATAATAATAATAATAATAATAATAATAATAATAATGTGCCACTCTTTTATATTACCACAACTAAAATAAATCAGTATTCATTACCTTTCACAATGTAAAATATATTTTATACTTCTAAAGTGCCACCAGCAAGTTGAAGACAAAATGAACCTATAGGCAACACCATAAATGATTCACTGGCAGATTTCTATTGGCAAGAAGTTGCTCCACATTTCTGTAAATGCAACAGGGATCTTAGTCATGATGTAAATGTCAATTCTGTTTAAAGGAATGACATTAACTCAGTCTAATCCTATGTTGTCCTCAGACATCAGCTGTGAGATTCACAGGGTGCAGAAACAGTGATTTAGCAGTGCACAGCCAGATGTCAGCGGGGCCACAGATGCCAATTACCTTGATGATTCAGGCAAAAATAGCACCAATGGCATGCTCCAGCTGGAGGAAATGGCTGCTGTTGCAGCTCTCTTTGTTGAGCACAACATTCACTTGATGGAAGTGTGGGATTCAGGTGTCTGCTATGCACTCACAGGTGCTAAAGGCCTGTTAGGTGAAAAAAGGCTGCAGATTGAGCTTTGCACTGTAGTGTTCATCTTGTACTATAGACCGCTAGTGCAAAATTCATGAGTTTACTATAGACAGCCTCTATAAACAATAACAGGCCAGCCTTTGGCTTCATCGATTGGGAATGGCTTGGTAGCAGGGGCAGAAATATAGAGGCTCATAGAACAGAATAAATAGGAGAGGGACTCTAAGTGCACTAGGCCACCTGCTGCAGCAGCAAAAGCCAGAAGATGTACTGCTGGTAAGGTGTAACATATAGGCCTAGTCCATATTTGCCAGCAGCTAAATGAAAAAGAAGAACATATTAGCGAATACAAACATAGAACTCATATTCAGATGTGATATGGAGCAGAGAAAGGAGCCTGTGAACCAGACACACCTAGATGTTTCAGTGAGGTAATAGGTTTGGCAGACATAGAAACCAAATAAAGCTATCTTTGGCTAATCTCTCTGTGGTGGCAGGTGTAGGCAGGCCAGCAGGGCTAAAACAAAACCAACTCCCACTGACATAGATCCTGCATGATGGATATGTCTCTGTCTGGCCTCTGTCTAATCTCACAAAGGTAAAAAAAAAAGACTATCTGATTCTACTCTAAGCGAATAATGATATCTTCAGGCTTTATTCTCTTCCTTTGACCCACAAATGCCCCTTCCCTCTTCAAGTGTCTTGTGTGAGAGTAAGGGAAATGTAATAGAAAAAAAGAGTAGTAGAAGAAAAAATAAAAAAATGTTGTGGATCTGACCCCTTAGGGTCTATGAGAGGGCCTCTGAAGGAACTGTGAAATGAGATGCAGGTGTAACAGGTCAGCGGAAGTCTGGCTTTTCACAGCACTAAAATTAAGGAGAGGGCAAAAACAAAATGGAGAAGATGGTATTAAGGAAGCATTTAGCATGGGCACAGCCTTGTCTGGCTACAGATGGCTCCTCTGTCTCTCTTTCCCTCTCTCTCTCTTTTTTCTCACAGTCTCTTAAATCAAGATGCAAGATGGTCCAAATTGCAAAAGTGGTACAAAATAACAGGTGTTAGTGAGTGGATTACTAAAGATCTAATCAAGATGTATGTTGTTTATTTGTACTTTGGCAAAGAAAGGTGACTGCACAGTAATTGTATATTTTTATATATTTTCTCATTTTATAGAGATACTTTTAGCTAATAGATATACTTTTAGTTAATATTTGATGCTAGTATCTCAAAGTGTTAAACATTTCAACTAAAATTATTACAGGGAGACATTCCCTAATGTTCATAATTATGCAAACATCCGAATAGTAGCTGGCTAATAATTTATATTCAAAATACCACTGCCAAATTGCAAACAGTTGCAAATTTTGTTATTGGAAAAAGCTCTATAATGTGAGTGATTTAATATGCAACCACTTGCACTTGTCATGTTGAATGTAAAGACTAACATTCTGCAGTATAAATTGCTACAGTAACAAGTGGCCATCTGTTGTCTTTATGTACTGCAATTCTGTGGGTCAATCCTTTAACCAAATTTCGGTTCCGCTGCATGTGGAATATTCAAATATGGGTATCTGTAAATGCTTAATTACATAAGCTGCAAATTATTGAGCAAACTGTATCCTTCTATGGCCCAGCTGTCTCAGATGCTCATCAGAGGGGAATTACACAAACTTGTGCCTCCGAGTCTTCTTGGAGACATTCCTTCCATTGGCATGGTCTTACTTCCTGTTCTCAGTCACCATGCCAACACCTTATAAGGAAACAGGCATTCATGACTGAGACAAATCTGCGCAGAAATAGGTTTTACTCTAACTGTGTCAGACATGCAAAAAAAAAAAAAAGTCTCACAGAACAGTTTAGATGAAATGTGTCTACATTACTCATTCATAGTGCATATTTGTAAGTCTCTGCAAAATTTTATTCGTAGTTTACATGTCAAATATGACATACTATTTCTGCTTTTCCCCACACACATTAAAAGTCTTTATATAAAATATTTTCAATGAAACTTTAGCCCATTAATTTGATATTTCATTTTATTCTGGGAATGCATAACTATTACGGACACAGCAACAAAACTAAAAACACAGCACCAAATTTGGAAATGCAAAAGCAACACCAAAAATACAACAGAAAAATTCAGAAGCACAAAACCAATACACAAAAACACAACAGCATTAACTCAAAATGGAAATTGTAGGTCCTTATTGAACATCACATCCTCACTGGTCTTTTGCTACAATGCACGTCAGTCTGAGAGACATGGAAAAAAGCAGAAAGCTGGAGGATGTTTACAGTAAGATTATGAGCCAACATGTATCTCCTGATGCTTTTATCCATTTTTTTTTTATCAAGGGCATTCATAAGGTATTAATTTAGATAAGCTGTCAACTTAATATAGAGTGTATTAAGTTGCATTAATACTAATATAATATATTCACCTGCAATAGTCATAAGCATTAATATGAGTTTATGAAAGCTGAAATCCTGCCTGAAGGGAGCCGAGTTATTCAGAAGAAAGAATTACTCCTTGCTATAATGACACAAGTAGTTTTGCACTTACAGGCCACCATAAATGTGTTCCTATAAAAGGGTGAGTCCCATCAACATGACACAATAGAAAGAGAAGGAAAGAGACAGAAGTAAAGAGACAGATAATATCGACATCACAGGCATTTAGAAGTTAGCAATAATTACAGCCATCAGGGGATTTTCCTCATTTAGGATGCTATGATGTTATACACAGATAGGTTCCCATGCCCTTGATGCATAAAAGTAACCATGAATCCTCTCAGAAAAATTTAAAGCAAGAAAGTAACGAATGAGGAAGAAAAACAGGTAAATAAAGGGAAATACAAATTAATATTATTAGTGTCAGAATGTCTAATGATGAAGGGGGAACTTACTCAAGAGGATAGTGGAATAATTACAATGAATATTGCATATAGGTTTCCCTTATTGAAAACACTAGAAAAATGCTGTTTCAATAACAGTTTCTCCCTTAAGATTAAACAAACAAAATAACTTGTCATGGAATAATTAAATTTGTCAAGAGGTTGTGTTGTGAAAATTCATACAGAGAGAGAGATTTAGAAAGAGCTTCATTTCCTTCAAAGCCTAAACATTATAAACTGTTAAGCTAAATCCTATATTGATGCATGTGAATTATGCAATGTTATTGTTTATTTAAGTGCTGCATACTATACTCTATGCTATCTCTATACACTATACATTATAGTAAAATAATCCTAATGTGCAGATAGAAAGAGGCGAATACATTTTACATCACGGAACTATGGCAGTAATTCTGTTTGTTGTTCTAAAACACCAAAGTTAAACATCTATCTGAAGAACTGAAGAAGATCTGAAGAAATGTGACAAACATTCATTTATATTAGATTCATTAAAAGATTTTCATGATTCTCAACCTTCCAAAAATGTATTAACTAATTAGTATATTGATTAATGTATTGATTTTAAATTATATTTTATATTATTATAATTTAAGGGTACAGCCAAGAGGGAATGTTTGCTATTTGGAATTCTATGTTATCATAGAACTGATAATTTTTACATTTTAGTAAAATTTGGAATTCTATGTTATCATAGAACTGATAATTTTTACATTTTAGTCATAATTACTCATATAGGAAGTTCAGTATCGTTTTTGATTATATCCGTAAAGCATTGTGTGATGCCCTGTTGAAAAAAGAATGAACTTTCATAAAACAAAAGTAAAGCTGATGAGGGGCTCCTTGGCAGTTTGTCTGCAGTGAAGTCAATCCCCTTTCAGATCAGCTCAGGTACAACCACACTGAGAAAGGAATAACAGAGAGAGAGAGAGAGAGGGAGAGGTGGGAGCAGCAGGCTGTCTGTAGGCTACACATTATTTTAATAAATGAGGCATAGTAATTTGGATTGGCCTCTTCAGATTTAGCCATCTCATCTAGAGTTCATTTTGCACATATACAGTACACACATACTCACACAGGTTTAGTTATTCAATAAGATCTGCTGTGCTGGTCACTTTGCCTCTTGCTTGCTCTTGCGCTCTCTCTCTCTTTCCCTCTCTCTGTGGTACACACATGCAGTTGTGCATGGCATTATTGTTGGTGCAGGAGCAGTATAACTGTTAGCTGGTTTGATTTATTTGTGTTATTAAGCAGGAGCATGTCTGACATACAGACACATTATCGATCAGACCTGCCTGGGAAGGGGATAAGTGGGTGTGCTGAGGAGATGGCTATCAGTCTAGATCAATCTCCTTACAAATTTACTTTTGTGATCAATGTTCCAAGAGCTTTATCATATACCACATCTTGGGTGTTTGCATGTAAACATATTAGATCTGCACAGAAATCAGAGCATATGTGTATATGTATGTCTTTGCAGGTGTATCAGGTTTTATGGGTTTTTTGCACAGGCATATTTTTATTTATCAGGGCCTAAATAACGATTGTGTGGTCCTTACCAACTTCTATAAACAGACAAATAACCTCAGGTGACAAACAAAAAAACAACATATTTCAATATCTAGTCAGTTTTTCCAAAAAGTAAACCAAGATTCATAAACCAGGTGGGGAAAATAAGTACACCCTATAATTCAGTAACATGTCGAATCACCTTCAGCAACAATAACTTGAAGTAAACGTTTTCTGTAGGAGTTTATCAGTCTCTCACATCATTTTGCAGAACTTCTGGCCTCTTCTTTAAAACATTGCTTCAGTTCATTGATGTTTGAGGGCATTCTTTTATGCACGGCTCTGTTAAGATCCTGACACAAGATCTCAATGGGGTTGAGGTCTGGACTTTGACTTGATCATTCCAACACATTGATTTTTTTTTCTTTAGCCATTCAAATGTTGATTTGCAGGTGTGTTTAGGATCATTGTCCTGTTGAATGACCCAGTTTTGGCCCTCCAAAACAAGCCCAAATCACCCCTCCACCACCATGCTTGACAGTTGGTATGAGGTTTTTGTGGTTTTGGTGTTAGATTTTTACCAAAGATGGCACTATGCATAACCTTGGTCTCATGATTTCAGAAACATTGTTCCAGAACTTTTGTGGTTTGTTCAGATGCAATTTTGCAAACCTAAGTTGTGCTTCCATGTTCTTTTTGGAGAGAAGCAGCTTTTTCCTAGCCACCCTTCCATGAAAGTCATAATTGTTCAGTCTTTTTCTGATTGTGCTGTCATGAACATATACATTTATTGTTCTTACAGAGGCCTGTAGGTCACATGATGTAGCTCTTGGGTTTTTATTTATATCTCTGACCATTACAAGGTCTGGCATTAGACTGAATTTCCTGGGACACTCACTCCAGGGAAGATTGGGCACTCTATTGAAGGCTCTCTATTTGTAAACAATCCTTCTTACTGTAGAATGGTGAATTTCAAATGGTTTGGAAATGCCATTATAACCCTTCCCAGATTGATGAGCAGCAACAAGTGCTTTTCTGAGGCCATGGCCGATGTCCTTTGTTCTTGACATGATGTAGAAACATATCTGAGTGCTCCAGAACACCAAACTGCCAAAATGTCTGCTTTTATAGAGGTAGTCACACTTCTTGATGATTAACTAATCTTGTGCATTTCATTAGTAACACCTGGTTGCTAATTACTCTCTTAACGGTTGTGGTAGTAGGAATGTACTTATTTTTCCCACCTGGTTTCTGAATGTTGTTTTACTTTTTGGCGAAAAAAATGACTACATATTGAAATCTTTTTTTTTTTGTCATTTGAGGTTATTTGTTTGTGTATAGAAGTTGGTGAGGACTATGCAATTGTTATTTAGGCCCTGATAAGTAAAAATATAGAATTGAAGGAAGGTGTACTTCTCATAAAGTATTAGGTTCCCATGACTGTAGGCTATTTGTGTAGCATAGAGAATGGCACTAATGCACTATGCCAGGGAAAATTTTCAGACCAATAATTTTGGAATTTCTTGCAGAAGCCAATGCCTATGTATGTATGTATATGTACTGTAATGGACATTACAGAGGATATCATGTGCTAAAACAGGTGTTTTACATTACAGGTGTTTTCATCATAGCCAGCAAAATTGTGGTTTCACCTGATTATCTAGTGGCTGTTGAAGATGAGCCGTTCTCTTGTTCCACTACATTTGTTGGATTAATAGCAGATAATTTGGCTTCAGGTGCAGTCACGCTCTGTGGCCGTCTCGTTACACCCAGCACATAGATGTCACTGTGTACTGCCAGACTTGCAGATCACTAATTTTACTAGTGAGAGTGCCAGAAGGTGTCATTTTATGCTTTATGATCTGAGATCCATATTTTTATATATTACCCAGTGGTCAAAAACAGACATTCCATTAGAAATTTAAGTACTACTCAAACAACATGATCATTGTTGGCAGAATCAGCACCTTCTTTGACTTGCTCATTCTAAGCATATTTCAAATCACTGAATAATCTACTTTTTTATTTAAACAATAGCAGTAAATTAAAGGTTTTAACAGTAAGGCTATTTTGCCAGCATTTGCATGCTTTGGGATTAGCTTAACAGCATTTTTTCTGACCAAACAATCAACTTGAAAATAATTATCCTTAAAAATACTTCTTGAATAATAATCTGCTATACCATTTCTAATGTATACATTCTAAGAGACTACAAAGTGCCTTTGCCACTGTCATCAGTTCAAAAAGACCTCTGCTTTTTTTTGAACCTGTACTTAGACTGACTACAGCAACACACAAAAGGCAGTTTTATATAAAGGCTTATGTTGAAAAAATTGTTTCCAGTGTTTCAAAAGCAAACAATTTAGTTTCCAGTTTATATATATATATATATATATATATATATATATATA
>CM075011.1:11985306-11996365 GCA_037576675.1 Pangasius sanitwongsei
CAAACACACAGTGCAACTCCCTCTGACCATCCCTATACTTCTCCATCAAAATTCTCAGAGCAAAAATTGCATCTGTTTGTCTTAGGCATCTGATGACTATAAAACATTTTAATTCCTGAAGAAAATGTATGCTATTCATAATAATTCTTCACAATCAAATAAATGAATGAATTTATACATATTCAGAAAAAAGCAACTATGATTTTATTCAAGGAGGGATTATTCAAAGGATTCACTTGCTATATACTAGGGCTTTTTTTTAACCCTCCAAGATAATCTCTACCAACAGATAGATGCCTTTTTGTTTAAACAACTCATAAAGGAAAGATCAAGAGTGAGAGAGTGCAAAGGCAAGACTCCACACATCATTCTCCAGATAGAGGGATGACTGTTTCTTTCCTTGTTCCTTGAGGACACTGTGCTATTCATCAAAACACAAGGTGAAAGGAAAATGCTAATATTAAATAAATCATAAAGCTACCTTTTACTACTTCTGTGTAAATAATCCTCCAAAACAGAGTCTGGTAAAGTCCCCAAAGTTGTTTGCACTGGTGTATTTGGTATGAGTGTATACACATACTTGTGTGTATTTGTTAAAATATCATCTATTAAAATAGCCTACTATTTTCATTTTACAAAACTGGCACACAGTAAAAATTGCAGACACAATTCTAAAACAGCAAACACTCATTCCATCTTTCATCATCATTTTTATTATTTCTATTATACACACATCATAACAATATCTTTTTCATAGCCCCTGCTGGTAAAACTTTGAAGCATCATTTCCTTTCAGGCAGAGGGAATATATGTCAGCCATAATTAGTACTGATAGACATAAGTATTCGAACATTCATCTGTAGTTAGGATTGATGTTAGCTTCACTCTAGCAAATGATACACTAAGGTATGACCTAATTTGCAAAATAGCCTGTATAATCAATAACTGATTTCACACCACACAATCAATATTGATTGGCTAAGATGATTATGTTGTCCAAATTCACTCTGACAGAGGACTCACTCATAGATTTCATGTCTATTATTAGTAGTTGAAATAATCAGCTGGCTGATAAGACAATAACAATAAATATGCTTTCAGTCTTCTGGTGAAAATAATGTGTGTTTCACATATTTTTGTGAGTGAATAAAAAAATGTCTGTTTCACATTAAGGGTGTGGATATCTATGCTACAAAAATGTGCCTATTTGTGCTATTTGACTCATGCCAGTTTTCATTTGCTCTGAACAAGCCTGATACAGAGCCCATATTAAACCAATCATAACAGTGTACTGTCACACCCACCTCTGGGAATGCCTAACAAATTTTAATATCTCTATCCACAATCACCTTTTTTTCACTCTCAGGTCATCAATAAGACCTTGTAACATTTGTCACATCAAGCTTCTTGTTGGTGCATAGTATAGAGACCCTCATTAGTTTGTCTGCTTTTTAAGTGAAGTGAAGTGAAGTGACGTGTAGTCAAGTATGGTGACCCATACTCAGAGTTTGTGCTCTGCATTTAACCCAACACACCCAGAACAGCAGGAAGCTTTTTTTGCTGCGGCGCCCGGGGAGCAGTTGGGGGTTCGGTGGCTTGCTCAAGGGTCTCACCTCAGTTGTGGTATTGAGGGTGAAAGAGAGGGCTGGTCATTCACTCCCCCCACCTACAATCCCTGCCTGACCTGAGACTCAAACCCACGACCTTCAGGTTCACCTTCGGGTTACAAGTCCGACTCTCTAACCATTAGGCCACAACTGCCCCCATTTTGGACTCATTTGGAATGTATTTAGTGCTATTTTGGCTGGGATTTCTAGCTGTGTCTATCTAGATTTGTGGTTTGCACCTTGGATAAACTCCGAAATTGCATCAGCCTGCCTGTTCTGGGCATTACAGAATACTTCACTGCAAAATTGATGCAGCAGTACCACTAGATTTGTAACCAGGAATCACAGAAAGAGAAAACAACTTTGTGAAACACTGTCAGTGAGTACTCACTACTTTGCTCAGTACTCAAGGAAGTAGTTTAGCATTTAAGGGTAACTAATTCATCAGCCTCTGCCCCAAAGTTAAAACTGTATATGGACTTGCAATATACATTTCTTTTCTCCACAGTACAAACAGATTCCCTCCCAGGCATGGTGCTTGCTTTCATTCACTGAAAGATGAGTTCTGCCCATTTGCACAATTTCACAGCTATAAGTAATGCTTGACTTTTATAGAAGATTGAGGAACACGTTATCATTCATACAGCTACTCCTTTGTAGTTCTGTGTTGTCCTGCAAACAATGCAAACCACAGTGCAGGACAAATATGACAGAAACCCAGGTATGCACACACTATAGCAGTGTTCTATTTATTTTCCCAACATACATGGTTGACCCTGAATGCCTGTTTGTTGCTGATTATTTGAAAAGCAGTGAACTGGAGGAGTTCATCTCCAGTTTAAAATCTGTGTTTAATCAATCCACATTTACAAGTGAGGAGACACAGCTGCTTTGCCTCTTGAAGTATCATTAGGCTAGAAGTATCATTGCCCTGGCCCACTGATTAAAGTTATTTTTAATCCCACTAGTTATCAGTTATCAGGATGGCTCATCCCTGTCATATCTGTGAGGTGTTGAGTAAGGTCAGGACTGTTAATTTGCCTCTTCATAGTCCCTGGGACAGCTATTAATCTCTCACTAGAGCAGTTCTACTGGATGAACTGTGGATAATTTGGTTTCATCTGTCCTGTCCACCCCCAGGATAAGTGAATTTCTATTTCAGTGAAAAAAAGATAAGAGCCTAGCATCTTACGCTTGACCCAACCACTTTGAGACAGCTGTAAGTAACTACATACTTTACCAAGCCACAGCTACATGATGCCTACAAACCAGTTCAGATAAGGGAGGAAAACAAATTGAAAACCATTATCGATTATGCATTTCAAACTATATTCAGCTGCAGTCAGGTCATACGGGTCCTATATTGCCCCATCAGTCTTAAGCCTTCATTAATGAGGTTCCCCAGTTTATGACTGGCAGGGTGATTTTTCCAAATTTTTCCCAAGTTAGTTATTGCCAATTCCCAGGCACTAACCCGTTTTCCCTTATTGGGCAACAGCTGCCAGCTGGCAAGAGAAAAGACTAACACATGCTTTCTCTAAGCCATGTGTAGCCAGTCCAGACATATTTTTTAGAATTGCTCTTCATACAACATCATATGACTTCTGTGTTTGGCCTGGTTAGTAGGTATTAGATAATATTTAGATTACTCTATAATTTATAAATCCTACACAAACTTCCTGAAAATTACTTTTATATGAAAGCTTAAAAAAGTGCCTGTTCCATTAAACACTTATGTCATTAACATGTATGGGGTATAACTGGATAAGCCAAAAATAGTGGTAGTGCAATACCAGGCAGAACAACACAGAATTAAAAACTACAGTGGTCCCTAAGGTTTGAAACCTGTAGTTGCAGTTTATAAAAGATTTCAGTACAATGTCAGCCCCTCTTACTACCCTCCATGATGTTTCAGATTGACAGAGGAGGTTTCAGCTCTCTACTTACTGTTAACCAAGTTCACAACAGAGCTTCTGCTCAAGTATCCCAACCCCACAAAATCTTTAAAACCTGTAGAAGTGGATGACTCAGAATTAGGGGTAGGAGCCCAGTGTTACTCATTGGCCAGCCATAATTAGTCTTTTTCTGAAGAAAATTGTCTCCTACAGAACATAATTACAAATGGGAAACTGAGAATTGCTAGCCATCAAACTATCCCTGGAGGAATGGTGACAATAGCTGAAGGGATCAGCCAAGCCCATCCTGCCAACGAGAAGAACCTAGTGTCTGGGATGGTTCCTTTGTCTCTGTTGCCCAGGGAAATGGCACAGATTTGCTGTGATTTAAGGAACTTTTGAGGTGGGCTCTTGCACCCCAACCATATGCACTGCTTACACTGCACACTTCTTCTCAGAATGTTATTTTAGGATGTGCACACATATGTACAATTATGCTCCCTCTGTGCCTAAATTACAGTCCCATCCCTCAGCCAGGAAGACAGCCTTTCCCAGCACTGAATAGACCTTGATGGTTATACCTTCCTTTTGGTAGTTGTAGATCATTTCTCAAAGGCAAGTGTTCTACTTATTTGGTATCCTAGCAGTCATGACATGATTCTACTTCCTTACATTATCAACCACCACAGTGGTTTCCTACTTGAACTAGCAGAGTTTATATGCCGTGCACTAACAATTTAGTATTAGCAAAGTACTGAGCATAGTCTTCACTTCATGACTGTAACATTATGTGTGTGTCTTATAAAAGGCCCCCACTACATAATGCTCATCCTCTTTCACATTCTTTTCTTGCAGATGAACAGAAGAAGCTGATTCAAGATTCTAAGAAGCACACAGCAATCCCTTGTAAAATATGGCATAAAATATACACCATCACGGAGAGTGCGTTGACATGCAAATTGGGTGACATACAATTTAGAAATTTGGTATTGAGTTAACAGCATTTGAGTTGAGTTAACGTTTGTATGCAGCAGCATGGTGCTGCAAACACTGACCATATCATAATATATATCATAACTTTATAAGGTCATATATTCTAAGTTGCAAATTGTTGACCTTTTTCTACCTTCTCCAGTTTCACAATATACTATATTTTAGGGCACAATGGTGAATTGATTGTTCTGCCAAACCCCAATGTAGTCAGATGATGGATATGACCAATGCCTAAATTATTTGGGACTGGAAAATCTTCAACAAACACTTACGAAGTGTTGCCATTCAACATAATGATTATTGTGACTCCTGATGCTGCAGGAGTGCAGTGAGCAACTGATGAAACTGCAAGACCTACCAAGAAAAGGAAGACAAGCTCTTCTGTGGCTCAATCAAAGGAAAAAATAGCAGCTGGCAGAGCTGGCTGTTTAGTCCTGTAGAGAGTAGAGAATGCACACCCTTACTGCATTGCAATGCATAGTAGAGGAGCTGGCTTTTGCCCTACAGGTGTATGTACTAGTATTGTGTACATACTGGGGACTGATTGACAGTTTGTCACTGGAAGCACACATAAAAGCTGTGGAATGTCTCTAATTTCCACGCAAACCAATGGTCCCACAGTGGAACCTGGACTTGGTGCTAAGCAATTTGTGCACCTCACCATATGAATCAATAGAATGCATGGATGTAAAGTGACTTAAACTTTGAATATAAAAGCCTTGATGCCTCAGGTGCAAAGTAAAATAGCTGTAATTCACTACTATTACACTGTGTAATGGGTCCTCACTGTGTAATAAACTTAACAAACTGCAAGCCAATGCTCTTCACATGCAAGCACACAGAAATGCATCAGTTTTGGTTATTGTGGAAACCTGGTTGTGTTCCTCTGTGGATGATAAAAGCTTGTTCATTGAAGGGATTGGTATCCCTATCCTTAGCATTAACAGGAAAAGTCAAGAAAAGTCAAGATGGTGGGATATGTAGGCACATCAAAAAAAAACTGGTGTAACAGTTATAACCTCCATATAAGACTATATACACAACACCAAAAATTACTTTGTCCACTTTGCTTTGACAAAGTTTCTAGAGAGCTACTATCAGTATGTTATATGTCTTAAAGAAAAAACAGGATATGTGTTATGGATCTATACCAGGATCCTATAGATCTTTCATATTGCTCCAGCTGCAGTCATCAGATCATAACACTTTTGCTGGTGCCATCAAATAGGTCAGTCTCCAAGAGGGTAGTACAAGTTATCTGAGAAATCATGGACTGAATCCAGTATCATCCCGCCTCAGAGCAGCTTCAAATGCATAGATTGGGTTATGCTCCTGAACACCAGCTCAGACTTAAATGTACAACTGGACATAATATCATCATACATCACCTTCTGTGCAATTCCCACCAAGCATATTACCATCTTTGACAACAAACAACAAGCCATGTACAAACTAAGTATTTTATAGCATTTAGCATAGATAAGAGATCAGTAAAAACATGCTAAATTAGCCATCAAGAAAGCTAAATTGAAATACAAAAATAAGATTGAAAGCAAGCTCAAATGGGGCAACTACAGAGGATTGAATGGAAATAAAATGTATGGCAGTTGTTGGTCAACATTCTGAGCAAGCGCAAAAACAGACTGATTGCGTACCTGACAGTGCTCTGCTCAACAAGTGGAATACTTTATGTACATGTTTTGAGATGTCTGACCCTACCCATGACATTGCTAAACTCAAAGAAACCTGCAGGCTAAGCAGCACTCTTACCTTACAAGCACAAGAAGAACTTCTGATCCTCAGAGCCACATCAACCAAACAGTCAGCTAGACCAGAGATACCATCTGGGGTAGAGCACTGAAGCACTGTGCTGATTCAGGCCTCGCTATATCAGGCAGTGGTACTATGATTTTGGAAAAACTCAGCCATTGTACCTGTTCCTAAGTAGGGAACAGCTTTCACACTTAATGATAATAGATCTATTGCCCTGAAATCTCTAGTTATGAAGACCTTAGAGAGGATCATTAAAAGTCACATATCAAAAATATCAAAAAGAGTCCATCATTAGGTCCATTACAGTTTGCTTACCAGTTCCATTTTGCTGATATTTAAAGTTTGGGATACCCTTGTTCTATATATTACTGATTTTTTTTACATAAAGACCTCTGAAAGGTTAACAGATTTATAAGACAACTTACAAACACTGGGTCATCACAGGGATGTATCTTATCTCCTATTCATATTATACTATAAATAAATGACTGTCAGAGCACACAGTCCCAATTAGTAGCTCATCAAATGTACTGATGATACCATCATCATGTCATGTGTCTCGGAAGTGGAGTCTGTATATGTATTTATTGTTTGGTAATATACAATAGCTAGTGTTTGAGTGAGTTGTACTGCGCCATTGTCTGCCCCAAATTAATTGCCCTTATGGGACTTATAATCAGAATCAGAATCAAAACCATTTTTATTCGCCATGTACATTTACATGTATTAGGATTTTTTTTGCTGTTGTTGTTTGGTCACAACATGATACATTCAATGCACACATCACAGACAGCACAGCACAATTACCACCTTATTATACAAATACTGCACATAATATACAACTATTACACTTTAAGTGGAAATAGTAGGCTCAGTTGTAATTTACATTATAGTGGAAGTAGAAATAGCAGCTGGATGCAGGTCAGGGTGCATTAAATGGAGTGATATATATTTGTGATATATACTAAATAATAGTAATGATATATAGTAATGGCAATATTAATAAATAATATATTCAATATATAATA
Organism: Pangasius sanitwongsei; assembly: GCA_037576675.1. Lineage (NCBI taxonomy): Eukaryota > Metazoa > Chordata > Actinopteri > Siluriformes > Pangasiidae > Pangasius > Pangasius sanitwongsei. The sequence goes on from CM075011.1 coordinate 11,992,603, forward strand.
ATAAATAGTACTTTTTAAAATAATATTTAAAATAATAGTTAATTATTAAAATAATTTGTTAATTATTTTAAAAATGTAAAAACAAATAATAATAATAATAATAATAATAATAATAATATATAACTTTATTATTATTGTGCAGGAACCAGGAATGCACTTATTCCTAAAACCATTTAGTGTGAGATTACTTGTTACTGGCAGGTCAGCATTGTAGTGATTACTGAATGCTGCCAGCCAGCCTGGTTAATAACAGAAATTGCCAGTGGAATGAAGCTGTTTCAATGATGTGCGTTTTTTTTTTATCAGGGAGCGGAAATGCTTTCCTGATGGTAGTTTTTTGAATAGGTAATTAGCAGAGTGGGAGGTGTCATTGATGTTTTTCCTGCTTGCCTCTTTGTCCTGGCGATGTACAGGTCTTCAAGTGATGACAGACTATGGCTGATGATTTTCTCAGTGGTCTTGGTAGTGCGTTGCACCTTCCTATTTTCTCTGGAGAAGGCTGCACCAAACCAGATAGTAATGGCAGATGTAAGGATGCTTTCTATTGTGGCATTATAGTATTGCACCAATATGGCCTGGGGTAGGTGGAACTTTGCCAACTGCTGTAAGAAATACATCCTTTGCTGAGCTTTCTTGTTGATGGATGATGTACGCATGTGATCATAGTTCCCAGAAATCCGAAAGAAAGTGACAGTGCTTACTGATGAGTTATTAAGGATAAGTGGAGAGGGGGAAGATGTGCATTTCCTGAAGTCGATGTGCATCTCTGTGGTTTTAAGAGTGTTGAGCTCAAGTTTGTTCCGGCTACACCAGGAGGCTAGTTGTTGAACCTCCTGATGGAACTTGAGACCAATCACAGTAATGTCATCTGAAAATTTGATCAACTTCACAGATACATCATTCAGTCATTTGGGTGAGAGGACCAACCTTTGGTGCTTCAGTGCTGAGTGACCAAGGTCCAGAAATGTTCTGACTGATTCTTAGAAAAATTGCTTCCTTTGAAAGAAAGTTTGTGATACACATACAGATGGAGCCAGATACTTGCAAAGTGATGAGTTTTTCTTGTAGGGGCTCAAGGATGATAGTCTTGAAGGCTGAGCAGAACTCTAAAAAGAGAATCCTGGCATATGCTCATGGAGAGTCTAGGTGCTTTAATATGAAGTGAAGCCTGATATTAACTGCATCATCTATGGATCTGCATAAATCCCATCACCAGTCTTTCAAAGATCTTCAGGATAACAGAGGTGAGGGCTACTGGTCTGTAATCATTAAGGCCAAAGGATGGTGCAAAGGGGGATGGTGACAGGAATGAGACAGAGGACTGTATGAGTAGGTGATAGATTAGGCACCTGATGGGCCATCTGTCTCTCAAATCTGCAGAAGAAATCGTTTAGGTGTTTTGGAAGATGGGGCCATCAGTGCAAGTGGGGGTCTTCTTTTTGTATTTTCTGATGGTCTGAAGACCCTTCCAGACTGCCGAGGAATTGTTAGCAGAAAGTTGCTGATACAGCTTACCACATTATTGCTACTTTGCTAGCTTTCTCAAACTTGTGTTCTGCCTTCTTGAATTCCTCCTTGTCTCCTGTCCTGAAAGCCTCTTCTTTTTCCTTGTGCAGCTGTCTTCACTCTGCATTGAACCAAGGTTTGTTGTTGGAGGAGCAGGTGACAGTTTTAGTGGGTATACAGTTTTCCTGACAGAAACTGATGTAACTGATGTGTCATAGCATATTATTGCTATGACACATATGTCTTTGCACCAGCCTTGATTAATACAGAAGCACACACCTCCTCTCATTCTTATTGCAAAGATCAGGGACTCGATCCATTCTGTATAACAGCCATGTGTCCATGAAGCAGTAAACTGAAGTTAGTGAAAAGTCCTTCTTGGTGCTTGCAAAGATTTTCAGTTTGTTGATCTTGTTACAAATTGTGCGCACATTAGACAGGAATATTCCCAGGAGTGGAGATTGCAGGCCTCTCTACCTAAATCTGACCATTATTCCAGCACACTTGCCTCTCCATCTTTTTCACGCAGCTTGGAGAGCCGCAGGAGCGCACTTCAGGAGGAGCACTATAAAGTATTTATTTTGACTGACCAGGTATTTGTGTGCTTTGGGGTGCACAATAAAAAGGGCATCTAAAAATAGGATAGCCCTATTTTTAGATTATACATAAATTTAATATCAAAATAGGAATTAACTATGTGCAGTAAGAAATCGTTTGCAAAAGCATGTGCATTATAGTGTGAGTCATTAGAAATAAAGCCAGACACTTTCTTTCAGCACATGAGAAAGGAGGGGTAGTAGATGAAAAACATAGAGTAATTACTGCAAATGTCAAATTTGACATCAACAATCTTAAAATACATATTCCACTGTGATGTACTGCAATTGTTAAGCTGTTTTATCTTTAAACTACTGCAATCAGTGTAAGTGAAGTAGTGCAAGTGCAGTGGCAAATGTACACAATCCCCTGTACACTAATATCAGACTTCTGCCACTGCTCTCTCTCTTTCTCTCTCTCTCTCATATACCCACACACATTTTTTTCTCTCTCTATCTCATCTGATTCCTACAGTTCTCATCCCATCCTAATGTATAACTGTGGAATCAGCCTGAATCAAATGAGCTGAAATGCAAATCCCTGGTGAATTAATTACCTATGAAAAGGGAGAAGGACTAGGGTAATATCTGACCTTATCACTCCTGGTTGTCACAGAAGCAGCATAACACTAAAATAAGCAACACCGTTCAAATTGTCGTTACTTAATGATAAATCCTTCTGTGTCTGCACAAGCTTTCACATGGAAGACAGCAGCTGTCATTACAGGCAGACCATGTAATAAGCCATCATACACATAGAGAAAGCAAGAGATAGAGAGAAATAAAAAGAGAGATACAGAGATGCAAAGAATATATTAGGAGACTAAGTCCGAGTATATAGGACATGGCCACATGCCTGCCAAAGTGGGCCTAATAGTTTCTTAGAGATTTAAACTCTGACACATATATTTCTGGGAAGTTCAGTATGTGAATGCCTCTGTTTAGAATATGCATGCCTGAGAAAAAATCTTAACTTGCACTGCAAACTTATCTCTCACTGTACTGCAAATGCCATTGAAAGGCAGCTCAATTATCATCACCAAGGTGATAAGGTTACTATTTAGTGGATTGTACAGAGCATGTGGATGTGTTATTGTAACTGATTTAAAATTCACCTAAATTGATCACCAGCATAATTTTATAATGATTGGATTATAACGCTTTATATTCTTTGATGACAAAAGTCAAATCTTCTTCAATGTAGAAGTGTGTGTGTGTGTTGGGGCGGGGGGCATTGGGGGTCTAATATCTTGGGTAGGAATGATAGGAATATTTAATTGTTTTGAACATTTAGCAAGAGACAAAAGTTTCCTTTTGGTTACTGAGGTTAAGGTTAGGGTTAGATTTAGGTGTAAGAATAGCATTAATTATCTGCATTAATAATTGTGTCACTAGGATGTCTTCACAAGAACTTGGCATAATTGTGAATGATGTGGGGCAAACTATCACATGCACATATTTAAAGGCAGAAATCCAGCTGCATTTATGATTTTTTTTTATTTATTTTTTTACAGTGTTTCAAGTCTGTAATGACCAATGACTGTATATATATATATATATATATATATATATATATATATATATATATATATATATTTATATCTTTATATATATATACACATGAGAGTCTCTCTGGTGGGAGGTGTGGACTCTGTTTTGGC
>CM075011.1:11996465-12016881 GCA_037576675.1 Pangasius sanitwongsei
AGAGAGTGTTTCCTCTCTCTAACACACACACTCTCTATATATATATATATATATATATATATATATATATATATATATATATATATATATATATATGAATAGACAACATGGCACCATTGATTCTCAATGTGCAGTTTTGAAGCCTAAATTTGGTCAAATTGAAAGTCGCCATCTGACCAAATCTAAAGGATGTTTCCACCTGTGTAATCACCTGATCATGTCTGTAATCATTCCTGTCACTACATGATTCTACAGTCTGAGCTACACAAAAATCAGCTCCATCCTCATTCTCTTCATACCATACTGTGTATTTTTCTTACGACTATACGTGGTGCTTTCACATTTGGTTCCAAAAAGGTCCAAAATCCACCTGAAAACATTTGTTAACAGCAAATAATTGTGAGTGACAAAAATGAAATATTATCTTGATGTATTTTTATCTTTGAAAGACATGGGAAGGCTTGTTTATACCATTTATACCAGCTGTCCTTGTCTACATCACAATACAATCTACTGTCTACATCCGCTAAAGGCAGCTTTTATCCAAGTACTAGTTTTCCATGGCCTTAACATTAACTTTTCCTTTTCACACTTGAGATAAGCATAGCATTTTCTAACCTGAATGAATATAATATGGATGATTTTTGAGAATTACAGCTATTATTTTAAAAAAATAATACTTTTCTGTCCTTCAAACTGCTGATTCATTACAGTTCTCTCTGTTGAACTTGAGACTTCAAATGAGGGAGTTCTTGGAAAAGCAATCAAATGGTCATCACATGCGAATCAGGTGTGCTTAAAAGCATCAGATATTCTAGAGTTGTGCTGGTACAATGCATTTCTATACATCTATATATGGTAGGTTGATTGGATACACTAGATTGCCCCTCCAGAATCCTGACCAGAAGAAAGAGTTTACTGAAGATGAATGAATATTTCTGGAGAAAATATTTAAGTAGGCTGATCCTGGCCATTTTTGTCTGTAATTTATGTATACTGCCTGATTTACCTGATCTTAATACTTCTGCTAATTCTAGAAAGAATTTCTGCATATTTTGTGTGATGTTACAGATTTTGCATTATATTTTATTAGAATGAACGAAACATTAACAGAAAGTTCTTCAAGGATCCCAATTCACCTCTTCACCTCACTACAGTTTTGCTACTACTGCCTACACATCAACAGTAATGCCACAGTTCAGGTGTAACCGTCACCTCAAAAACTAACCCCAAAAGCTTCATTATTTGAGATGCAAATGTTTGTCAAAGACACAGTTTAAAAGGTATTTACCCAGCTGCCACTCCAAATCTCCTGCCCTGGGCTTGAAGATGTTGCTTCACTGTGTCCATTGTAGTGGAGCTTTATCTTATCCCCTTACTAAAGCCTTCTTCAGTGTGTAAGCCTGTATTCTTGTATGCTTGCATCACATTTCTCTGCTCCAAATTCATATTGTCATATTTCACAGAGCAAAAATGACAAGACTTTGCTGCGGGAGAGTGGAGGAACAAAACAGTAGGGGGGAATGGAAAAGGATTCCTTGTATAAGCATAAATAAGTGCTGTCACTGGTTTTCCTAAGAGGATTTAAAATAAAAGCAGTAAATTCATTACAGTTATCTCGAGACATGATGGAAGTCAACATGCTGCTGTGGTGCACAGGAGATAAAAACTACACAATATAATATTGAGTAAGCAAGAGAAATTCGCATTCTGGTATTAAGAATATTAGCGGTTAGAAAGAAATAGAAATGATAATAGAAAAATCAACAGTTGTCAATGATTATAGCTACATGTATCCTTTTACAAACAGATATATTCTAGCTTGTTAGATGGGAAACTTCCAAACTTCTTATTTTAAAGATCCAAACTTTTTTATTTTATTGCTATTATTATATATTCATTTATCTACAATCCTATTCTGACAGCTGTGAATAAAAGATCTGCTTACAGGGAAATCTCTCTGTGGTCTATATGGCACCCCTGATTCTGTAAATGGATGAAAAACCACCAATATCCAACTAATCAGGACAAGGAGGTGTCTCTTTGTGCCCACTGTGCATGCTGCTTGTTAATTCAGAAAGCTCTCTGTTCACAGTATGTTCTATGCTAGCATTCGTATGTTCTAAGCTAAGCAGTGCTCAGGCGTCTTCCGTTTGTTCCTCTATGTAATCCTCTTAAAAAAAAAGTTTTATGTTTTATGAAACAAAAGGTTCCTAAATTCCCCCTTGGGAAATCTTTCTATCTATCTATCTATCTATCTATCTATCTATCTATCTATCTATACACATACTGTATACATGCATGCACACAGGTACTGTACTTAAACACACTACAGGAGGCTCTACAGGAGGCGGAAATAAGATATGCTGACTGATTATGAATCTTGCTAAAGGTAGAAGCATGGGGCATTTAAAATGATTATGCTCTCTCTCTCTCTCTCTCTCTCTCTCTCTCTCACACACACACACACACACACATACAAATACATTTCTTACTGTTATGCTCCTCTGTGAAGAATGACAGCTAGATGATGATGGGGTGAATATATTACACTTCAGTAGCCATGGACAATTTCCTCAGGAGATGTAACAGTGTTCTGCAGCTTTTCCGGAGAAGACACACTAACTGTGGGTGCTCTCCCATCACCCCCATCAGAAACTCAGCAGAGCAGCATGACAACACAGACACCCATCTGTCTACATGATCAGGCACCACAGGCAGCAGGACTTCACATTTCTCCAGCATGCTGCAGTTTGAATATATATACTAATGAGAGTAAAACTACATATACTTAATTTTGTATTTATTAATTACAACATGTGCTCTACATGTTCACCCTTACACTCTATGCATTTTCCCAGCTGTTCTGTCATGTTTTTGTGAATTCTGCTAAACAAAAGAAATGCCTCATGAAAATCATGGATAATGCTTGGAAGCACAAAAGCTGATCATGCATGCCAGGCAGTGTGTCTGATATATGGCTTTAAGCCATATCTATTAGGGCAGGCACCCAGCCTTAGACACTAGGCTCAGGCTAATGCCATGTGCTTGCTCTGTACATTCTTTGGTGTATGGTCTTAATGAGGAGTAATGAAGGTGCCCATTAACTACAAAAACACCCAAGACTGGGTAAAAATGGGTAAAAAAAAAAAAAAAAAAAAAAAAAAACGAAACAGAAAGATCCACCCCACTGCTCGGCATTGATTAAAAATGTTATGTCCTACCTGCAACTTGAAAAGATCAGACTTTCCCTAAAAAAGAAAACTAAACATTTTTATGCAGCATGGAAGCCTTTTATTAATTATTTTAATAAGAAAGCAATAGTTGAACCCTAATGCATGCACCCCCCCTTTTTTTCTTCTCTTCTTCTCTTCTTTTTCCATATATCATTATGATGTTAAAATCCATTGTTAAATAAGGATTTGTATAAAAGTGTAAAAATTTGTATTGGAATGTTTTTTGTTTGTGTGCCAATGTAAAAAACTTAATAGAGAGAATGTTCAAAAAATATATATATATACATACAAAAAACATATAGATCATTAGAGAAATATGAACTATGAATATTTTGTGTCAGAACACCAAAAAGTGTTTTCAGTATTCTTATTTTTATGGGGCAGGAGGGGGAGTTTGTAGGAGCACAATCAAGACAGCAACAGAGGGAGAATGGTACAGAGTAAGTCCATATCAATTGCTTTCTATGCAAGAGTGAGCTGTTAAGGTTATTTATTTATCATCTGGATATGGAGAATAAGAAGTGAACAGTGAAGCCCCAGTAGAATTATCCAGTCCTGTCTGTGAGAAATTGTTGCCCACTGTCATTCAGCTGCTCCTTCTAAAGACCTGCCCTCCAGCTTTAGGCACTACTTCCCTGTGGCACACCACATTCAGTTACTGTCAGTCCTCTTCTGTTTGACTTGTGCACATGTAATTATTAGGGAAAAATCCCAAATATCATCAGAGCGCTGGAGACTCTAGCTTGCTTTTTGGCTCATACTTGCCACGACAACTCTACTGACAGATTTACTCCATAGGGTTGGAAAGATGGGAGTGTAGTTAAATTTAGTTATAGCATGAAATAGTGAAATAAACCTGAATCAGTGGCATAAATGGGCACAGAGGCCTTCCCTGTGAGCATCACCACGGGGCTTAAGCAACCCTGCATCTTAACTCTCCACTGCTTTTAATGAGCTAAGGTGTCACATTCATTTCAAGAAGGCCCTCATTTGGGAGTTCTCACAAAGAAGCAAAAAAAGCATCTGGTATTGTAAAAAACAAGCAAGCCTTACTGACAATAAGCAAGGGAAGGTGTATTCTCTGCTCAGCGTCAAGGGTCTTTCCCTGTAGTAATCAAGCCAGGGTTCTAACCTAGCTTTTTCACATGGAAATATAATTAAGATGACAGTGCTGTTGCGTTGTTGCATACTCCTGCTCCTGCAGGAAAATCTCATAAGTTGATGGTGCCGGGCCCTCTGAGCTCACCCCGTCTCCACTTTCTGTATTACATCATGGTGATTAAATACGTTTAGACATTGGGTAGCTCATACATGACCTGAATAAAACTGGAAAAATAGGAAGGGGAATACATACGTATGTAACATTAACTCATCACAGGGCCATTTTGGCGAATCTTGATGCAGAGGAGAAATAAAATAGGAACGCTGCTATATAGGCAACCATGTCATCTTGATTCCTTTCTTGAATGTAAGCATGTCCATTTGGCACTAACACTGGATGAACAGGCTCTGGTAGAGGGGATATCATTAAACTCTATCATTGACAAAATCTTAACTGCTATTCTGCTTTTCATTCTATCGCTCCATCTTTTCATCTGCTTTTTCTGGCTTTCTCTTTTTCCCCACTTCCTTTATTTCATCTAGTGCAGATTAACTTTGTTGGATAGAGAAGGGATTGCTGAAGAGGAAGGCTGAGAGGAAATGCACTGCAGTGAGCTTTCAGAGTGCACTGTATTTTAGCCGCCACTGCCAAATTAGATAATGAAATGAATGGAGGGAAAATAAGTCCATTGGAGAACAGATGAAGTCTAAATTTAAATCCTCCTGACGTGGGTCACAGCCTCTACCATTCTGGGTCTCCTGAAAAATGTACATTATGTTCTAGTAAGTCCTCTGCCAGAAGGACATTATCTTCTATTCCATTAGTGTACTGTGGTGGCCCACCATCTTGGATAGTATCCATATTAAACCTCACAAAATATTTAATTCTGACATTAACACTGCACGATCCCAAATTATACTAAACTCATTATAGTTTTATTATATTCATCCATTTGCATTTCTACTGGTCAGTCTATTGAATGGTTTAATGGTTGAATGGTTTGCCAGGAGAATCAATATATTGCATAAAATGTGTCTGTTTATTAAGACCATATGTCAACATTGTCAACATTTATTAATTATTTTAGAATCAGAAACAATGGTTCTCAATGTATAAAGTCAAGATATTTTATTGTTTGTATATGGTTTAATGTCTAATTCTTACAGTATAATATTTATAATGTGTGGCTGAGTAGTCAAAAGATGTAATGTTAAGAAACCATGTAAGTTATGTAAGTCGACATAAATCACCACCCTAATATCATAGAAAACTAATCATTTTAAGAAGTGAGAGTATGGTCACCAGCAATAAGATATCTAAACAAAATAAAACACAGGTAGCCATTTGCAACACCATCTTCCACATTTGACCTTGTGATCAATATGAAATGGCTGCCCACAGAACATTGCACCCTAAAATACAATTTGTTAACCAAATTATGAAGCATATCAATATGTTACATTTTATGCACTTACTACTACTTATTGTTGAAACTATTTGTGAAAAATATCAGATACAAGTAGTGAAAAAAATTACATAATACCCATTTATCCTCTGCTGTGCTCCTAATATTACATCTCCTCACCTTGCTTGTTCCTCCAGTCTGGTGAAGAAAGTTAAGCTTCATTCAGTAATAATTTACAGAAAAGTGCATGGGGTTAAGTAACAGCAGTGAAGCATCTAATAGTTGCAGTGAGATGAGCACAAGGGTAGGAACAGATTCAGCTTATAACAATAACGCTGAGAGCAATACAAATAAATATGTTAAAATGGTAAATAGTGCTAGGATTAACCTAAATAGTTCAGTGTTATTACCATATTCCTGGAAATGCATAATGCTCTGCAGAATTCACTATGCTGTTTCCATTGGTAACATAGAAGAGGAAATAAAAACAAGTGTTTTTAACATATTTTTATATTTAGCTCTTAATAAATGAATGATTAAATGGATGAATGGATGAATGAATGAATGAATGGATGGATGGATGGATGGATGGATGGATAGATGGATTTGCTTTGTCTAGTGTTGCTTTGTCCTTGGTGGTCTACATTATTCTCTGCATATGATGCCACTGTAGTGACATTGGATTGGACTTTAACATCATGCTTAATATGCATTTTTCATACTGTTGCTATTAGTGTCCAGGAGCAGAAACTGTGCCAACCAGCACTTCCTAACATCCATTTCATCTATATTGAATAAACCTCCCTTATATACATTTCAGTGTGCAATTAACAGCTTTTGTCTGAGGTATCCATGTATAAGTTTTAATGAGCCTGAGCCCTTGATAGCCTCAGATGCCTGTTCTTGGCTGACGGGAGTGGAACACAATGTGGTCTTCTGCTGTTGTAGCCCATCCACCTCAGGGTTCAATGTTTTGTGCATGCTGAGATGCTTTTCTGCTCACCACGGTTGTAAAGAATGATTATATGAGTTACTGTATCCCACCTGGCAGCTTGAACCCATCTGATTATTTTCCTCTGACCTCTCTTATCAACAAGGCGTTTCCACCCACCGAATAGCTAAAGTCACAAAGATCATACTTTTTCCCCATTCTGATGTGCGATATGAACATTAACTGAAGCTCTTGACCTGTATCTGCATGATTGTTTGCTTTATGCTGCTGCCACTTGATTGGTTGATTGGAAAGTTGCGTAAATGAGCAGGTGTACAGCTGTTCCCATTAAAGTGGGTGGTGAGTGTATACATAAAATAGCCAACAGCGATTATGAAGATCAGGCTATTATCAGAGCATTAGCCATGAACCACTGTTACGTTCTGGGGTATGTTCGTGTGTTTTTGTGTTTTGTTCTCTCCCCTTTTCTCTTGCCCTCCCTCTCTTTCTCTCTCTCTCTCTCTGCAGCACTGCCTCATTGGATAACGTTCCTGTCCGTCTCGATTATCCCCGCCAATCAACCTCTGACCCCACCTATTTAAAAACCTCAGCCATTCATTCATGAGGAGTTGTTCTGGCTGTTAACACAGAACCCAGTTGTACCTCTGTTTTCTTTATTCTAGTTACGCTGCCTTACTGTGTTTTTTTTGTTCTTGTATGTCATTTGGTCCGTGTCCTTTGTTCTAGTCACTTGTTTGTGTAGTTAAACTTAGTGTTCGTTACGCAGGTGTGTGACTTTATTAGTGTTGGTGAAAAGTGGACAGGTAAGTAAGTCACGTGACTTGCATTGTACAGCACGTAGGAATTCCGTTTTCTGTATTAGACACATTAGGTTAGGAGCGAGCACCACCCTCTGTACGTTTTGTTTGGATGGATAGAGTAGGTTAGTTAGCGCGTCCTGGATGCTGAAGACTTATTTTGCTATCTTTTGTTATAGTTAGGTTAGAGGGCTTGGAACTAGTTAGACTTTTGTTTTGTTCATTTCTTTGCTTTGGTGCCACTCATGTCCCTTTTCCCCTTTTGTGTCTTGTTACTTGTTATTGTAAATAATTTGTAAATACTATCACTATCACTTTGCACCACACACTTCCACTTGTATATAGATAAAAAAAATCACCTGGTTGATTCACACTACTTGTTGATGGTCCCTGACTACACACACACAACTGATATTTTTAATAATCTAATAAGTGTTATTCCCTCACATACCCCTAGACTAAATGGGGTTGTAACAACCACAAACAAGTGATAGCTTGATATATATATATAAACTCGGTTGATACCAAGAGTCCTTACTACCACTTTATTTTAGGCATCACATGTTCACAAACAGTTGGTTCTTTTGTAGCATTCTTGGTAATAAAAGTGGCAAAACTAGTAGTAGTATCTCAACTCCATGCCCTTGTTGTACTTCACTGACTGGAGCTATATGAAACATTCGTAAACTGTTTTTATTTTTGAACATTTCCCTAGCGTCTCACTGAGCAATGAGAATGTATTATGAGGCATTTTGCACCAGGCAGGATACACAAAAGACAGGTTAATCTAGACTCCATGAAAAAGGAACTACTACTACTGGCCCAAATATAATGCATGACTATTCACCCACAGTAGTATTAGTCACACAAAAAAATTGCCAAAAAAAAAAAATCCCTATGAGCAAGAATTAATTTTTTTTTTATTTAAAATAAAGTTATAAGGAAAAGCTCTGAATTCTAACCTCAAGTTTTACTTAATTGCTTGTAATTTCAGATGAGTTGGTTAATGCTAATTCTTAAAAAAAGTTGTTCCCTATTTCATCACACTTACTCGTTTCTTCTCTTTTTTACTCCTTTTAAAAAGTATTTCTACCTCTCTGCAAGAATGCACTATTCTGGCCTAAAGACATCGCAGTGATGCATGACTTTTAGTTTCTGTGAGAAACACGCCTGCAGGATATAGCTGGAGCGTGTCCACTCTTGTCTCATCTGGGCCACTCGGCTCAGCCTCCACCGATTCCTCATTATGGCTGCAGTGTGTAAGCGCTGCTTTACTTGTTTACTCAATATGTTTTTATGTCGACACTCCACTGTGGTCCACTGGGATGCTCGATGGAACACAGCAGAGTCAGTGCCGGCAAGCAAGACATCCATCAGTGGCAGATCTATTCCTCCCATATGCATAGGCATAAATTACAATACACATCTCGTTAAGTCTGTGGTTCCTTGAGGGGGGCAGGGCTGATGGACTAGAGGACTGATTGGCCCAGAAAAGCTTAATGTAGGCAGAAAAAAAGAAGAGTGAAGGGGAGAGAGAGAGAGAGAGAGAGAGAGAGAAAGAGAGAGAAAAGTTTACCCTAATGGAGATTATGGAATAATGCACTGATTTCACTAACATAGGTGAATATCCAAAGAAAGACCAGAGAAAAAAAAGAGAGGGAACAACAGAGAGAGTAACAGAAAGAAAGTGCAATAGGCTGATTGTTGTTCTGGGTTGTTGTTTTTAGCTGAAATGGGTATTCAGAGTGATGGAGGGTTGTTGGGCTCTGACAGCATGCAGCTGTGTGTCAATGCTATATGGGGTTGGGACTGACTGGCTCAGAAAACCTTAATATAGGATGAAGATACAGAGAGAAAAAGAGAGTGTAGGAGGTTTTTTTTTAATCCATAGAGACCCTTTGCCTCATTGTGTTGATGCACTAGCCTACATGAGCATTTCACAATGTGTCTCTTAACTATGCATTTTAATCAGTCATGATTGCCAGATCAGTATGTGAAAGATTCTTAGTGCAATCTCATTTTGATGGGCTTCCATTTCAGTGCATACAAACCAAGAAAAAATGACCAAAAAGCACCAAAATGCAACTGATACTACAGTGAATGAATCCAGTCTTACACATAGATTTCACTAGGTAAAATGCAGCTTCAGCTTTCACTGGGAGGTGGCTTCGTTCACTGCTTTACTGCTTGCCTTTTCAAGCCTGCACCATCAGCTTCCTTAATGTTCTGCCATAACTAAGAATAGCATCCCTGCTCTGGATTTATGGAGCACACGCATTTGTGTACCTTTGTGTCAGTGTCTGTGTGTGTGTGTGTGTGCATACATGTTTCTGTGTGTTTGACAGATAACACAGAAACTTGTTACCTAAGGCACAGTGGCAAGAGAACATGCTGTGACACAATAGCTCCCTACCTAAATGAAGGAACTGTCCGGTACTTAGGGCACAAAAAAACAAACAAAACAAAAAACATAATTTATAGAACAGACAGGCCTTTAAAGCAATTACTATAGAACATGAAAAACACATAAGACAGGCAGACACTAAGATAACATGTTAGCGTAGAAGAAGAAGGGTGTTAATGTAGATCGGAAAAAAGTAAAAACAGAAATAAAGAGAGAGGACAAAGAGTACATAAAAATCGATTTTGAAACATGCCACTCATATCTGGAGGACATGGGAGAATGAGAATTTGAGCAGAAGACAGGAATGGAAACTGGCCCAGACTGAGACAGCCCAGCATGGAAGCGTGTTTGTGTTTGAATCCAGGAGAGATTGCCTGAGGGAAGTGTTACCCTGTGTGCCCTCCACTACTTCAACCCACACTGCCCTTTTACAAGAAGGTCTCAGAAGAGGTAGCCTGCAGTTTTCTTCTGAGCAAGAAGCCTTTTGATAAGGGGACTACAAGAGACTGGCAGCTGCAAATGAGAGCAGACTATGTAGTGTGCACTCCTAATTCTGCTTAATGTAAAAATACAAAGGACTATGCACATGCTGAGAGACAGACCTGCAAACGGATCTGCATACGCAGCTTTTACGGCATTAAAAACGTAATCCATCATTATAAGCATAGGGTGAACACATTAGCACATTCCATCTTGATCTACGAATATCTTAATGTACATTTTAAGTCTTGTTATAACACAGCACTGTTAAATACTCAATTTATCAGAAGATGTTAATTAATTTTCTACAGCAGAACAGCATTGACAGTAGTGCCGGCTGCAAAGCAATTCACACGTTTCTATGCATACGTTCATCCTAATACATTATCGTTTCTATAGTAACAACTCCTTCACAGGCACTTGTATTCCACATAATCTAAGGCTAATAAACAGAATAAAAATGTGCTGTTATTTCACAAGTCAAAACTTATAAGGGTAAAATGGTGAAGGCTTCTACAGTATAAAGAAGTGTTTATTTAACATTTATTGAAGGATTCTCCAGTGTCAGTGCGTTGTAACACTCTGCAAGTTTTATGCCATGGAAGAACCTTCAGGACAGATAATTTTGTGCCTTCTCGTTTCTTAGTAACAGGACAAGAGTTTTTTTTTTTTTGTTTTATTTGCTTCAAGAGAGAGAAAAAAAGAGATACTGGTGAACGAATGACTTTATAGATGTTTTATTTGCATTTGTTGGCAAACTGATGTAGTATTACAGAAATGAAACAATTTGGGATGTGCCATTATTGGTTATTAGAAAACTATCAACTATGAGGTGGCATCACACCACCTCGTCTTTAATTGTTTGGCTATAACAGCACAGCTTGTTGTGTTTGATTCCCTAATTAGATTTTAAAGCATTAACCTGCTCCTAGATATTGGTGAAGTATAGCAAGAAAACATGGAAGCAAAATTTTCACAATGTGACCTGTGTGTGTGCGTGTGCGTGTGTGTATGTGGGTGTAAAAAATAGCGAGAGTAAGCATGAGTATGTCAGCTCAACATATTATGTTACATCTTACATTACACTCTGAAAAGAGTTAGCAAAATATAACCTCTAATATCAACAATAAACATATTTATACCACAGCATGGTTCTCAAATCTGACTGATCAGAAGGTGTACATTATTTTTGTATGATAAGTTAATTTGTATGATAAGTTAATATTGACTTGTTATAATATGTTACTGTTTCCATAGTAACAGCTCATAGAGAGGACTTGAATAGTAGACTAAGACTAATAACAAACCGAATTAAAAATGTGCTGTTTAACGAAGAAAAACTTATAATCATTGATGGGGTGAAGTTTTTTTGTTAGGAGACATTTATGTAACATTTATGGAAGGAGTCTCGAGTGTCTCTGCTTTGTAACAGTCATAGTGCTTTGTAAAGATTCCCACCATGAGAAAGTCTTCAGGACAGGAGTTCATGCTTTCTGGTTTCTCCGTAAAGTGAGAAGCTGTGTTTTTAAGCCAGAGAGGAAAAGGAGATGCAGGTGAGGGAACAACTGTTTTTAGTGGCTTTAACATAAATAATAACAGGAACTAATTTGTTTCCCAGACGTTCCACAACAGTAAATCTACCTACAAACTATTAAAAATGCAGTGTGTTGTTCATTAAACATTGTAACTGTTGGCAAATCAACAATTACAAACTAAACATTGTAATCATATTGCGGTGGTATATGTGGAATAACACATCTCAGACAATGCTCTCACACGAAAATAATTCACTTAGCATCAGGCCATATCATACCACCCTGGCCTGTATTATTTTCATATAACAGCAAGGCCAGTTGTGTGTTATTCCTTATATATATACACACTGTTTGTAAAAAAAGGAGGTTCCACAAGGAATCGTTGAGTAATTGGTTCTAGCCTTCTACAGGAGTTCTCCTTGGAACCTTCATAGAGTACTTTGTAGAAGAAATAAAATTACAAAGACAAGAACAACAAAAATGAACTAAAAGATCAAAGTAGCTACATATGAAAAGCAGTAATGTTTAACGTGTTAAAAAAAATCCTTGTTAAGATGCTAAAAACGTATGTGCTTCTGAATTCTTTTTAAGAATGTCCATATTCAGGGGGAGAATCTCAGACCTTGGAGCTAATTGGAGTAAAAGCAGTTTTCCTGTTCTTCGCTCATTTAGGAATGACCAATATTCTACTGTTTGATGGCCTGAGTGACCAGTGTGCTGCTAAGAATAATTTAGTGAAGAACATAAGGACATGGCTATAAAGACAATTCTGGTCATTAAAGCAATTCAGGATGCAGGTAACCAATAAAGAGCCAGCGTACTGTGATCCCTAAGAATTCTGCCTGTAGTATTGTGAACTGCAAGCGTCTAATAGTGCTCTTGGGTTTGCTCTTGGGACCATTTTATTGGCTTAGGGGGAAAAGCCCAGCTTTACAGCTTTAGAATATTATTCCAATCTGAGCCAGCCCAGTCATTCATTTGCATTTATTGTGCATACTTATGGGTGCACAATTCATTCTATGAGAATCATTAATATGACATTTATTAATATGGTTCATTTGTGGATTGATAGCTGTCATTTTAAATAGGATTTAAATAATGGCTCATCATAAGGTCAAAATGTGAACTTACAACTCGCTTTCAGCTCCAACAGTACCCCTCTCTTCCCGCTTAAGTCTTCGTTTGACTTTGCCAAGTAATAACATTCAAACCCATCTTTTCTCTTTTAATTCATCATTGACTTTTATGCACAATTAGAAAGTTTGGTTTAGCTGCAAGTTCAGAAGAATTTAAATTTAAAATTGTCCAGTGGAGAATTTCAAATGAGCAAAGGAAGATTAATATTACTGTGTGTGAAGAAGAGATCACTCATTATGCTCTTTATTTGGTATGGAAATGTGAGCAATTAGCCCCCAAGCTAACTCTACAAGAGAGTGAAATAAATAGTGCTTGTGAACAGAGTAATGACTTGAATTTGTTTTTCCATATTCTACATATATTAACATCTACATCACACAAAGAAGAGAATCAGTGGAAAAGTATTTTGAGGTAAATAGAAGGAGGAAGTAATACTGTGGCTATCAATTGTGTCCTTGCAAAAGAAGAGATAAATCAAACATTGAGAGTGAGATGATTCATTTAGTGGATAGACATTTATTTAAAAAAAAATATCCTGACAGATGGACAATGGAGCTTAAACACCCCATCATTTTATATTTTCTGTCAGGGAAGCTCGCCAACACCAATCAGATTGATATATTTCAGATTCAAAGGTAAAAAAGATTTCTTAACATCACCATGCAATTAATGACCACAGGGATAAAGACAAGCCTTATTTAGCCAAATGGTAATCTTATCAATTTTAAATTAATTGCTATTCATATCTCATTATGGTTTTTAAACACGTCCTGTATTAAGGACCGACTTTGATCATCTCATACTGAAACACGCTACTGAGCGAAATTAGGGTCATGTGCATATTTAGAGCAGGTTTCTAGGAATTACTATTTTTGACACTGACAGAAATGTCTTGCAAATGAGCTCCTTTATCATTCTACATCTGTCTCTTCTTCCCCTCCTCCATTCTTAAAGCTCAACTGTCACAGTGCTGGTAATATCACACTGGGTTATTACAAATTGTATGCTGTATTTGGTCACATCAACCAGAGATTAATAAGTATGAGAGTAACCTTTAGAATTAGAACAGAAAAATTTCCTGTTTGCAACAAAGAATAGACAGCAGGCAGAGCAGGGCCAAATGCCGCTGCGCCACTGGGGTGAGAGGTCTGGCAGGCACTGCAGGACACATGCCAACATTCTGGCATCATTTGCCTACCATCCATTGCTAATATCACTCTGTTCAGCTCAACACAACACTCCTTCAGCAGGGAACAGACTCAAAGCAGCCATTCTGTGGGTGTATATCAGCAGGGTTTGGGTAAGAAAGGAAAGAAATGAAAGAGACAGCGAGTAGAAAAAAAGACAGAAAATTGGGAGAATTTGACAGGGCAGTGTGGCACTCTGCTGAAGATAGATAATGTTATATCAAAAAAGTTACAGAAAGATAATCAAAATGAGTGTGTGTGCGTGTGTGTGTGTGTGTGTGAGAGAGAGAGAGAATGAGTGTGAAAGAGAAAGACAGAGAGGGGGAGAGATTGCAGAAAAGAAGAACTATGATATAGAATGACAAGACAAACCAAGTGAGAAAGCAAGACAACCTCTAGCAAAGAAAAAAAGAGCAGAAAAAAGATAGAGAGATGGACCTTAGTGGACACCAGGGCATGAAGTAGAAATGGGATTGCACACAGTGGAGTGTGTCCATAACTGTAGCACATCACAGCTCCTGCCATGTTTCAACAGTCTTCACGGGCTGTAAGTGACCAAGCCTAGGGACATCACATAAGTGATAGAAAGAAAAAGAAAGTGAGAGATCTGACAAAAGAAAGAGAGAGATCTATAGTAGATGCGAAGAGCTAAAATGTTGATTTGCTTTCTTTCATGATTAATATTATGCTAGAAAAATGTGACTTGGATGACAGGCATCAGCTGTCTGTTTCTGAGCCGTTTAAACACACACACACACACACACACACCCCTGTGCCCTAGAGCCCAAACACACATAAGACCTAGCAGAGCAGTCACCTACACTGTGACACTCCACTCAATCACCCATATCTCTCTCAAGAACTCATGCGTATTATACACACAATCGTAACCATGACAGTTCACAGTAACATGCTCTTGTCATGATAACTCACACAATGTACACATCAGATAACACATATGTGCTAGTGCTGAGTGGAAGTACAGCTGTATTAGTTTATAATACACTTCTGACTAAGATGTTTGTTCTAATCAGTACCTAGAGGACTGTAAACCTAATACACTTCAAGCTGAAATTATAGTCTGAAGCAGTGACGGCTAGACTCAGTGTTTCATCTGGTTGCCTGTCAACTCTCACTGAACTCATTCTTACCAGCCGTTCTATGTCCTTCCTCTGGAATGGTTAGCAGGGGTCTTAAAACCACAAGCTGTTTAGCATAATCCAAAATGTAAACAAATAACTGAGACTTCATATAGCTATAATATCAAATTCCACAGTATGAATAATTAGATACAGATTCTCTCAATTTTTCATTAGAAAGTGAATTGAGTAAAACATACTCTGGGTCCTCTGAGAGAGGCCATGGTTCCTGGCCTGCAATTTGTTAGACAACCATCTCAGAGCATTGATCATTAAATTTAAAATTCTTCTGTATTTATTTTTTTTTTATAGAAGTATCGATGAAATGCACTCATGTCAATACCTCATCAGCACTCTAAATGACGTCAAATATTAGGTCAAATAGGCCAAGCGTTCATCCAACAATATAAACTCAGATAGTCAGTGTGACCACAGACCTTAATAATGAACATATCTTTTTTACATCATCATCATCATTTATGTGATGCTATCCGTACATAGCCATTGTACATTTCTAAATATTCATCACTTTCCCACTGAAAATAGTAGAATTTCTTACACTTCCAACTCAGCCATGCCACAGTGCAGTTCCTTGAAGCTCTGTTTTAATCCTATGCCAGACATGAGTCATATGTTCCACCTATTCATAACTGTGCCAAGAAACATCCTTTGTATCCATCCTTTGATTGGTAAGAAATCAAATTGGGGTCAAAACAAGAGATAGGTGTCAGAGGGGATAGACACAAGGATAATTTAGAGCATACTGAGATTTGCTATCGACCGATATGCTTCGAAATGACTTTGAACGTCAATGAGTAAGCAATCATTGTCATAATAATCAATTGTCTTCTGTGCAATTCAGAGTATCATGTTCTGATTATACTTTGAACCTTCCTTGAGCAAACTTGAACAAAGTCCAACAGAAATATAAGCAGAGCAACAATTTAAGTTCATAGCACACTAATGGACTACAACGGTGATGCACAGAGCACGTGAACTAGCATGCTTGCCACACCTGGTCAAACAGGCCAAGTGTTGATCCAACAGCCACTTCCTCAAATTTAGCTCTCAAGTCTCTTTTATAAAAACTGCAAACAAAATGGAACGAATGTATTTTGCTGAAATACTCTATTTTTATGAAGGTGCAAGTATTGCTTAGTCATATAATCCTATCTTTATGACGCAAGCCAATTTGTTATTTTCATAAATAGAAATAAATGCACCTACACTGGAATTAGCATTCTGGAATTCAAAAGCTGTTTATTTTTTTCGCAACCCATTTTTGTCCAGAATTACAGTCATGTTGCCATCTTTCATGGCCTTCTCTTAGCACAGAATCAAGGGCAAAATAGTAGTTTTGTAACTTAAAGTGTACATTCTCACTTGACGTCTAGTCCCATCTTTTTAAAAAAAGGTTGTTGGAAGAACACTTCATTACATACTGTAAATAGGCTAATTTGCCAAATGATTAACTAAATACCAAACAAAATCGCAATGATTTTTGTCTGAAACAAATAAATACAAACAACCATGCTCATATAAGTCCTTGAAGATACTAGTGGTGTGGGAGAGAGAACTCTCCTGGTTGGGTTGTAGTCCTGATTGGAATACAGTTTGGTTAAATCTCTGCCTTACCTCCAAAAAACCCCTCGCACATTCTTATTCATATCAAAACTGTACACAAAATGTATTGTACCCCATGTAAGCAATACTTGATGAAACTCTCATCCTAATTGCAGTCTGTGTAATAATTCTAAAGGTACTTTTTTGCATATGTTTTGTGATTGTTTAGTCATATCCAATTTCTGGAAACATGTAGTTCAAGTGCTAAAAAATATTACAAAGTTGCAGTTTGATCTTGATCCTTGTCTTATGTTGTTAAATGATGATTCTTCTTACAAGTTTACATTAGTTCAGAGAAGATTGTTAATGTCTGGCTTCACTGCTGCTAAAAAAACAATTATACAGCAATGGTTTACACCTGACATGGATCTTAGAAGATTCTGGCTGCTTTCTTTTCATAATACTGTTTGTTTAGAACAGAGCACTGCAAGGATTAATGGGGCTAGAATACAAACTGTTACCTATTGGAGTAAAACAGCCCAAGCTTTAAAAGAATTGTTTTAAATTGAAGATGCATTATTCCGTGTGGTAATTCGCTGCCGTGGTTTATTTGTATGTTCCTTTTAAATTACCCTGAAGTAGTATTCACTGTACTTATGTGCTTGTTTTTTTTTTTTCTTTCCTTTTCTTAGTATTTACACTGTCATTCAAGCTCTGTAATGTTATTATTTTAAATAATAAAAAAAAAAAAAAAAAAAAAAAAAGAACGAACAACACAGACGTTAATGGCCCATTACACACAGAACATCATATAATTAACAGAATTTAATGAACTGGCAGGCTCACCAAATTTATTGCCATACAGAGAAAAAGAATTCTAGAGTGCTCACACATAAGTGAACACACACAGAAGTGTACAAAAAACCCAGAAACACATTCGCTGTAATTCTCTGTGAGTCAGCAGTTTATTTCTAGCACTAAAATAGTAAAGAGAAATCTATAAGTGAAATCTAATTTTGTGTCATTATAAAAATGTCATTGCACTAAGCTAGTTTTAAAGGGAATGAGAGGAGCCTCTTTGATTGCCTAATATAGCAGCTTGTCTAAGAAAACCTCTTTGTGATATATTCATGAAAACAGGGCTGGAAGCATGTAAATATATATGGAACAAGATTCTGATGCGTGTCTGTCCGTGTGCATGTGTGCGTGTGTTAGCAGCTGTGACAGTTCCTCATTTGTAAGAGTGCTGGAGGGCTGCACAGACTGGCTGCATTGGTCATTCAGTCTTTAAAGGAGACTGAGAGCTTTATGCACAGGCCTATTGTGAGAGGTGGTTACATTAATGAACTCGGATAAGAATAATCAGCTCCACCTGCATTGCCCTTTTTTCTGCTTTCTCAAATAACCTATTAGATGCATACTCTTCCTAACCCTGCCATTAACATTCTGTCTCCACCCCCCATCTTGCTCTCCTGTGAGAGGGGAATCACTGAACCTCACCTCCATTAAACAGGTGCTTTACTACGTGAGGAGCAGGCAAGCAGGAGCGTGTCACATTTTTTTTTCCCTGCAGCCTTTTTTAACCTTTCAAATTAGCAGGTAGAATTAATATAGCAACTATATGCCATGTCATATAAAACTGATGCCTCCCAGGTGCAGCAGAAGAACAAAGTAAGAGCTTTGCAGAACCTACATACAAACAGTTAGTGTGAGTGTGTGTGTGTGTGTGTGTGGGGGGGGGGTGTCTTGAATGAAGAACGAGGGACCAAAAAAAGAGGAAACTGGTATTAAAAAAGAGCTAATAATTCACTCATTTTCCATCCTGAATTCTGGTCATTTGCCTTTTAGTACCATTTTGAGACTGATACGGCACCCACATTCCAGAGTCATTAAATCAGGCCTACTTTGGGCTTTATTGGCTTCATGACCCAGCTGCTGCAGCTCATTCTGCTGCCGGAGAGACAGCTGCACTTCCATTTACATAGTAGTGTGGCGATGGAGTGTGTTGATTAGTGGGTGTGAATTAGGATTTTTGTTGGCGAAGCAGCTTTTTGTGACTAACAAGACAGCGGTGTTGAAATGTTAAGTTTAGTGCTATTCTTATTTCATGTTTTTGTTGCTGTTCTTGTTAAACAACGGCTATGGGAGTTGATCTTCTCAAATCTGATCTTCTGATCTGGCTCATCAGCTGTGCTGATGTCTTCAAAGAAACGTCGACAAGGACATTCTGAATGGCCGATTTATGATGTCCACTAGAGTACTGAGAAAGACTGATGGGCCGGGGCAGAGTGCTGATTGATTTTTGGGCATTGACTAGGAGAATGTGCTGTGCTCATCCTGCAGGAAGTCCTGCCAGTGGGAGACCACTCCAAGAAAGCTTCCAACATTCTGACATTTGGGTTGGAGATATGGATAATGAGAAATTACTGTGAGTGTGTATATGTGTGTATAAGAGAGAGACAAAGAGAGAGAGAGAGAGAGAGAGAGAGAAGAGATGAAATGCAAGATGATAAGCATGACTGCATGTGCAATGTGTAGGTGTAGAGGTCATAGAGACTTTTGAGCATGTACGCATACATTGTGTGTGTGTGTGTGTGTGTGTGTGTGAGTGAGTGTTTAAGGGGATAAAGTGAGCACAGGGGCTGAAGTGTGTGTGGTTGTGGACAAGGTTGACATGAGTGGATGTGGAGCTGTGTGATATTTAGCTGTTTCTAGCCATATATAATAATAAATTCACATACATGATACCAAATTTAAAGAAAAAAAGTGCTAACTGCAAGCAGTGGGGAAAGAAAACTATAAATTTACAAGTTGAACATGAGCTTTAATGGCATTTGACTATTTATGCTTATTTTAGAACATGTCAGTGCTTATTGACTTCAGCTGCACTAAATCATTACTCATTATGCAATGTGTTTTTATAAAGAAATGGTAAGAATATAAGTTTGTAAAAACATATATTTTGCTATATTTTACCTGATGTTTACTTTTGATAGTAACAAGTATACATCCCTTTCCACATAATCTCAGCTCTATCCATTCATAGCTCTCAAGAAAGAAATCTTCCATGTTATAGCATATGATGCATGTGTAAAGGTAGAGAGAGAAGGGGATAACACAGAGAATCTCCTTCACTCTTTAATTTCCCTTCACACTGTATCAAATCCCATAGAATGTATACCTTCAGGAGATGAAAAATTGATGGGCGGATACCATTATTGATAGAAGTCTGTGGCAGTTTATAGGATGAATAGTCACGCTTGCCTAAACTGAGTATTACACAGACTAATCCCCCTTTTTCAAAGGAGGCATTTATGACATTACAAAGAAGAAAGTCTTCCTTAGAGTCCTTAAACTTCTTGAAAAAATAAAAAAACAGCATATTAAATGAGATACGAGCATAAACTGGGGGGGGGGGGGGGGGGGGGGGGGGGGGGGGGGGGGGGGGGGGGGGGGGGGGGGGGGGGGGGGGGGGGGGG
>CM075011.1:12016981-12033238 GCA_037576675.1 Pangasius sanitwongsei
TATTTTTGTTTGTTTTTCTTAAATCCTTTTTTTTTGTAAATAGGTTTTTCCTGAATTGGTTTGTTTTTTTTTTTTTGTTTTAAAACTCTTTAAAAAAAAAAAAAACCCCAATTTAAATTTTCACCCCCCATAAACCGCCCCCCCCCCCCCCCCCCCCATTTTTCTCACTCTTGATGACTAACACCTGTGTGCTACGGGGTTTACTGTTTGATAATTTATTTAATAATTGTACTTAATATGTGTCAGAGTACAATTGTCAATGGGAAAGTACTGAAAAAAGTACTGACACTTGATGGATGGCAGGCTTTAGTCCCTGTTGGTGTCCATGCTGCACCTGCTCTGCTGCAGTCTGCTATGTGCTAATGACCCAGGGGGCTCTGGGGATTCCACTATTGTCATACTCGAATAGTGAAATAAACAAGCTTGCAGATGACTCACATTTCCTGGAATCTACCACAACACACTACAAATCTATTTTTATAACACTGATTATTTTTCATTCTTCAGATTTTATAATTTCATCATTTCCATCATCAGCTGTTTTCAAGACTTCATTGTGTCACCATCCACATATATTAGATTTTACACCAGCCCTCACCAGCAGTAAATCTGAATGTCCAGAACAGTTTTTAAAACTCTCATATATGAAAGGCTGAAGGGAGTTTTGGAGATGTGGATGGTAAATAATGTAGTGCCTTTGTGCAGACATGAATCACTCTGCATCATCCACCAACAAACAAATGTCATCTTTCCAATCAGGCCCATATATTCATCACGCAGGAGCCCCTGACAGGGGAAAAACATAAAATGAGCAGTCTAATTCGTCTCCCCAAGGCAATACCACTCCATCATTCTGCTGCTCTTTTTCATATTTTGTAGGAAAAGGAGAAGAATCCTTTGGAGGGAGGGGTCTTCAAAGAAGGGCCATATTATTAAATAATAAATGCAGTTTGTGTGTGTGTGTGTGTGTGGTTTACCACCAAAGGTGCCATGTTCTAAGTTGTTTAACATATCTTTGGTAGATGTAAATATCAGGAAATGAAAGCTGAAATTCTGATCTATCATATTTATCTCATATGTATCTTTTGATCTCAAACCCAAATGTCTCAGTGTGCTATGTTCATGCATTCATGTGTTTATTCTTCTATATTCTATATATTTTCAACCACCTAAGTGATTGTTGAATATGTACATTGATGTAGACTATATGAGCATAATCTCAAGATCAGAACAACAAGTAGATATAAATCTACTCTACACACCCGACCTGTGTACCTGAAAGCCTCTAAAGTATGGAGTGCTTGAACTGACACAGCCTACTAAGCCTCAGAATGGGCATTTTGCCAACAGGAAGCTTTCTCAAAGGGATGACAGTGTGTGGGTGGGTTACTTTGGCTGCTTCATGAAGACAAAATGGAGGATTACCACTGGACTGATGAAAGTGGTTCACTTGCGGCACATGTATACTGCCTGTGATTAATTTCCGGCATCCATCATAGAACCTAAAATTATCGTTTCCAATTTACTAGACTATATGACCTGTGATAGTGCAATATAATATAATGTTGGTGTATTAAATTTGTAATTGGTCTAATAATAGTTTAAAGCATAGTTTATTTGGGGAATCTGGACTGGTTCAGAAGAAGGTCAAGAAAGAAAAAACCCAGTTACTTAATACAATTGGACTTGTTAGACAAGGTACCATGCATGTTTATCTGTGGAAGTGTTTTGGTAGGCAGCGGACACATAGAACAATATTAATAGACTACATAGATTAAACATTAACGGGCACAGTATGCATAAACCATAAACCCTCTTTAGTCTAACCTCTGTGATTAAGTCGCAGTGCATGATGGCATGAAGAACTTTATCAGCAAACACCAACTTAATAATAATAATATTTATTGTCCAGGGCTATACAGGTCCTTGTCCCTTTGTAATCATAATTTATGTATTTTTCAATTACTCAAACCTAATTTACTCCAATATTGTTGAGCTCAGGTGAAATTAGCTAATTGGATATTGGTTTTCATTGACTGTTGTACATTGAGTCTCAAGTTTCAAGTTTATGTGTAACTGTCTGTGTCCAATCTAGACATTTTCTGCAGACAGAAAGGCAGTTTCATTAGGCTAAAACAAAACAAAACAAAACACTATACACTAAGACCACTAAACACCACTAATTAGTTAATTAAGAATTTCATAAATAATTCATTTATAATTTAGTTACTTTTATAATTAGCTGTCCTGTTTTGATTGAAAGATTTAAACATTTAAAAGAATATAGGCTTCTATAAGTACAAGAACACATAGATTCATTGTGATTGATAATCATAATAATAAGATTCATTGTGACAATCGCGAAATTAATACTGAGCAAAACAACTGTGATTATTATTTTAGCCATTATTGTGGAGTCCAGTATTGCCACTAATGCACTTATTATAGTATACTACGCATAATAACACGTCAATGGTCATAAGCACTAAGTCAATAGTTTTAATGAATTATGTGAAATTCTTAATTTCATTATAATGTAAATGGTCGATAGGTATAATACATGAGCTTTTTTTTGTCTGGAGGAGAGCGCGCTCCATCGGTTTGAGTTTGGCAGAGACTTCAGCACCACAGGGGTTGTGGACAGCTCCATGTGCATGAGGCTGAAAATCCCCACTCAAATCAACACGAGTGCCATGGCCAAAAAGGACAAGAAGTCACACACTGCATCGCTTCTCACAGGATTACACAAATCCGATAAGCAAGATTTCATTCTGTTTAAGCCTAGACCTTATCTTGCGGTCGATGTGTAAATATCCGCCATAATCTCATATTTTTTGATAAAATATCAATGCCTGGGGAAAAAAAGACTGCAGTCAAACAAGCGAGAAACGAGAAGCAACAGCCTGCATCCCTTTCCTGCAATAAACCGATCCATATTGGCAGAGCTGCTGTGCGATTAATGATCATAAGTGCAGGGTCCTTTCAGACTGCGCAAGGGTGCGAGATGGAGGAAAAGAAAGCTATTGAATGATACTTCGTATTTTTTTAAGGACTGGTGATTTTATGAGTAATGAGGAGAGAGAGAGAGAGAGAGAGAGAGAGAGCAGTTTAAATTAAATGTGATTTAGCTTAATGATCAGTGTTCAAGTGATCACTCATCACCTCTTTATAATAGACTACAGACGCTCAATAAGTGCACAGCACTGGTGGTTTCCCTGTCGTTGAAAAGGAAGGACCAAAACAACATTCCGTAATTAGGATTTCTAGCCATTTCGAGCTGCAATAACATGACGCACACGACGTCTACACCGCTGCCAGTGTACTGAAAAAGAAGGATGAGCCTACTTACTTTTCTGGAAATTATATCAGTAAATCAGTCAAAAGCAGGGCGCGCGCTCTTGGACTCCTTCCCCACGACAAACGCGACGAAACTCCATCCGCAATTCTCCTGCGCACAGTTTTTCACCATGCAGACTTTAGGCTACACCTCGAAGCCAAAATCTCTAGATCCTTCACCAAGTCTGAAATCTGAAGCATGCGCATCCATGTGCTACTCGGTGTACTTTCTCCATCCGATGAAATATCAAACTGACGCGCGCCACTTTCTGATGCAGTACAAAAGCATGTCGTATTAACCGGACACCGATTTGTCCATCATTGCGACAGAAGCCAGCACTTTTCCTGGCACTACATAAAAAATAAAACCAGATCCCGATTGGCGTTGGTGTCCCATTCTTTAATAACGCTGATTACTGATCTGTATTATGCTTTTACGCACAACCTCGCCACCGCTTACAGCAGCTCCTTCACCAGTAGCGCTCTCTCCACATTCCCCTTCCCGTCCTTCTCCAGAAAGTAAAAGCAAAGCCCCCAGACTGGTTCATTCCGTCGTCGTGGTTTAGGATGGAACTTTTTCTTCTTCTTTTATCCTGTATCTTATTAAATTTCTCCTCACAGACCAGTGCGGATTTCAAGACGCTTATTTCCCTTAACTATCATTACAGCCCCGGGGATGATAAGGCGTTAAGCATTTGAGAATGTAAGAAAAATAAGGGGGGAGGGGGATCAATTTTAATCACACCGATGTTTCCAAGCGAATCCTTTCCACAAGCCTATAGTTCATACAAGACCCCTTCCTCCAATAGCGCATCCCGATGCTTTCATTGGATTAGCAGAAAGAGTCAAATGTCCAAGTCCTCTTCACTTCTTATCAAAGAGCAGCGCAGAAAAAGTCATGAGTTTTCTGTATATTCCCTGTGAGATGAATGTAAACTCGGGCTCTCTGTAAATGATGGTCCATCCGTGTCTTCTATCTAACCCATTGTGTTCCGGCACTCTGGGGCGAGCAAGTCACAGGAGGCGATGCCAGGAAGATCCACACTGGCTAGTTTCTCCCGTTCATTCCATATCGACGTTCACAGTGCAATGACATCAGAGTAACTGAAGAATAACCATTCCTATAATAATCCCGTGGGCAGGAGTACCTTCACTAGACGTGTTGAAGTCCTGCTAGAGATGATTGCAGATTAGGTTAAAATGTCTCGCGCTATACCCAGACCTGTCCACTTCCTCTCGCCTCCATGGCACAGCCTATGAGCACATCTACTCTGATGCAACGTGACTTGAACTCCAACGCCACTGATGCTCACTGAGTCTCAGCTACGCGCAAAGCAGCGCGTATGGTTCTGTAAAGAGTATACGGTCCTTACTTTGGTTTCTTCTTATATAACAAATCTCCTGGTGGCGTCTCGGTTAGGTGAAATATAATTATCCAGTTACCTCCTATCAGCTTACTAGTGATTGGCCGATATGAATAAGAGCACAGAGGAGCATCTGACCGAGGAGACGCATGGAAACGTGAGCGCGTGTTTTTGCGGCGCCGGCAACTGCGTGTGTGCGTGCGTGAGAGAGAGAGAGAGCGAGCGAGAGAGAGAGAGATTCTCTGCAGCCTTCTGTCTATAGCAAAAGGGACACGACTGCCATCTACTGATTCTCTCACACCTATCTTGACATGCTTAATCTCCCCACCCCCGCCCCCGAACACACACACACACACACACACACACACACGCACGCAGGAGCAGCAGCAACAGCACGCGCTCTGACTGATTGGAAGGCAGGCAGGTAACTGCACGCATTTTCGAAACAGTCACAGCTATCGATGTTCTATACTCAAACAGCAACTTGAAGCAAAATTCCAACGTTTGCTGACGTGAGTGGCTACCCAGATTCACTGACCTTCAAATAATCTGACCTTCAGTAAAGTGTTTTGCATCTATAATGGGCCATATAGAATGGATATGTGCATTCCACCTTCAGGCCTGAACCTCATAAACAAGACTGTAAACCATGGCACCCTCTAGGAACACCAGTAACTCAAGCTAGGAGAGCAAGAATACTTGCCAACAGATACTACTACTACTACAACCACCACCAACAACAACAGCAACAACAACAACAACAACAACAATAATAATAATAATACAGACTAAGCATTTCCAATTAAATGTTAAACTACTCATTCATAATTTAACTACTTCTGACACTTTTCCTGGCACAGTTTTTCCACTGGCTTTGGAAAGTTTTTTCCACTGGCTCATACCAAAGCAAAATTTGTTGTAGCCAAATCTTTGACATGTGGCAATATTAATGCTTGAACATTTGTGAAATGTATTCTCATTCCTTACACAGAATGTGCTTGTCAGCATGGCATCATATCCACCCACTGAGCCGACACCATTTATCTGTTGGAGCAGCCATGCTTGTTCCCGAAACGCAAATGGCTCCCTCCTCTTTATATAACTGCATCTATTTGCGTATGAAATAATTGCTTGTACACACTGTGATGTGTGGATTAAGCACTTTAAAAACATTTTTTATTCAAGTTTCACATTCTTACTACACCAAATGTAGTATATGACTATGCCATCTAGGATTAACCATTTAGCACAAATCCATTCTATTCAGAGTTGACTCAAGAGAAGATAGTACTGAAACTGCACACAAAATGCACATGCAGAGTGAACTTTGCCAAAGACAGAAGACAGAGGAATGCCTAGGTTATGCATGTTTCCAACCGTGAGCTTAAATGCATTCATGTTTTTGAGAGCCCTTTATTTGAGTAGTTGCTTTATACACTTTACAAACCATCTATTAACTGATAACAAGCCTATTAAATGATTCTGAAGAAGGTCATAAATTGTATCTATAGAGTTTATAGTCTATAGATTATATACTAAACATCAAAGAGCTATAAACAGAACAATCCTAATACAGTGGAAACAAATGGGATGAGATGATAGTCTATAGATTATCTACAAAATATAATTAACAACCATAAACTTTTGTTGAGAATTAGTTGATAAGCTGATTGATGAGTCACCTGACAGTTTGTTGACAGTGTATAGATGGTTTGTTGAATGTAGATTGTCTAACATAGACTACCCAAACAAAATTTTACCAAATATGTAAATATATTAGAAAATTAAATAATCATATGAAAAGTATACACAATACAACACCATACAGTTAGTGTTTTCCTTTAGTGACTTGGTGCATTGCGAATGGTGCAAATACTGCAGGCTTACTTTTCTCTGTGGTGATCACTTTGTTGTGTCACTTTATTTTCTTGCTTCTTCACTACTCTTAGGATGTGCTGTATACTACTCTAGTATCAGACTGCTATTTTATAGGCTGGCAAACTATTATTATGGGTGGATTTAAGACTGCTAAAATTATGACAAATGAAAGCAATTATCACTTATTAGAAATCTAAATATATTTTCAATGTATTAAGGTACAGTTAAATTTGTATTTGAATCTTTGCCTTATTCTCATTTTTATTTTGCCTTCTTTCATTCATCTTCAGTAAGTGCTTTGTCCTGGTCAGGGTCATGGTAGATATGGGGGTGAGTTGGGATTACACTCTGTCTGGAATGCCAGTCCATCGCAGGTCACAGATTCGCACACTAATTCACCCCTAGGTGCAAATCAAATTAGCCAAACCACCAGCTGGGAAATCACACCCAGTACAAATGTAGGCTCCGGTTGAATGAACGAATGAGTGTAATACTGTATACAAGTTGGAATAAGGGGAGAACATGCGGAACCACACACAGACAGTAACCAGAGCTCAGGATCATACCAAAGACCCAGGAGCAGTGAAGAGGCAATGCTGCTCACTATGCCACCACACCACCCTGTTTATTAGCCTTTTTTAAAATGTGGTACACTCACTTTTATGAAACATATTGCATCTGACACTAAAAAATAGCAATCAACTTTATGAGACATTTCTGTTTTTTTCCCTACTTTTTTCTTTCATTTTTGTGCTTAAAAGCTTGGTTTATTGTTCAGTTATCTAACTTATCATTCAGTTTCTAAGAGGAAGCTAATAGGGAATGTGTTATGTATTATTAGGAACCATTATGCAAGCAGAAACATCATTAGCAGGAAAATGATGAATAGGGGAAATGCCATTTGTGTTGTTTGAAACATTTATTAGATATAGTGTGGCACAGCATTCAAATCCACTGGTAATTAGTAGTGGATATTCAATGATGGCTTCAGAAAGTATTAATAAAATATATTACTGTTGGCTATTTACTGTTTAGGAAAGAATGCATTAAGGTGAGCTGCTAAAAGCACAGGGGTAAACTATCTTATGTCCATTTATAAATACATTCTGAGGAACTAGGAGCATTTTAAGATAAATTCCAGTTTAATTAATTACTGCTCTTCTAATTTACAATGGTGAGAGTGGATTAAAAGCATAAATGGTACTCCTATCAATTTTTTTAAGCTAAATTTACATTTGGACATTAAATAATACTTGTGTTTTCCCCTTTGTAGTCGATGTTATTGGCAGTGAGTGTAGTATATGGTATTACACAGTGTTACGAATCATATTTGCATTACAATTTCTATTACAATTTTCATTTCTAAAAGTTCTTTGTGTGTACTTTTGTAGCAGTACACTAATGAAGAACTATAGAAATTGATATTTAGAAAGGTTTTTCTATATTAAACTAATATTTAATGATCCAATGGTAAAAAAAAAAAAAAAGTGAAATCATATTATAATAATAAATGGCAGAAGTGGCAGGGTGGCGAAGCATGTAGTCTTGCTGCCTCACAGATCTGGTTTGATCCTAAGCTTCAGATTGATCCTGAATTTGGATTACTGTCTCTGCTGAGTTTCTGGATTCTCTGGTTTCTTCCTACCCTCCAAAACATGCTGTTAGGTGCATTGGCTACTCAGAATCGTCCGTACGTTTTGGGGTGTAACGTAATGCCAATAGGAATAGCAGTTTACAGAACAACTTTTTTCAACTTATGAACCACATGCCCTGTAGAACTTTCTGGCAAGCTTTCTATTTTCTATCTAACGTGACTGAGTAAGCAAGGTAACTATGTTTCAGAACAGCAATTTTCAAAGCAGTTACATTCCAGAAAGATCCAGAAAAGTATGTTAGAGACACTATCAGAATCTAATATACATAAGGCTATATGTATTCAGTGACCTGGGTCACCAGTATAATTCCCATAGATATATACTACAATTCAGAAATGTGCACCACTGTTTACTTATTTCCTCTGCTAACATTCTGGCCTATCCTAACAATTTTGGTTTTAACTTTAACTTTTAATGGTCTTAACAACAAATCATTGGTCAGAAATTTAGCAAGAAACAAACAAATGCACTCCTGAGTCCTCCTGTGCCACCATTTGCTTGTTTACTCTTGCTGCAGTGAACTGTTTGGGGAAAAGCTAGAAACAGGGAAATTCACTTATATAGTCTTCTTGTACTCAAAGATAAAATCATGTAATGATTAAAATGTTTGATGTAAAATTCAAACTAACACACGTCTGGGTGTACAAAATTTTCCAAAAATATCTTCTGGGATGTTTTTTTTTTCTTAAAAGATTAGTCATTATATAGTTATCTGCTACACCTGATGCAGCCCATCAAGGGCCACAAAGCTTAAACATTTAAAGAAATCAAAGGGAAAAGCTTCCCATACTATGTTCCTTTATCTATTTGTTTAATTCTTGATAATTTCCTGACCAATGATTTGTTGTTAAGGCTATTAAAAGCTTGGCCCAGTTTGTTTGCCCAGGAGTATAGTTGGGGTAGGAATTTCGCTGAAACCTGGCAACCCTCCCACTTGCTTCCATGAGCTGTTCTTTAATGCTCCACATTAAAGCAAAACACTTGCACTCAAGCACAGAAAAAAACAAACAAAAAAACAAAAAAAAAAAATCCCTGAATACTCTACCTGTTGTTTGTATTGTATTTGTATTCGTTTAGGAAGCATTCTCTGTTCAATATAGTATTCGATTTCATTTACATCCCTAATAGGTGTGAATGAGATTGTTAATGTGTAAAACCAGAGAATTACACTATGGAATATATATACCTATCCCATCCTCATCCATTAAAACTATAGAGTTATTTAAATACAATACAAGATGAAGGTTATACTCATAATAGGAGATGACACCAATGGTATAAATCCAAATACGATATCCCAATGACCTTTAATTAATCACATTTTTGTGGAAACAAGCACAGATTTGAGCCCTGAAGAGTGATTTGTCTTACACTGATTTGTCTTGAGCACTGAAAAGTGATTTGTCTCTGATTTGTGAATTTTTTTTACACCATTGATATAAGCACAGTTTTGGATAATGAAGTGGAAAGAGTCCATCCATCTGTGATTTACAATACATATTTCATCCAAATACCATGCCCTGATTTACCACATATGCATATCATTTACATGGAACATGCACTAATTTATGGTGAAAGAAAGTTGTAAAGTTTACTATGAAGACTCAACTGTACTATTTTTTTGAAAACAAATTAAACACATATGCACACACACACACACACTCATGCACGCACACACACGCAGGAAATACACGGCATGCCCTGGGTGCTAGGAGCTGAAATCGAAATGAGGTGAACAATCCTCTCTTCTCTTCCACATCGGATCAGTGCTGCTAGAATAGTTACATCATTCTCAGTATTAGACCTTCAGAATGTCTTTATTGGAATATTGTGATTATATACTCATAATACTTTTAGTTTTAAATGATTTTCTATATGTTGTGTAACGACAACATTCTTAAAAATAGAAAGAATCTGCAATTTTCTACAGTCAGCAAAAAAGCAAAAAGAGGAAAATAAATACCGAAGCGTTGCTGTTTAAGGACATTAGCCCCTGAACTGGCAACAAAAGAGCACATAAGATATTATCTTATATTAAACATATGTATTGTTGATAATTATATTATTTACCCACAAATAATGGATTAAATGTTGTGCTTAAATTACCATTCTTGATGACCAATGCCCAGTGAAAAGCCAGGATGAAATGTGCGACCAGCAGTGACATGGGATGGGCAGAGGGTAGAGGTCCTGGTGCCCATCCCATGTCACTGCTTCTTGGTGTTTTTTTGTCTCTCAGAACACGTATACACAAATTTAATAAACTGGACATATATTCTGTTGCTCTTATCAGAGTATCTTTTCCAGTTTGATGTGCATATGCCCTACAGTGCACAACTTGCAGGATGCTTTCACTTTTATAAAGCAAGTCAATAATAAATGATTATTATTGATTGTTGTTCATGTACAATATGTTGGCCAGCCTGAAGGCATTATCAACCCTATGTCTGATGCAAAATAAGTTATAAGCATGAATAATAATGAATAATAATAATAATAATAGCATGAAT
Organism: Pangasius sanitwongsei; assembly: GCA_037576675.1. Classification (NCBI taxonomy): domain Eukaryota; kingdom Metazoa; phylum Chordata; class Actinopteri; order Siluriformes; family Pangasiidae; genus Pangasius; species Pangasius sanitwongsei. The sequence continues at coordinate 12,027,725 of CM075011.1, forward strand.
AATAAGCATATATAGCTTGAGATTAGCAAAAACAGGAAATGCAATAATCATAAGCAGTAGCAGGTATTTTTTCCATAATATCTTCAAGGAGGTGTATTCCTGCCTTGTGCTCTATGTCCCTGACAATTTTTAAACAGTTACCAAGGATGAATGAATGAATATCTGCAAGCCAGCATGCTTCTTCACTAGAAAGAAGAAGCCGGACTCTGTAGATGAGGAAGAGGGTTGTTGTTTGAAGTCCTTTGTTGATGTTATCCTCTCATCATTTATTAAATCTGTTGGCCCCCGAGGGGCATAGGTCACTGATGAGTCTCTTCCATGAGGTGCGATCCCTGGCTCTCCCCTCAATCTGTCTCCAGGTATAGCCAGCTCTCTTTAATTCTGCCTTGTTGTTGTGCCTCCAAGTTCCCTTGTGTTGACCAACTCTTCTACTGCCCTGGAGGTTCCAAGTTAGCGTTGCCGTTGTGATGCCAGTTGGTTTCTTCCGTAGTAGATAGTCTTTATAACTATCTATAAAGGTTTCGAATTTTCTAATGATTATGCTGGTTAATTTCCAAAAGAGTACTGATTTCACATTTGAGGTGAAGATCTTAATTGTTTGCAGCGATATGACAGTTGTGCTCCAGATTTGCTTCAGCATGTTGAAAGGGACTCTGGCTTTCCTTATCCTGTCATTAATATCCTGTTTGCCACCACCCCGCCTAACCCCCCACCCACCCACCAAGTCATTTCAATTGCACTCCCTAGGTAGATAAAGGTGAAACCATCTGCTTTCAGAAGCCAGGTGGTGATTTTTCTCTTGCATGTTTCTGTGTGCATGTTTGAGGAGTGCCAGGTCATCAGCATAGTCCAAATCATGAAGTTGACTAAACAGGGTCCATTGTATGCCATCCTTATGTCCATGTATAGTTTTGGTCAGAATATAGTTGAGGAGAAGTTTGAAGAGGAGGGGTGGCAAGAGACTTCCCTGTCTCACCACTGTGTCTATGGAGAAAGGTTCGACAATTTGCCAGCATAGATGACTCTACCTGATGTCATACCTTCATAGGATGCTTTGATCAGGTTTACAAATTTACCTGGTGTTCGATAATGCCTCATTATCCTCCAAAAGGCTTCCGGTTTACACTGTCAAATGCCTTGAGGAAGTCTATATATATATAGTGCTGAGTTCATTCTACTGACTGTTTGCGTATGATGATTCTTCAGCTTTGAGGACTAGTTACTTTGGAAATGTTGGATAATTTGTTATGATTAGGGCTTCCTCACTTCCTCACACTGGGAGATTGTGGCTTTGGTGCCAAGGCACTAAGATTGTCTGTCTGCAAAGTTGGAGGAGTCATTACAGGGTAACACTTTGAAGCTATCCTTTGCCTATCAGCATTTAGCTTTATTGAGGTTAAGAGTTGTCCTTTCTATTTTGCTGTTGGGGAAAAATCAACTAAGAATATGAATCACAACTTGGAACCAATATTTGTGATTTACCTAAGCTTAGTGGATCTGATCGCATACTGCATGCATAAATACATAAGCTGATAAACCTAAAATACTTCTTAAAGTGAAGCGAAGCTTGCTGCAGTCCAGCCTAGGGGGGATTAAATAGCTAATGGTGTGAGGGATAGTGCTTGGAAAGCATGTCAGTGCAGGCAGACATTCTTTCTTTCTTTCTTTCATTGCAATTTAGTTTGTTTATGTATTTATTTACTTACCTACTTACATATTTACTTATTTCTAACTATGGCAACCTTGGAAATGTGAACTATACACAGGTAATTCTGAATGGAGTGCCAGAAAAATATTAAATTATGTAACCATTTTATAATACATTTATATGTAATCAGTTGGTCAGAACACCACCTGAGCCTATTTTCAGTTTAGCATTAACCATGCTTTTTTCAATTAAAACCACAAACAAACAAGCACACACATATATTTGGGGTGTCTTACCATTTGTTTTTTCAGCTAAAAAATAAAAATAGCATTCATCAAAGTAAAAATAGCTGTCATCAAACTGATGGTAATCAGATAATTCATATAATAGTACCACATTCCTTTACCACAATAAGCATGATGAGTTAAACAACAACTTTATGTAAGGTTTAGCACTGTACCCTTTAGTAACCTTACAGAAGAAAATATAGTGATATTGTTGCTCTGTAGGGTGTACTGTTGTAATTACACACTTAAAATTATTGTGACAATGTGCATTTTGAATGCTCATTGAATAGCTTTGATAATGTTTAGGAGAAAACAAAAAAGAAACTAGAGGGCAATTTTTAAGTAGGTGGATGGTAAAAAAAACCTAAAATTATTTTTTAAGCGCTTGAGTAAAAATCAAAATATCACTATAAGCAGAAATACTGGTTGGAAAATGTTACTATGTCCTTGAGCAGGAGACCAAGCTACCTGCAGACTCTGTGTGAGAACATAAATCTTCAATGTCCTCCAATTTTCTGTTCTTATTCTATATTGGGACCTGCTCTCAGGGTCAAACATCACACCAAACAATAGCTACTGCACTGTCAAGCCACAGTGTGCAGTCAACATGAAAGACTTATCTAGAAAGTTAACAGTATTGGTTTTTTGCCAGGCAGCCCCTTGCTTCAATATATTAAACAACTTCTTGGCAGGGAATGTGGCAAAGAGCCACTGTTTTTGACAGTAAGTGTGATTCTACAACTGATACCTGCTAAGATTGTTTTCAATTTAATAGCATAACCCCCCTCAATACAAATACATACATACATACATATATACATATACTTATACATATTCTTCTGGGTGGAGTTCTCATCGGTTGAGATCGCTCGCTGCTGCTGGGGGTGGCCCCACAGAGAATGTGACGGCCTGAAGATCACTGGGATTGCTGCGGATGGTGTTGCTTGGGGGCAGTGGTGATGGCTTGGGGATCTCATATGGTCAGTTGTACTGTCATAGCTTGGGACTGCGATTGCTGTGGTGGCTTTGCGGCTGCGGTTGCTGCGAGCTGTTTTGCACTCAGGTCTCCAGCAGTGCACAGTTCATAGGTTCAACAAACTAGACTTGTAATGTGAAAACTGTAATGAATTTACTGACTAATTGCATTATTTATCCATGTAGTACACAGTTATAGAAGGGATTTATTTATAATTGCACTATCAATTATCACCCAGATGAGGATGGGCTCCCTTTTGAGTCTGGTTCCTCGCAAAGTTTCTTCCTCATATCGTCTCAAGGAGTATATCCTTGCCAGTGTAACCCTGGCTTGATCATTAGGGATAAATTCACACATTTACAATTTATTTTCATTTAATTTGAATGTATTTATTTCTGTAAAGCTGTTTTGTGATGTCCATTGTTAAAAGCGCTATACAAATAAAATTGATACATACATGAATAAAATTTTTGGCTACACTTATTTTATTAGACAATCCATAACAACATGGCAACATATGACTTATTTACTGCTAATATTATGTAATCTGTACAGATGCTAATAATTCAGATCACCTTGATCGTGGAGCAGCAGCAGATAAAAGTGAAGCAGTGATTGACAGTTTTGGGCATGATAGTTGAGCTTTATGAATGCAAATGCACTTTCCAACACAAACCTGAAGCTCTTGACAGTTCTGTAGCAAAGCCATGTCTTGTTCTGCTGTAAACTCTTCCAACCAGCGGTGTCTCACGACCATAGATTTTGGTGGGGCAGGCTGACATCAATAACAACATAGCCTCTTGACTACAGGCTACTATCTAGTGAATTTTTAGAGTAACCCCTAATAGGCAGTTGGTGCTCAAAAACACACAGTCATCCAGTAGACAATCTAGCAGCTCGTTTTGAAAGGTTTTAGACATACCATTGTTCAATTGTGTTCGAGATAATATCATTAACCAGGGTTGACAGGTTTCAGCAAAATTTCTAGCCTACCTACATCTCAAAAAAAAGCACAAAATACCTGAAACTAGCCCCAAAATTGTGCATCTTCTTTTTGTCAGCCTTTCAAGCATGTGAAATACTTGTTACTAATTGCCCTTTCCCTCTTCCAGACTTTGCAATATATTTTACAATAGAACTGGTTCTTTGAGTCATAGGCACAGTCTGCACTTACGCTTTGCTGTTTTATTAGATTTAATTCAGATTAGCTATAAAAGCTATCAAGCTATAAAACAAATCTAGTTCAAACTAGTTCAATCTGGCAACCCTGTCATTAACTGTACTGTTTGCTGCCCTTCCTCCACTGAAAAGCAAGCGTGAGGCAAAGAGTATCCCTGCCCAAATGGAGTTCTTATTTTTGTTCACTAGGTGCAATAATGGAAGATAAGTTGGGCAGTTTGCGGAATCCCCAGCAATTGCGCAACATTGAGGCGAGCAAATCAATGGAGCAGTGGCTGTTGGCACATCCCAATATTACATGATTGCAGATTGGACAACTTCAGTCTAGCAGGTGTGTGGGTGTATACATACATGTTTGACAGTACATTTTCTCTGGGTGTTATATAGAGAATATAAGATAAAAATAAAAGATGAAATAAAATATTGCAATCCTACTCTATTAAGCACTCTGTTCTATTAAACTCTGTAGTTGAAACTGGTAATAGGATTTATCTATGGAGGAGATGTGAAATGAGAATTAATATAAAAATGGGTATTATAATTGCCATTAGATATATTATAAAAAATAATATAGCTCCCACAATAACTGTACTCCAGGCTAATCCTTTATACCAAATGATTACTTCACAAATTATACATTTCAATTTCACTATGAAATATTTAGGAGCCTGGAAAATAACCAAAAGACATGGCTCATATATCAAACCATAATTTAAAATTTCCAGCTCTATCAAATATATTTTAATGTGCCACATATATATCATTCATAGTAATCTTGCAATAAATATCACATCAATCCTTAATGGGGCTGATAATAAGTGAAATTTAATCAGTGCTCCATATTCACAGGAGTTTTATTAGTACATGCATCTAAGAGCTCTTGTCACAATACCATAACTTGTAACATGAGACCTTGGAAATCAAATTTAATTGCACATATTTCAATCAATTATTCAATTCAATATTTAAGTTCGATTATTATATTATTATATTATTATATTATTAATATATTATTATATTCAACTTTCTACTCACGAAATGTTCAAAACAAATTGGCTACACTATAATCTGCATAATTTTCAAAGTGTGAAATATGTATTTATGTATCATGCATTTATTTGTAAATGTAAACATTTCACACACAATTGTCTGTGTGTACACATGTAGCTACACTCAACAGTCACTTTATCAGAAACATCTGTGCACCTGCTCGTTCATACTCATTTATTATCCAGCCAATCATGTTGAAGCAGCTCAACGCATAAAATCATGCAGATACAGGTCAAGAGCGTCGGTTAATGTTCACCTCAAACATCAGAATGGGGGGGGGGGGGGGGGGGAAAAAGTTAATTTAAATGGGAAAAGTTTGTTTGTTAAAAACGGAAACATTTTATAATTAAATAAAAAAAAAAAAAAATAGCTTT
>CM075011.1:12057537-12067695 GCA_037576675.1 Pangasius sanitwongsei
TGATTTTTTTTCACTCTATATCTATTTTTTTATCTCTCCGTGCGTGGGTAATTCTCTCTCAAAATTTATATATATATCTCTAAAAATATATATATATATATATATATATATATATATATATATATATATATATATATATATATATATATATATAGTGGTTATTATTATTATTTAATTATTGTTACTGTTTTCTATTTATTGTTGGTATAATATTTTACTGTTTTAATAACTTGATATCAAGTATATCTCTTTCAAGTACACTGGTAAAAATGTTACTCTTGGAAAAAACAAACCATTTAAATTTAACACATAGAATGCACCAATACATTTTACTTTACATGTATCGCATTTAATTCTATATCAGAACAGACATGTGAGACTGCATTGCATTGGGGATCCTGTATTCATCAGAGATTTATCAATATATGAAACATCAATCATGTTTAGCATGTTAAATTCAAATGATAAGAAGATAGATAAGATAAAGATAAAGCTGAGAGTGCACTATAAATAGAGCTATAAATATAAATAGGGGATTTTTCTCCTAACTAAACTCACTTTAGACTCACTCTCTACATGACTTGATCATTACCTATGAGTCTTTTGCAAGTTATTGTGTACTTGAGAAAAAGAGGTATGTTTGGAAATTGAATGACTATCCAGATGAGTCAGCAGATATTGCAGAACTGCTATAAAGAAAATTATAGGCTGATGACAGTGTGTTGCAATCTTTCAGTCACTAGTTGTTCTTGCCTCTGTGTTACCTGTCTAGGGTGGATAGACAATCATGCATTCTGTCAGAGTCCCTTTACCTGGAAAATTGCATGTCTATTGAAGCAGACTGGTCCATCTACTGCATGCTAAGAGTAAAGGTGATATTGTCCCTATTACCATACACTGTCCAACTGTCCATTATACACACATACTGATTACATATGGGTGCATGCATGATCACAGAATGAGTTGCAATGTAGCCCCCTGTGGCTAAATGGATATTAGGCCATGAGTCAATGGACAAATGCAGTTGTTATTTTATTCTTTTATTAGTTTGGTATGTCAGCTGTGAATTCACACACAATTTTTAGTATTGGTACCTTTCTGAATGCACAGAGACCATTAGAGCTATTATTATGTCAGGGATATCAAAAGGTTTTTGGTTTTCTGTTCTAATGTGTTCATGAAAGTGCATGCATTTCTTTTCCACTCCTGTGCTACAGACTATGGTACATTAACGTAGGCTTTAAGGATGAGCAACATGTGTGTTTTTTTTTTTTTTTTTGGCAACAATATATGATTTTCAAAAGCAAAATTCATTGCTGTCCTCAAATGTATAGCAGTTATTGCCACAGAAGCTCATTTATAGTCTATTCCTCCCAAATTTAATGATAATTACTCTTTTCAATGTATTAAGAGTACTGTAATATAAATGACAAATTGGTCATTATCCTTGATACTTCACTCCAGAAACAGCCTTTCACTAATGCACTGAATCTATTTCGTCGAGCAATAGTAATCATTCATAAGCAGGTGTAAAACGCAGGAAGATGGCATAATAGGCCAAAGAAGATCTAGAGAAAACTTATGTCTTGTTATATTTCTTTGTGGCCAACTCTCATTGCTCTCAGCAAGCAAGCAGACAGGACAGAAGGTCAGAGTTACTCCCTCAGCCAAAGCTCCCAGGGTTTTCTTTATTTATTTAATTTTTTTTGCCTGTTAATTCTGAACCTTCTAATGAGACTGTTTTTTCTGTGTTACCATCTGCTCCTCTAGTTTTCTCTTTGACTTAATAAATAAATAAATAAATAAATAAATAAATAAATAAGCCAGTGACAAGGGATACCTTTTGAATCTTGTTCAGTAGTACATTTTGCAACATTTGATTTGACACTGTATGTCACTGTAAACTTTCATGTTGTACAGCATGTGATTCTTGACATGCACTGAAGCTTTTACATACACTCACCGTCCACTTTAATAGGAACATCTGGACACTTGCTCATTTATACAGTTTTCCAATCATTCAATCAGCAGATACAATCATGCAGATACAGGTCAAGAGCTTCAGTTAATGTTCACATCAAACATCAGAATGGGGAAAAAATGTGATCTCAGTAACTTTAACCATGGTATGTTTGTTGGTGCCAGATGAAGATTGAAAGAAAAAAATCCCATGATAGCCTCAGATTCTTGTTCTTGGCTGACAGGAGTGGAACCTCATGTGGTCTTCTGCTGTTGTAGCTCATCCACCTCAAGGTTTGATGTGTTTGATGCATCTGAGATGCTTTTCTCCTCACTACAGTTGTAAAGAGTGCTTATTTGAGCTACTATATATTAACTGTCAGCTCAGACCAGTCTCGTCATTCTACCTCTGATCTCTCTTATCAACAAGGTGTTCCAGCCAGCAGGCCCTCTGCTCACAGGATGTTTTTTTTTTTTGTTTTGTTTTGTTTTTCCATTCTGTGTAAACTCTAGAGACTGTTGTGTGTGAAATTCCCAGGAGATCAGCAGTTTCTGAAATACTCAAACCAGTCCGTCTGGTACCATAAACCATTTCATAGTTAAAGTCACAGATATCACACTTTTTCTTCATTCTGATGTTTGATGTGAACATTAAGCTCTTTACCTGTATGTGCATGATTTTTTGTGTTGTGCTGTTGCCACACGATTGGCTGATTAGATAACTGCATAAATGTACAGGTGTACAGGTGTTCCTAATAAAATGGACAGTGAGTGTATTTCAGTTTTCACATAAATACTTATTTAATAACTTTCTATGTATCATTATAGATGTTATAATGTGAAGAATCTGTGATTAAAAAAAAAAAAAAAAACATTTTGCCTGGTGAGAGTATTAATTGAATTCTTTTCATCAAGGTCATTGCATAGACAGTATCACTGCATCTTTAATATTTTATACAATGTAGTTGAGAAAGAAAATCTGATCAAAGGTTGAGATTTAAGAGAGAAAATTACAAAGAGAGCTACAAGAATAACATGCTAGTGGATATCATATTCATTAATATCATATTTAAGGTAATAGCTGGCTTCTCTGTCTTAACTAATTTCCTGAAGTGTTGGAAGGCCAAACTTAAAAATGTAAAATAGTGGACGTGAAAAATGCAACATATAAAGATAAACTGCTTTTTAAATTCTGAGTGTCAACAGTATATACATCTAGTAGTTCTTTAATGTATTCTGTCCATTATACATTACACCACAGTTCAGTTGAATTTTGGATTGAATTTTGGATTGAATTTTGGATTTTTTTTTTAATAACAGCAGGATTCTGACAGTAGTTTTGGCTGCAATGCAATGGCTCACACAAAATGGATTTAAAAATATGTAATTACATATAATCATTGATACGGTAAAGATTTCTGTTAGGACATGTTTATGTAACATTTATGGAAGGAGTCTTGAGTGTCAGTACATACAACAATCAGTAAGTTTTCCACAACAGGAAGGTCTTCAATACAGAGGAGTTTTCGTATTCTGGTTTCTCAGTCACGTGACAAGTGGCATTTTTATTTTTTTTTTGTGTTATTAACTTTGAGAGAGAAAAAAAACTTTATAACTGCTATAATTTAAGTGATAACAATAAATGGAGTGGTATGTTGTTCCATTAATATATTGGCAAATAAAAATATTGGCAAATTGCTGTTGTATAAGAGGAATAGCAGACTCCAGGATGTGCTTTTATAGCAAAATAATCCACTTTGGGGTTGTAATGGGCCCCTCTTTGTGTCAAAAAATCACACCACTGCAGCGGGGATTCTTTTCCTAAAATAGCATGGACCAATGTGTGTTATTCCTTCCTGTTCACACTGTAAAGTGCTTATAGTTTCCATTCTTATTTAACACGTAACAGGGGTCAGAAGTTGTTACTCACCAATCTGTTCTTGATTTGGGATGACTAAAAAAATGCTGTAGGACCAAGTTCACAGGATTTGAGTGCTTCCTTTGGGCAGAAAACTATCACTGTTATTCCTTATTGCCAGTGCTACAAGCAACAACAACAATAATAATAATAATTCTAACATAAATTCACTCATTCATTCATTCATTCATTCATTCAACTGTTTTATCCTGATCAGGGTCTCAGTGGACCTGGCACCTGGGAACACAGGGTGTGAGGTGGGAATACTCCCTGGATGGGATACCAGTCCATTGCAGGGTGCCATGCAGAGATATTCACACACTGATTCAAACCTAGAACCAATTTAAAGTAGCCAATCCACCTACTGGCATGTTTTTGGGAGGTAAAAAGAAGAAGGGCCCCTGGACTGGTGAGGCAGCAACACTATACACTGCACCACCATGCATCTCAAATAGAAAACATAAAATTGTGTGAATTATGTTGAACTAAGTAACTAAATTAAGTTGAATTAGATACTAACAATATCATTCTCAAGGAACTCTTTAACTATAAAAACAACTGCAACAAAACCAGAACCTCAAACTTTGAAAATCTAACCTTTATAAACTACAGTATAAACTACAATGTGAATGTTGTTGCAAGTACTCCATGTTTTCCTCATTATTATTTAATGATGTCTCTTATGGACACAGGAATCTATTTTTTTCTTCTTTTGAGCCCTGCAATATGAAGTGACAGCAGACAGGCTAGACATGGCAATTAGAAATTGTGCTGAGGACATTTTACACTGAGTTAAGAATAAGCCATGGAGAAAGATACAGGTGGAAAGACATAAGACATTTTTTTGGCAGCAGAGTTGCATTTTGGATATACCAGTATTCTTCTAGGGTGGTTTAAGGCTTGACATTGGATATCTGAAATCCTACTAGCTCATGTAGATGGTAATGATTGAGAACTTGAACTTGGCCTTTTTTCAGAACAAGTGTGAGTCAGATCCCACGTTTTAAGGAGTGCAGAGTCTGCAAAACCTAGAGCTCACACACACACACACACACACACACTGCATTTTCTTGTTCTTCAACTTTGTAACCTACATATTCTCCAGAGCTTGCTTTTCTATGCTTCCAGCATAATTTCAAATTATACAGTTTCAAATTCTTACCAAGACATGATATAGAAGGAAAGATTAGGTTTCACATCTGTTCAAATTAATGTCAATTTTAAATGCCATTAATTTGGAAAAGAGAAAAAAAAAACCCTCACAGAGGATTTTTTTCCTTATTCATTCATTCATTGTATGGAGACAGACACAGAGAATGATGTGGCTTTGAATTACCTAGGAGGAAGTCATTTAGGCTGTTAAAGAGTCTTCCAAAGTTTAATTTATTTCATTAATAAAAATTCTATGGCACAGTATATTTATTCACTAAAGCTGTTAACAAATGAGTGTATTATTTTTTCACTTTTGTGGGACCAAGAACAACACCACCAACAGTGACTCTATGTAAATGCACAGAATGGTCTGATTTTTTTTCTAGCCCAAAATGTAGATTCACACAGCCTATTGTTAACAGAGGTGTCAAGTGATTACACCTCTTTAAGATTAAGATAGAGTGAAACATCTCCTATCTTTGTGTATTGAGAGTAATTTCTTTAAACCCACTTCTCAGACACATCCATAACATGCCATTGGTAGTGATCGAGAAGACATGTGAAATACAGTAGCATGTAAAATAAACATGAATGAATGAATGATTACTTCTATTTTTTCTTTTTTTTTTAATATCGTTGGAGGAGAAACTAGAAGTATATAGACAATGTCTCCTTAGTCTATATACTTCTAGTTTCTCCTCCAATGATATTCAAAAAAAAAAAAGAAAAAATAGAAATAATCATTCACCGCATTGGTTTCATAACAATAGAGAAGATCGTGACCAGCTTTAACTGACAAGTGTTAGCTATGGGCTCAGCTCCAACAGCTTCAACAGCAGAACTGTAACTGTAGCCAGATTTTAACCAGAAGTGGGCATGGCCTAAACTGTAAGGTTTTGTTGTTGTTGTTGTTGTTTGTTTGTTTGTTTTAGGCACCCAGAAAAACTGTAAGACACTAGAAAAAAAAATCTGAAGTTTAAATGCCAACACTATCAGCATGTGAATTCAGATTCAGAAGTCCGGTTTATAAATGGTCTCAATTTATCTGCTTCTATTTCCTAAAATATAAACAAATTAGTAGTTTAATTTAAACCACCGTGACTCCAAGCATTTAATAAGGATGATGTAAATGCATTGCACAGCACCAATGAATTTGGTCTTTGTCCTGCTTCATATCTGACAGCTTACTTATGCCCACATGAAATTCAAAAACCTCCTAGTCTATTTTTTCTATTCTCAACCAGATGTCCTTTGAACATTTCTGGCAAGCTTTCTAAGAAAAAAATGAATAGTGCACCTCCTATTCATATCCGTATGTTTGTATTCTTGTATCTATTTATAACACATTATCTGTTCATTCTGAATAATGTATTCATATTTGGTTATATCCCTACTCCATACACAGCTCAGTCTCTTATTACTGGCAATGTGTTTTATATATTTGATGGTTTTGGGTATCCACTCAGGTTAACAGGAACAGGTTATGTGTAAGCATTTCTGTTCTGTTAACTAATTGGCAATGAGTGTAGTGTTTGCCAGGTTACATTGGCCCAAGTCATCTATTTAAATGTTATAGAAATACAGCTGTAAAAATACAATTTAAGATAGTAAAAATATCTTGTTTTCTTGTCAATTTTTGATATTTCATATGTATGTATTTACCTCTGAGTCTAGTGTGCATGTTTCTTTGTGTACAGGCTTTATTCACACATTCCTTTAATTATAGCCTGTTGCTCAGATATTCTCTGATAAAAGGAGAAGTATAAATTATAGTGTAAATTAGCCTTGCCTGAGATGATGATGATAATGATGATAATTATATTAAACAAACAAATGCTACTACTGCTACAACTAATATTAATAATAAACATAATCATAATTATAATCATAATAATGCCCCACAGCATTTTAAAATAAAAAGACCACTTGTACATTGATTGTACAAACATCCATTCTATCTGAATGACATTCTATCTGAATACTATTGACTCCAGCATTCATTTGGCTGCAGATGAATGCTGGAGCTTGGTGTATTTGGAATAGAAAACTATTTTGATTTTCTGTTTGATTAGTAATAAATATATTTTGAATGAAAATCACAGTCTACTTTCCTACAGTCTACACAGATGTCCTCAATACAGTACAATTAATCTTTACTTGTAAGCCTTACAAGATTAGTCATTGTTAATCATATTTGTCAATTAACACTGTGAAACCGTCCTGTGTGAAAGGAATGGAGATTTCACAGTGTAAAGACATAACAATACTGCAGTTCAAGCAAATATGTTCATAAGTTAGATGACAAAGCAGTCAATGGTTCACAGAGCATGAAAAAGGTGGAAAAATAAGATTAGTTACATCCCCATTTACTTAGCCTTAAATATCTTGTAATGGTTTTAGATAAGTCTAATTCCTCAAAAGGCATTATCTGGGGCTCCTGAGTGGTGCAACAGAAACATGTTCACCATATCATCCAGAGATCGCAAGTTTAAATCCCGATCTGTGGCTGGGAGTCAAAAGAGAAAAATTGGCTGTGCTCTCTGGGTGGGAGGGATGGCATTACTCTCTCTCCCTTGTCAATCACAGGAAGAGGCAGTTAGCACTTCCTCCAAGTGTGCTGTCCTGTGACGCAGTAAAAGCAATATGAAAGAGAGGGCATTGCATTTGGGGGAAAAAAAATCCAGTGCTAAGCAAGGGTGAAACCTTTCCTGTGCTTGCTCTCTCAGTCTGTTTTGTCTACTAATTATTGACGGCTGTAGGCTGTAGGCTGCCATTTGGTAGTATAGATTTGTTCAGCTGGATGAGAGTACACATACACGCACTCTGACTTTGTCCTTGCTGTGTGAGCTTGCTGTCTCTTCTTGCCTCAGTCCATAGAATCATTATCTGCTCAAATCATGATTCTCATAATAATCATTAGGGCAATAAAAAAGAGACTAATTAGAAGCCTTCAAGCAGGAAAAAAAGGGTTAATATTCAGGTTATTTCATGTGAAAGTGTATTTGGCATACAAAGATCTGCAGAAGTGATGGCTTTCTGTTTGACTGCCAGTCAAGTCAATCTTTTGGAGAAAATATTTATATGGGCAGTGTATTCAGACATTCCAACACATTAAATAAGAAAGGGGTACTATAAACTGTGTTAGTGTAAGGTACATAATACACTTTGAAGTGCTTACCCTTCAATATGTTAACATACATTTTTGGTTAGCAAGTAGCAAGACTCTAAAATGCTTGAAAGAGGCAGTGCATTCAAATAAAATGCTGTGCTGCTGCTTTTGAGCTAATATCTTCAGACAGAAACTATAAATATCCAAAAACTATAAAAATCCTACTCATAAACATGTACATCTATGTGACCATAGTCTATTTGACATGCTATTCAAGTCAAGCGTGTATGTAATTCTGCATCATAATTTAAGATATTTTTTTCCCTAGCTGCTGAACTTACAACAGAGTAGAACACTACACAGATGGAAAAGAAGGTAAGTAACAAGTTCCCTTAATTGTTCACTTAAAAGCCTTGTATAAAACGTAATCATTGGCAACAACCAAGAATCATTAAAGCTTTGAGCAGGACATTTAAATAATAAAAAAAAAAAAACAATAAATGCATACACGTTGTAACAAAGGTTCTCTGAGCTAATTAGTAGACTAGTGGAGCTAAAAACATTCCTTTTAAAGTTTAATGCCCATACTTAACCTCAACAGCAAACTGTTTCAGCACATTACAGGTCAGCAGCTTCTCTCAAGGGTGAGGAAGTGTGTGGCCTAAAGTGATTATATCAGGGTACAATGGGAGGGAGCAAATGTTCTTCTTCATTTTCTTTTTCTTTTTTTTTTAAATATTTTGATAGGCCTTCATGAAATGGCTTCAAGGCATGCGAATGATCAAGCTGAAGTCGGTAACGTGGACATCAGGTAATTTTTTTTTTAACTGTTAAATTTCAGGCACTATTTATTCTTGTCATGCCATCCCAGCTTAATACTGAGGTGAGGGAATTTAAATTAAAACTTTTTAAATTTTTAAAACTTAAGTTGGGAACAATACTTGGGGATTGTGTGGATTGCTGCACTCATAGAATGATGGGAAATCTAAAGAAGCATTATAGATCTTACAGTTTGTACCAGAAAGCCCATAACATGTTAAAAGAGAAAAAAAAAAAGTAGTGCTGAGAAGAGATTTTTTTATATAAGCATTTCAGGTTTCTTAATTTTCTATTCAGGTTTCAATGTCCCATGTCCATGTCAATATGCTGAGCATACAATTCTAAGAAGCTGAAATGGAGAAAAAAAAAGATTCATAGATATACAGATAGAAAAATTAATAACTGTATAGACAATACAAAAGTATAGGACCTCTCTCTATATATGTTTAAAAAAAAAACCTACATGCAGCTAAAATAGATTATAGATTATAAGAAGGATTTCCTCATATATGGATGCATGCATGTATGTGTGTGTCTGTCAGTTTGAATGGTTTGAGGATATTAATTGTGTATTATGTGTGGATTAGAGAAATGCAGGAGTTGGTCTTAACACACCAGATGAGTTGCTTTGGACCAGATTTAGGAATGAAGCACTGTGTACGGCTTACACGGCTTTTGGGATTTTACAGTCAAGTTTGGCAAACAGCTTTCTGAAGTTTCTGTGGAGACAGAGAGAGCGAGAGAGAGAGCGAGAGAGAGAGAGAGATTATATATTCTTCCTGACAGAAGAATATATAATAGTGGGCTGTGTTTAGGGCAGGTTTCTGCATGAGCAATGGCTTCTAAAATTATCTCAGGTCAATTTATACCTGTCTGGCTTCGTGTTTGTGCCCAGAAACAGCAATATGTAAATAATGCACTACAGCATTCCAATCCTCACATCACCTTTATACCACCTAGTCACCATTTTTTGTCTATATGAGTTATTCAGGGTTGGTAAAGGATGTTTTAAACTTAAAATTGTTTGAATAATTAAAGTTACTGTAAACTGTAACTGCAATTTATAAATTCATCAAGTGGTATTTTGCACCACTTCTATAGAATGATCTCAATATAATGGGGCCCCCCCCCCCCCCCCCCCCACACACAAACATACACACTCACAAACACACAGACAGAAAGAGTGTAAGGGAATGAAGTG
>CM075011.1:12081453-12094647 GCA_037576675.1 Pangasius sanitwongsei
CCGGCTGTAGAACCCGGACTCTCTGTCGAGAGGAGGGACCACCTCGATGGCCTCCTTCCTCAAGAGAGTATGTACTTATTATTCCATGACCAGAGCCTGCTTGGGGGCCACCAGAGTGGGAAAAACCCTGTTGAATCGAGGAGGACGGGACCCGAACTGGATCTTGTAGCCTTTTTTCTACAGTACGCAGGACCCATTGAGACACATTCAGCAGAAGCTTCCACGCTGCCAGAAAGTCTACCAAGGGAGTCAGTCTCTCGAGACTGACCTCTGGTGTATTTAAAGTGGCTACATCGGTGCCCTGAAGCGGAGGACCAGCAGGGAACGGCCGATTTAGCCGATTAGAGACCTCGTTAGAGGTAGCGAGCCCCCCAGAACCGCTACGTTTCCGGGCGGGAACTGGGAGAAGCGCTCGCTGGAGACCGCTGTGCCCTGAAGCACCGAGGGTGGCAGGGTTGACAAAACGATCTCCCAAGGGCACTGAGGAGAGACGGGCACCGTACGATGAGGTGTACACCTCCCTTCCCCAGAGGGGCCTGCCCTCAGAGGTCCTGAAAAAGTCAGGACTTCTTTGTCGAGGCCCTCTTATTGAGGATGTCGTTCGTCACATCCGTCACCTCCCTGGGCCTCGACCTGGAGCGCTACCCTGGCTAACGCCGCAGACTGTTTCTTGGCCTCCTGGAACCTGTTGACGACCGTATTCACAGCGTCGCTGAACAGGCCAGTCAGCACCATAGGGGCTTTTTCCAGGAGAAAGACCCTGTCTTTGTCTTTTAAATTAGACAGGGTCAGCCACAAATGTCTCTCTGTAGCCACCAGGGCTGCCATAGACCGCCCATTCGCCCTGGCGGTCTCTTTAGTGGCCCGGAGAGACAAATCTGCGGCACAACGCAGCTCAGAAATATCATCAAAATTAATTCCTTCTCCCTCGTCCAGCTCTTTAAGCAGGTCAGCCTGGTACGCCTGCAACACTGCCATGGTGTGCAGGCAAACACCAGCCTGACCCGCCGCCTTGTACGCTTTGCCCACCAAAGCTGAGGAGGTCCGAAGCGGCTTGGAGGGCAGTACCGGAGCCTTAAGGGACGATGCACCACCAGGAGAGAGATAGCTCGCAAACGTCTCCTCAACCCGGGGAATCGCCCGTAACCGCACTCCTCCAGTCCCACCACATTAGAGTAGTGAGAGACATTGGGACTGAAGAGGCGGGCTGAGTATGGATTGTTCCATGATCTGGACACCTCGGTGTGCAAATCGGGAAAGAAGGGAAGGCCCCCGCGCGGAGGCAGTGACTTAGATGGCAGAAAACGCTCATCTAATAGGCTGCGTGAACGTGCTTCCTGCTTTTCAGGAGGCCAGTCAATATTTAGCTTAGCAACAGCTCGAGTCACCACCTCCAATAACTCTTCAAACTGGACGGGCTGTGGTGGCAAACCCACAGACTCGTCCTCAGCGGCGCTCCCCTCACCTCCTCACCTCACCTCCTCACCCTCAAGAGCTCTTTGGATCTTACCATGGTGATACCTCTCACTTCAACAATTAAGAGCAAACCAAACTAAATGTCTGAGGTTTAAATAAGGCAAGCCTCCTTCAAAATGCTCTGTAACGATGTTCTAATTATTTACACCTGATGTGATACACCTGTAGGTAATTTTAGCCATTTTAAGTATAAATAAATGTAGGGGTGTCCTTACTTTTTCCTCAAAAGAAATTGGATTTTTTTTTTTTAATTTTAAAAAGACTTTTCTTTGTTTTTATTTGTTTATTTATATTACTTGAATCTCCCAATATTGTTAAAATGAAGATCAAATGTCCATATGTTTAATTATGTTAAAAAAAAAACACACAGGCTTTCATGGGGTGTCCTAATTTTTTCACGAATATATATATATATAGGGTTCTGCTATTAGTGCCAGTGAATATATTGCAGAGTCTAAGCTGAAGTCCTTTGAATCAATTCACCTATGCAGTGTGCATTCAAGCATGATAATAAACATGTTGAAAACATATCACTAATCTACATATCTATGTAGAGTAGATGGAAATTTTGAACATTTTCATATTTTTTTAATGCTATACACTTTGTGTATTTGTATATACAGAAATATTGTGTCTGTCTGTTGTAGAACATGGGTGTTAGGCTTACTACTACAGTCTGCCTTATATTTTAAAAGGAGAACAAGTGTATTTCAAGTTAAAATGCAGTTTTACTTCAGAAACTTGACATTACAAAATAAAAAAGAAAGCGTGGCTGACTTTAGATGTGTGTTTTTTATGGGCTAATTGCACTTGAGTCAATGCTGCAAGGCAGGAAAAAATGTTGAACGTAATGGTTTCTCCATTTGAAAACAAAGCTTTTGCTGATTGCTGAAATAGGTCTAATAGAGTGATTTGCAGCAGAGCCACAAAACCCATCTGAAAATTTGTTGTATTTACTAAAGGAACGCTACATTCATTGCAAGCTTTTATTTTCTTCAGCAGCTACTGTTGTCCGCAATCAAGCAAACGTCTGAGGTAATGCTTCATGTATTGGTTGTAGCAGGTGCTATTAAGAACAACTGCAAACACACACACACATTGGCATGTGTAATTGAAATTAGAAATAGTAGTAATAGTAAAGGATCATTGTCAGCTGAAGCATGTCTCCTACTGCTTGTTAAATTGATCTGGGGTTTTCATGAGCCACCGGGGCCTTGCTGCTAAAATGGGGAGATTTTTAATGTCCTTTCTCTCCTCTCATAAACAAACCTACCAAACAATTTCTATTTAACCACTAAACTGATAGGTTGTTTCCATTTTCCCACTGATCTGAGACAATTTTGGTTGTGCTTTGTAAAGTATTTTGCTTTCTGCATAGTAGAGTAATCTTGCTGATCCCCATAGGATCAGGATCAATGCACTTTTACATAAATTCAAATGGATAATACAGATGAGTGACACAAGATATTACCTCAGTTGGTGCTGTAATGATGGTGCTAAAGAGTGCTCTCTAAGACTTCAGTCCAAAATCTCCCATGGATGTTCAAATAGATTGAGATCTGGTGATTGTAAAGGCCAGAGTATATGATTTACTTAATTTTTATACTCATCAAACCATTCAGTAAGCCCCCAACGCCCTGTGGATGGGGGCGTTGTCATCCTGGAAGACACGACTCTCATGAGGATAGAAATGTTTCATCATAGGATAAAAGTGATGTGACAGACTTTGTATTGAATTTCAGCGATGCTTCTCTCTAAGGGGACAAGTGAACCCAAACCATGCCGGCTAAATGCTCACGACAGCATAACAGTCACCAGTTTGATTGATTTTACTTTAGTTTCATTGCTTCAATGTAAGGCCCAAAGAACAAATCCAGAGTACTTCATCCAAAGACACGTCTCTATCCAAACTCAATGGATGATGTGTCCTTAAATGTGTAATATATCATCTCAAAATTGCCAAATCCAGATCTATCTAGATCCCAATACTGTCTCTTACAATATGTTGACATAGATCTATTCTTATTAACATTGCATCTATAAAACGCATCTATAAACTGGGTTGCATTTAAAAACCGTGTGTTAACTATTCAAATGTACATGGTTTTAGAATAGAAAGGGTGACTATGGACAAAGCATATTTTAATATGACTTTCAAACTCTGTATATATCTTCTGAAAAAAGTAAAGAACCAAAGTCATGGCTATGCTTCAATTGGTTGTAAGAGCAGGGGGCTCTAAATTTTCCCTTAGGGTGAAGTGCATGGATGTGCAGTTAGGGTCAGGGAAGGACATTGACATCTGGATGTCAAAGACAATGTGAGATAATATCTAGAAAGCTAACAAATTAACTCTATTTACATTTATTCACAGGATTTTTTTCTATTTATACCTCACAAATAACATCAGTATCTGAAAAACAGATATATTTGCCTAATAAATATCCAGATCCTGTGACATGATAATAAATATTAAATTGTTAATTGGGTCTAAGTACCTAGCATTACAGGTGGGTAAATTATTACTAATAAATTAAATATTGGAAATTATTATTTTTCATAACAATTCCATACAATTCCATTAAACAGGTCCACAGTCTAATGGACAAAATAATCTCAGAATGAGATATGACTTCATGTTGGTTGCATCACCAAGATAAAAATAGTAATAATTTGCCTGTTATCTAAAGGATATTTTCCTCAGGGATATTTTAACTCATTTGTGACAAGAGGGAAACACACACATGTAAAACTTACAGTTTTTTGATAATAATAACAATAATAATAATAATAATAATAATAATGATAAAAGTTATGCATCAATATACTACAAAATATATGGCAATTGAAAATATATACAAAATATATAGTATGGAAGTATTTCAATTTAAATTTTATTTGCATAGTGCTTTTAACAATAGACATTCTCAAAAAGCAGCTTTACAGAAATATATAAATTCAGTATATAAATTTAAAATGTATAAATATATATATTAACCCCTTTAATTAATTAATAGACAGTTGGATAATCAGTGGAATTAAGACTATTAGCAGACTGTCTGGATCTTATTACGTGACATGGGCAAAAGAGTTGAGTTTTGTAGCTAAACTAAAATGCCAACAGTTAAGAAGATACATTTACAAGTTTTATAGTTACGATCTGATGGTGTTTGTTTGGTGGTTTTGATTTGTGTAGGGACTTCAGCATAGTCAGCCTTTGCATCAGTGGAGGATTGCAGAGAAAGAGTCCTCAGTGTGAAACAGTTCAGCAGAGATAGTGCGTCATGTCTAGTGAGGTGTGTAGTGGTCATCCTGGTCATGGTCTTGCAGATAACCTCACATGGGTTTTCAAAAAAGCATTTATGACCATCCCTGGAATGGTTTATGTTTTATGTATTATGTAGGAAAGGTCATACTTTAGGGGTTTTATCAGTGGGAAAGTTCCTACAACATATCCTGAGTTGATTCTGCTCTACCTGATATTTAGTATATAGTGCCTCCAAAAAATACAACATTCTTTACCCTGAAGCATAACAGGGCACCACATTTGTGCCCTGGGGGAAAAATATGCTGAATTCTAAAGTTATTCAGTCACTGTTTTTGACCCTGCTGCTGTCTGAGAATAGAAATGAATAGGGTTAGGCTTAATAATCTCAACCATATTTTTTAATCAGCCTCAATCACTAACAAATCAATCTGACATATATGGATCTTAATTAAATGATTTACATTATTCCAGACTGGAGTCATTTGTTATTTTTGTAGCCCTCTGTCCACTGGTTGGAAATTTGGCTGAAACCTATATTTTATCAGTATCTATATTTGGAGCATAATCTCCATTAGATTTGTCAGAAAGGTGGAATTATGCATGTTCTCTCAGCATAACCTGCAGGCTGGCCTGCTCATTTGAGTTGAAAAAGTTGTGACCACAGCAGTATATATGTGGGGAGTGCTGCTCGCTGGAGCCCTGTCTTGTTAAAGGGAGTGACAGACGTTGAGAAAATTGTTGTGCGACAACAGTTTGCAAGGCAAGTTGAATCAGTGCATCTGAGCTGCAGGGATAGAGTAATGGAAAAACATCAACACATAATGCAAAAAAGATGAATAGGGAGAATTGGTACTTTACACATGATACCTTCCTTTACATCAGTGGCTTGTGACCATATATTTTGGTAGGGCATATATTTTTATAATGGCATAGCTTCAAACAAAATTAAGTCAAGAGGCTATCACAGAGAAGAGATCTATACACCGATCAGCCATAACAGTAAAACCACTGACAGGTGAAGAAAATAACATTTATTATCTCGTTACAATGGCACCTGTCAAGGGATGGGATATATTAGGCAACAAGTGAACAGTTAGTTCTCAAATTTGATTTGTTGAATGCAGGAAAAATGGGCAAGCACAAGGACCTGAGTGACTTTGACAAGAGGCAAATTGTGATGGCTAGACAACTGGGTCAGATCATCTCCAAAATGGAAGGCCTTGTGGGGTGTTCCTGGTATGCAGTGGTTGGTAACTACCAAAAGTGGTCCAAGGAAGGACAATCGATGTACCGGTGACAGGGTCATGGGTGTCCAAGGCTCAATAATGGAGTCCCTTGGTCTTGTGGAGTCCATGCCTCGACGGGTCAGAGCTGTTTTGGTCTCACAAGGGGGACCTACACAATACTAGGCAGGTGGTTTTAATGTTATGACTGATCAGTGTATCTAAGTCAAATAAAAAACATAATTTACTATGTTAAATTTCATAAGGTTTATGACTATCTAATCTGTGTTCATACAGCAGATGATATGGATTGCTTAGTACATTTATTCAATGATTGATGGGCTGTCAGTATTGCCAGGTATTTTTGGTGATAAAAATGATGATGATGATGATGATGATGATGATGATGATGATGATGATGATGATGATGATGATGATGATGATACTTTTGAATGAAGTTATGAAAGAGGTGGTGCAGCGGGTAGCATGACTGCCTCACAGCACCAGGGTCACTGGTTCAATAATGAGCTCGGGTTACTGTCTTTGTGGAATTTTGCTTGTTCTCTGCTTGTCTGTGTGGGTTTCCTTCGGATTCTCTGGATTTCTCCTACCTTCAGAAAACATGCCAGTATGGAATGGCTATGCTAAATTGGCATAGATGTGAATGTGTGAAAGGCTCCAGATTCACCACAACCTTGAGCAGGATAAAGCAATCACTGAAGATGAATGAATGAATGGATTGACTTAACCAGCCACCTCAAGATACATGGAAATCTATTAGGTAGATCATGCGCAATTGTCATTGGTAAAGATGATGATGATGATGATGCTAAGAATGCATTTGAATGAAGGTCAAGTAGTGAAAGAGAGGGACTGCTGTAAATCATTCTACCAGTTATAAGGTTATGAGTTAAGAATGAATGCATTTTGCACTCCAGTAATTATTAGAATTTTTCTATTATTATACATTTAAATTTATGTTGCATTTATTCAAGAACCTTTTAATCATAACTATTAATCATAACTGTAAGAGTAAGTTTCCCAAAGCATGTGGCCTATCAGCATTTGACATTGCTGCCTCTTTCAACTCCTTATATCATTACTCACATATTGACTGAACAGGACATTCATACGCATTCAAGAAAAGAAGGAAAGATTTTGCCCATTCTCAGCTCTCAAGCCCTTTTCACCAAGCAAGCGTTGCTTCTTGTGTCCTGTGCTCGACAAGACATAGATAAATATCTCCCTCCATTCAGTGCATGCTGAGTGGCATGGAATCAAAAAGAACAAAGGTCAAAGCAAACACACTTCAGAAGATATGTGTTAAAAAAAAAAACTTAAATAAATATCTGGTGGAATTGATATGTAAAACAAATTAGGAAGAAAAAAAACACTGTAATTACTCATATGACAGAATCAGGGAGTCATATACAGTTTTACAGGTTATGTTCTATTTATAGAGAGAAAGAATAAAAAGAGAAAAAGTAATTTCATTCTTAAAAAGAAATGGACCAAGATTTTTTTTAAAGAGGCTAACCTCGCAATTACTACAATGTTTTAATAAATATAATAATAAATGTATTATATTGTATGGTGCCCTGGAAAGGCCAAATTTTAATTATTGCACACAATGTACTAAATTGTGAAATATTTCCTTCAATTTTACACAATCAGAGGAAGGTAATAAATAGCTACAGTATTTCCATAGCCTGTGAGGTGCAGTTTATCCATCACTATCTGTATTGTGCTGTAGCTATGGCTCTATAAGTGCTTGCTAAGGATAGTCCCAAACAATTTGGGCACTGATGATGTCTATCATCCAGTTGCATCAGGGCTTAGAAGAAGCCACGGCTTGCCAGTCTGACCTGAAATACAAAAGTTTGGGATGCCAACAGATGCTAAATCTTTAAATGGAGTATAAGGGAGGTCTGTTTTCAGTGAACATAGTCATGAGAGAGTATTGACGTGAGAGAAATCTATTCTGTTAATCTATGATAACATTCTAACTTACAACTTTTACACTCTCACCTAAAGCTGAAATAAAATTTTCTATATAACATTGATGCCAGTTAATATTAAGTGTTGTGTTTAGTTATTAGTTAGATATGGAGATATGGAGTCTTTTAAAAGTCAGAGTTTTGATTAACTCCAGGTGAAGGGTAAGATAAGATGATGTGGGGCAAATTTGAAATGGAGAATTGTAATTAAAATACATTAAGATGATTTTCTTAAATCAATGCCCCATTATTCTCTTATATATTGTCACAGCTCTTATTAGCTTAATCTGTTTAACATTCACCTTAATCACAAAAAAAATTTAAAAACAACTTTGAGCAAAACGAGTAATCAAGAACAAAAAGAGGTCAAACCAACTACTCTAGACACCAAATGCAAACAGCTCAGAAAATCACAAATGAAATGTTGGTATTAAACTTCTCAAATACTGAACGCAAGTCAGGATTACTTAAAGGAAGTGTGTGTGATTGTGTACAGGTATGCCTTGTTTGGTAGTCTGGTTGGCCATGCATGGGTTTAAGTTTGGTCTGGACTGAGGTCTGGCTGAATATCATGGGAGTCAGAGTTCGTAGTAGATTAGGACATGGACATGACATTAGTGAACATAATTCACCAATACATTTCTTCTGTTTTTTAATCACCTAAAATCAAATATATATATATATATATATATATATATATATATATATATATATATATATATATATATACACACATAGATTTTGTAATATGACTATACACATTAATAACTTTGCACAATTAGTATATACCAAAAGTGCTATAACTGAGGAGCTTTGAAGTAATTAATTATAATATCTAAAACCTGTTGACACATAATATTTTATAGCATGTGTAAGATGCTACTCCTTGTTACTCCTTACATAAATGCACCAAATCTACTGAATACTGGCTTCCTTTGTAGTTACTACAGGAAATTTGGGTTTCATGTCTATCATATTTTGAACTTCATGAACAATTTGAGAGCAAAATACAGGTACATCACAATTACAAGTACACGTGTGCTTGACTTTCCCCAATGATATGTACAGTAATTTGAAGTAAAGACAACAAAGCCCATTTTCAGATAATCATGACCTGTCTTAGGATACATTAGTGGGAGTTTTATTCAGTAATTACTATTAAAAAAAAATTTATAATTTGTTATTTCATGACATCCCCCTCTCTACATTCATCACACACTGCATCCCACTTAAGCACAGAAGCTTAAGATCCACCCCAATAATGCATTTTTGAAATCTGCAGAAAAGACAAGAAATCAAGGATGAACATATTCTTTCATTTATAGTTGTGTAGCAGTTGTGTACAGCTTATCTGGACAATAATTCTGGACAATGTTCAGAATTTAAAAAAGTCTTTTCACAGTGAATGAAGCTAATTTTTAAAATTTTCTTTAACTTTCACATCAGATTTTATCAGAGCATTAATTAAACTCTAAAAGTCTTAACAGAAATATATAAGGGTCTTACTTAGCTCACATCCAGAATTATTCCAAAACATTTTGAATGTAAATGTTTGAATGTAAATGACCCTGAAGAAGGATTGACACTGTATGCTTAATAAATGAACAGCCTTTAGTGCACTGAAATAAGCTTGTCCCAAAGGGGAAAGTTGTTTTTAGTTGTTGTTTGTTTTTTTTGTTTTTTTTTGGCATTTAGTTTGTCCTTGTGTGGTGTCAGGGATTGAGATAGTGAGCCATTTTAATTAACACACAGGAAATGACAGGAGTATGGTATAAATATCTCAGAATTCCAGGCCAAAAACTGTTTAAAATCCAAGCTATGACCTCAAAAACTAAGCATAAATATGCAAGACATTCACTGTAAGCTTGCAGTTCCTAATTTGGCTTGTGGACTGATAAAGTTGTGTAACTTTGTGTAGGAGGCTGCATCATTACATAGCACAGTTCTATGCATCAAGATGTATTTCCAGTCTTTACCAGTGGCAGGTTGCTGAGGACTGACATTTTCTGTCTTACTATTACTATTTCTCTCTCTCTGTTACAGACCTGTAATACCCCTACACTGCACATTTGAAAATGTTTGCTCTTCCTGCTCTACCATTCCTTAGTTGGTCAGTAGTAGCAGTAGTTGGGCAGTAGTAGCTCAGTGGTTAGGACGTTGGGCTACTGATCAGAAGGTCATGAGTTTGCTCCCCAGCACCGCCAAGCTGCCACTGGTGGGCCCTTGAGCAAGGCCCTCAACTGCTCAGTTGTATAAATAAGATAAATGTAAGTTGCTCTGGATAAGGGCGTCTGCCAAATGCTGTAAATGTAAAATGAGTTTTTTTTGTGCCAATGAAAGTGTAATGTTCTGGTTATTTATTTATTTATTTATTTTATTTATTTATTTATTTATTTATACAATTGACTTAAATGAACACACTTTTTAAATCCAGTTTGTTACAAAAAAGTATGTGTCTGTTACCACCTCCTGAGACCCCCGATTAGCACAGACACAGAGATAACGCATTGCATTTGCCACTCTACTTCAATATAAATAGGCTACTTCATCCAAACTGACTAAACCCATCAGATTTGATTGTTTTAGCTGTAACAAAGAAGAACAAAAAAACTCAGTTGTGGCTATAAAGGCCAATTCACATTGAACACTTTTATGAAGAGCCTTTTAGCCATGCACAAACTTCTTTTTCTATTTCTATTATTGCACTTCACATGAGATCAGATGAGCTCTCCTGGATTGCACTTTCATTTTCTCTCTCTTAGGGCCTGCATTTAACGCCTTATATTTAGGGCCATTCTTAAACATCGGCAATCAAAATACCCAACTCTATATACATACAGAAAACTTAAATAAATATGTGAAATTGTTCTTCACTGTTAAAGCTGGTGTAGAGCATATTATCTACAACATATAAAGTTCTCAGGCAAGAGACTTGTAACTCTGGCATAGTAGACATCAGAGCTCTAATGTCTGAGGGGGGCTAGAGGTGGGAGGTTTGACCTGCTGACATTCTGAATAAAACCATATGGAAACATTTTTATCAGAGGGCAAATTTGAGACTGTGACTTTTTCTTTTCTTTTCTTTTGTTTTTTTATACATACATTCTAACTTGCTTAAAAGTCTTTCTATTTCAGTTCCCAAGCTCTATAAATTCCAAGATGTGTGGTGAAGAGGATTTCCAAGCTTTAACAGTTATAGACTGTGAATTCTACTTGATTATATGATTAACTTGCATATGATTAGCTGATGAGTTGTATCAAGTTAATTGCTGTCAGGGAATACTTGAGTCCCAAATCATGGAACCTGGTGTAGATAGTGTAAAGTGACTCAGATAATGAATGGTCTTGTGGATAGTAGTCCAGTCAATCTTTTTTTTTTTTTTTTTTTGTGGTTCCATTTCTGTTAATAATGAAAACATCCTATAAGACTATAAAACATAACCTATAAGACTGACAATTTAATATCAGTAATTAAACTTAAGCAAAATTGAACTATACTATACTGTATATATAAATATTTTTTTATATAGTGACACAAAATGCAGATGTAAAATGGCACATGAGCAACATTAGAAAACTATACTTGTAACAACGCACTGTCTTCTGGTAAGTATTCTCTGAGTATTCAATGAGAAATAGCAGTGGTTGATTTATGATTCCTATCTGGACAAATCTGGCACAGGATGCTTCAGAAAACAAGCTGAAATAAATATATTTGAAGGCTGAGTAAGCTTGACAGGAGAATGACAGGCCCTGCAACAGGGGAAAGGGAGAGATACTACTTTGTTAGATTAACACTAGCCTGTGGTGCTTTGGGTTGGAAAAAAATCCCAGGAAGAACCAGTCACAGTGTGCTTACTCTGTACTTGTGAAAAAAAAAAAAAAAAAAAAAAATTGGCCTGTGAGTAGTGGGTTTTCAGTTTGAAGGCCAGCAAATTTCATTCCACACGCTGAAAGCTAGCACACCAAGACAGAGACGTGTTAATCTGAGGATAGGAGAAGAGAAGGTGCAAATTACACACTACAAAACCATAGTCAATGAAAAACAATGAGAGGTTTTCAACAGGAATGTGACCAAATACAAAACCATGCAGGATACTTCAGATAGGATAAAAGTGCTTCTGAATTTGGACTAATAAACAAATGCATTTACATAAATACATACAGTAAATAAAATCAGTCAGAGGGAGTAGTAAGGAATGTTGACGTTGGTAGACCATGACTGCCTCCTTTTAAAGGTCAGAAAATTTAGGTCATCCCAAAATAAAGAACATACTTTTAAAGAGCAACTCCATTAAATTTCATGGAAAATGTCACAAAAACATGATCTTAAACTGTGTCATCTCATATTTTTAGTATTTTATTTTGTCTGAGTTTAAACTAATGTTTCATTATGAGCATGTTTAACAGAAGACTTGTGGGTTAGCCTTACACATGAGACAGGAATGTTTACATGTACTGGGCTTATTTGATTATCACAATGTTGGTTGAGGATTTTAGGTTATTTAATGCATGTATGCTTGTCTGGTGTAGTCATAATCTAGTGTGATTTGTTATTGTAAACAAATGGTGTGTACAGGTTAATTGACAAAAAATCTTCTGGGTTTTCTATGGCTGAATCCCAGATGTTCCTTCCCTTATATTATAAGCACGCAATACAGTATAATGTATAAAACCATGGCCTTTGCACTTGTATGCTATATTAGTACATATATGTGCATTTAGGATTCAACATATGGCCTCTATAGTTTTAAGTCTTTATAGCACTCTTTTATAAGCTCATCCCTGTCAAACTATTACTAGATAGCTGGTATTAGCTAACAAGGTAGCTAGTTGAGCTATTATATGGAAAATATACATATGTAAACTTTAGCATTTTGACTCATCTGCCAGTAGCTGTTGTTAAACTCTGGCACCCTATCAGTTTGATGCCGAAATATACAGGGATTTATGCAAAATGGCACTTGTTTTATTATAGCAATTTATCAGGGGAAGGTGGTGGGCACGTGTAGGTTTGAGTGGGTTCCACAAAAATATGGCATTTACCATTTAGGAATTACAGCTATTATCAGCAAAGTACCTCCATTTTCAGGGGCTCAAAGGTATTTGGTCAAAGTGACATAAATATAACCATAATTTTAATACTTTTAATCCCTTGCAGTCAATGACTGCCTGAAGTCTGGAGCCCATGTTCTCAAAACTCAAATTCTGTGTTTCCTCCCTGGAGATGCT
>CM075011.1:12109746-12126294 GCA_037576675.1 Pangasius sanitwongsei
AAGGTCCATAAAGACATGGATGAGTGAGTTTGGTGTGGAGGAACTTGACTGGCCTGCACAGAGTCCTGACCTCAACCTGATAGAACACCTTTGGAGTGAATTAGAGCGGAGACTGCCAGCCAGGCCTTCTTGTCCAATATCAGTGCCTGACCAAACAAATGCGCTTCTAGAAGAATGGTCAAAAATTCCCATAAACACACACTTAAACCTTGTGGAAAGCCTTCCCAGAAGAGTTGAAGCTGTTATAGCTGTTCCAACTCCATATTAAACCCTCCGGATTAAGAATGGGATGTCATTAATGTTCATGTGCATGTAAAGGCAGACGTCCCAAAACTTTATAGTGTAGATGCTTTCAGTGGTGGACAGGGGTCAGCATAACTCTGACCGGACTGTGGCTAAGCAGCCCCATATGCAGCAAGCTGCGATGCACTGTTCTGACACCTTTCTGTCATAGCTAGCATTAACCTTTTCAGCAGTTTGTGCTACCGTAGCTCTTCTGTGGGATCAGACCAGATAGGCTCGCCTTCACTCCCCACATGCATCAGTGAGCCTTGGGCGCCGATGACCCTGTCACTGGTTCACCGGTTGTCCTTCTTTGGACCACTTTTAGTAGGTACTAACCATTGCATACCGGGAACACCCCACATGACATGCCGTTTTGGAGATGCTCTGACCCAGTCGTCTAGCCATCAAAATTTGTCCCTGGTCAGAGACGCTCAGATCCTTACGCTTGCCCATTTTTCCTGCTTCCAACACATCAACTTCGAGAACTTTTCACTTGCTGCCTTATATATCCCACCCCTTGACAGGTGCCATTGTAATGAGATAATGTTATTTTCCTCATCTATCAGTGGTTTTAATGTTATGGCTGATCGGTGTACACTATATTTAGACAAATGGATAATAAATTTAAAAAGAAGACATAAATATATTGCCGACCATCTGGAACTTAAATATAACTCCCTTTTCAGACTGGAACATAATGTATTGTGCTGGACTTCATATCAGTCTGTGCCAGCTCCCGAAGCATATGATTCATCCAAAAGTCAGCTACAAATAAAACGCATAACTAGTGGTCGCCAATGAAAATAACTTCAAATCTTATTTGAAGCAGGATTTTTTTTTTACAGACAGCATAGTATATTACATCATATATACTACATACTGTATATTAAATAATGTTCTGTAGTTAAATGATAATGAACAAGTATATCACTTTATTATACATTCATATACTACCTAAAATGTAGCCTTGTGAGGAAATATAGGAAATATAGAGTCCTGAGACAGACCTTTTACAGGAAGAGCACATAATAATAATCTCACCAAATGCATGATTGTAACATTGGTGTAGGAAATTAGCTGTTTAGGTTACGCTGCATGCATTCTCCATCAAAATATGTAGGAGATCAGCAGATCAGCTCAGAAGGGGAAAAATTGCTTACAATGTAATATTTTAATAGCTGAACAACTATTTGTCCAGCGATAAGTTGAAATTAGTGTATTTATTAACGATGCATGGGATATTTACCTCTGTGGCCACTAGCAATAATATCCTAAATACAGTGAAACACTATTAAGAGTACATTAACAAGATCGGCAGTTTAAGGCAGTAAATTATAAGCACAGAGACACAAGACGCTCGCCTTTAAAATTAGACGAGACTTTATTAAACTATTCTAAGACACAGAAACTAATCCAACACATAAACACACGCACATGCACGCACGCACACAAAAGGGTGAAAATGGCTTTGAAAAGAGATTGAATGAAATCCCAAGTTTCTAGCAGTTAGACCATGACCATCAACTTGTTAATTTAACCTTCACTTCGTTTAGAAGGGCTTTAAACTCATATAAAATGCACCAGTTCAGTTTGAATCTGGATGTACTATACTTGCATTTGTGTTGCCAGGGATTCCTTCATTTCGTCGTTGTTTGGAGGGGTTTTCTGGTGATGTTGACTGGTCAGCAGTCAGAGTGAGGCGCAAACCCATTGGAGTCTTGTAGGCGGGTTGCAAAACTTTGATGAGTGGTTCACAGCGGTGCAAAGGTGGGAGTTGGAGGCTTTGCAGGAACCAGGCTGGATGCAGACTTTCAGAGCATGCGTGATCTCCTTGTGATGTCGAGGGGTGAGAACTTCCAAAGCTCTTGGTTGATGAAAACTCCTGGTGACTTGTTGTATAGACTCTCTCGTGGAGATGTTGGTAGATAAGACTCCTCGTAGATGTTGGTAGAGACTCAGAGTTGTTAAAAGAGACTCCCTCACAATTTCCTCTTGGCCCCATCACTTGCCGATTGTTCACAGAACAGCTGAAATCCAGCAATCAGTAACCAAGCGTTAATTAACTCTTTGAGTCTATGAGTGGGGCTTCATTGTTTTATGGCTTCCTTGCTTTTCTTGCCTGTTCGCTCAAACCCTACATTGGTGTGACAAAGCATTCTCTCCTAGCTCATCAAATATCATCAGGCTCAGACTCAACACACATCTAAATCATTCTGTTCTGTTCATTTTAGTATGGCAGTTGGAAAGAGCACAATCAGATAAATAAGTGTGCAAATAAGAATTGCCAGCTTGAGGAATCATTGTCACATCAGTAGACATGCCCCTTGGCTATGGAGAAGAGCTGACCCAATAGGTCTGGGGGATGGCACTTAGGACTCAACCTTACTGCTCCTGGCTATCATGTCTCACTATATATAGTTTACACAATTAACCAGAGGAGACCTTCATTAACCTGCTTCCATTCTGCAGAACCTGCCTTGACCTAATAAATGGGCTGAACAGGTGTTTCTTAATAATCACTGCTTAAGTGCCAGCTACTCTGCTTGGAGCTTTTCCACTCCATATGCTTCTTGTGGTCCCCCTGATGAGGAGCTGTGTTTCACTGGTGGAGGATCATAGGTGGAGGATCTTTCTATGTCTTTAATTCATTAATGTTGAGCAAATATCTTTGTCTACATCAATATATGCGACCCATGTAAATGTACTTATTATTAAACAAGATTCATGGACATACAAGGCACCTAACCCTGAATGAATAACCTTAGATTGAAATGGAGATGGGTATATATTAGTATAAATATGAATTTTATGAATTAATTGTAAGACGTCAGTGAATATTTGCATGATTGGAAACCTAATCTGTTATGAGTAAGTTATAAACATTTATGCCTAAATACATATAATATAGTCTATACCACACATGGTGAATTTACGGAACTAATCTGTCAATAAACTGTAAATGAATAGAAACATGTAAAATGCACTTTAACTTTAAGCACTACAGATCAAGATATATCAATTAGTTTATTTAAATAACTGGAAGCATACACAACCAGAATTGAACTGAGCACCATTAAGTTGATATTAACTTAAAATATGACACAAAAAAATGGAGGGGTAGCATGGTGGCACAGTGGGTAGCATTGCTGCCTCATCGCTCCAGAGTCCCCAGTCAAACCTTGGCTTGTGTTACTGTCAGTGTGGATTTTTGCATGTTCTCCCTGGTTCTGCTTGCGTTTGCAATGGGTTCTGTGGTTTCCCATCTTCCAAAATCATGGAAGTAGGCAGACTAACTATGTTAAACTGCCTGTGGGGAATGTGTGTGTATGGTGCCCTGCGATGGACTTGCCTCCAGAATCTCCTGGGACAAGCTCTGGATTTACCGCGACCCTAACCAGGATAAAATGATTACTGAATACGAATAAATAAAAATGGAGGTTATAAACGTTTTTTTAATGCTATTAACTGCTAGGCTGAACTGAGGATATTGCCACAAAAGAGCCACTAGCTTTCTAGATTTTATTTCCATGGAATAACAATGCATTCAAACACTCCTGGGCAAAAAAAAAAGGCCAAGCCATTAGTTTTCCATCACAAAATTAAATGTTACAGAAAACTGTCAGTAAAGAAAGCAGCATATTACATAAGAGACCACTTTTCAGACAGAAAACATAATGAAGGCTGCTGGGTTTTGCATACAAAAATAAGAAGCAAGTGTGACAGTCAAAGTCTCCAGAAGACCAGTGGCTGGTTCTGCAGAATGTTCAGCAAAACTGATCAGATAATTTCCTTATAAAACTGCACAAATTGTACCTGAGACTACTATTTTTTTAAAGGGTCATCACACCAAATATTGATGTTGTTTCATTTATTACTGTTTATTGCTCTTTATAGTATTGTTTAATGTAAAAAACATTTAATTGTTTTTGCTCTACAGCATTTATTTGCATGTGCCTAAGACTTTTGCACAGTACTGTACATACTATACACACATACTGTAATATATGAGTCAGAAGTACACTGAAAGTATACAGTGGGGTCCAAAAGACTGAGACCACATTGAAATTCTGTTGTTGGTTTTGTTGTTGTTGCTGTTGTTTTTGCTTGTTTGTTTGTTTGTTTTTCATTTATACTGGGAATAAACAGAAAGTTTTAAAGAAATAATTAAAATGAAGAAAAGGAAATGTTCAAAATCTTAAATATTCAATATGAGATTCTGTGTGATTTATTGGTCACTGCTTAAATTTAAGCAAATTGAAAACTGTCATTAAAGCAAAAAGGAGACATCCCAAATACTAAGAAATGTTCAAATTCATGTAAGTATTCTATAAAATTTTACATTTCACTCAAGTTATTGCTGATATTGCTATAACTGGGTATACTGGGTGATTCAGATATCCTAAATCTCAAATATTCTTATGCTGGTGCTTATAATACACATTCTACCTGTATATAATACACATAAAACTACTCTGTTACATGAATTAATCAATATTTCCAGTCCATTACATTAGATAAAGTGACAGAAGTCTTCCTCATTAAGTGGGTGTTATGGGCACAGTGGTAGTTAACTAGTGTCATTACATGTACAAACAACAGATGCTCATGGACTCCATTCGCTCAGCAGTTGACACAGAAGAACAAACAGTCCAAGTGGAAAAGATGCAATGATTTATATGATCCCATTTACAATAATCCATGAATATAATTCCAATTTCCCAGACTGAATAAAGTCCAAGCTTCTTTTTGAAGTGTCGCCAACTTAGAAATGCATAGTATAGGATTAAATACAAATATAGGAAACAAGTAAAATCTGTCAGGTAAAATTTATAATGATTTAAATGCATTTGGAACTCAAACAAGATAACAAAAAAAAAAAAAAACCAGCCAGACTTGACGAAGATCCAGGGCCCAGTCTACACACGCACACACACACACACACACTCTTTCTCTCTACATGTTATTTGATTCTGTCTTGGGACTGAGAGAGAGAGACATGTGACATGTTGAGCACTGGTACTGTTGTTGCATCCATCTCAGTACATCAATTCTAGTTTACTGTATCATATTAGATTCAGTCTCTCCCTCTCTCACACATATACACTCTCACACACACACACACATCCCCAGCCCCTCACTCTTGGTCTCACCATTTGGTCACACGTGAGGAGACATGCAGTAAGGCTGGAATACAAATAAGCTATTTAGACCGCTTCCCTTAAAGACACCATTGTACTTTCTGCTTTGACACTCTGCGAGTCTGATTAAGCTTGTAGATGCAGATCCCATTCCTGCAAACAAG
The DNA here is from genome assembly GCA_037576675.1 of Pangasius sanitwongsei. Classification (NCBI taxonomy): domain Eukaryota; kingdom Metazoa; phylum Chordata; class Actinopteri; order Siluriformes; family Pangasiidae; genus Pangasius; species Pangasius sanitwongsei. The sequence goes on from CM075011.1 coordinate 12,115,334, forward strand.
GACACTGATTTGTGATCTCTCTCACCTGCTTGTGGTCTATGAGTAAAAATCACAGGATCAATATAGCCATTGATCACATTACTGTAATTTTAATATAAATAGATCATCATTGAGAATAGTGTGTCAGAAGTCCAACTGATTTCAAGTGAGCATCTCAATATCTGTGTACATTTGTGTGTATTTAGAAGCAGAAGAATATACAGATAAACGTAAAGGCTTCACACACACACACACACACACATCTCACTTGCTATATATTGATTATTTTCTCTGTTTCTTCCTTCTTTGTGGCTGTTTTTTTTAGTTTTTGAAGATGTTTGTTTATATGTGAGAAACAAAGAAGCTTGAATTTGACCTATGTCACTTTATATTTATACCACAGTGAAACAGGAAGTGATGTAGAATGGCTTAAGAGTTCACTCAAGTTAAAAAAAAAGTAAAATATAATTGGGAACATGTTACATGTTGTTCATTAAAATTATGTATACAGGTATCATTAATTGTGACACATGGTTTTCTTAAAAAAAAAAAAAAAAAAGTATTTTGCTGCTTGTACATATTAAGATAACCTCCAAAGAAACTCATCCTACTTTCACAGGTTGAGTTATGTAAGTCCTGGGTTACTCAGACATGTCAAGGTAGGGTGTAGTTATTCTAAGTTAGGGGAGGGGCAAAGCAGTGAATATTGTCTGAGGCAGAAAGAGAAGTGATATAAATTAGGGATTAGTTGCTGTGTGCCGAGAGCTGATGTAGTTGATGCAAACAGAACAAGCTAGACTAAGCAGGTTGAGTGCTTAGATACTTCCTAACTCCAAATATACCTGTAAGCAAAAGGAAACAAAATTTTTGGAAATGGACTTCTAGACTCCAATGCATTTGTCAATGACAATACAATATATTTAACCATAATGTTATATTTGTCTTACTCTATGAGCTGTCTTCAGGGTAACATAATGAAGAGTTAATACCAAAATTGTATACAGCAGTATTCAGTCCTCAGAATTAACTACAGACTTTTATATTCATTGTTGCAATCAACAACACATTTTAGCCATAAATTACAACATATCCACATTTTCTCTATTGGCATATTGTTTTTAACATAAGTGGAGAACATGAATATGGCTGAATATAACTCAGTGTTTGCATGTGTTGATGTTTTACATTGATGTAAATTTACACTAGGTTTATTATGATTTACTATGCATTTTCAAATGTTTCTAATCCAATGGGGTTTGATTTTTCCCTCATTTTTGTCCCTACTGTAAGCCATAGTAGTCTTAGAGTAGCAAATCTTGCAGTGAGAGTACGTAATTAACTACCACACTCAATACAACAGTCATACATTTGCTCAGGAACAGCAGAATCAGTCTCAGTTTCAATAATCACCTTGTCCTCAGCAGCTTCTTGCAAACCTCACAATGCATGCAGGTCAAGCAGAGAGGAAATGGGAACACAGTTATAGGTAGTTGGACCTCACAAATCCCCTGCTGAAAGACACCACCTGAAGAGAGTATACTGTCCTGATCCTGGCTAGACATCATAGGTGAGCTCTGGTGGCCAGAACAGACTCTTGGGTAGAAAAGGGCAAGAGGTTATCCAAACAGCAGATGGGGCCGATGGACCCAGTGGGAGTGAGTAGCAATGGCATGCTGGGGAAATTTACACTCTCACTCTTTCAAAAGCAGTCTTTGTTAGAGCCGAAAGAAGGTGCCATCACCTCACCTCACAGGCATCACATTAACTGTAAGCAGAATACGAGCACCCTTTAAGCTGTCTTATAATACACTTTGGTAAAGTTCAGATCAAAGTGAACTTGTCAGTAATCCCTGAACTCCTTGCAATTATTATCAAGGACCAAGCACAGCATATAGACAAGAAGCAAAGACGCAAAAGGCTATAGTCCTAGTCCTAGCTATAGTTATAGTCCTAAACCTATAGTCATTGCTGCTTGTCAAACAAGTAGCATTAGGGGGTTCACAGCTTATAATAATTCATTGAATGTGATCAATTACCTATTTATATAATTTCCTAATTACTTATATCTATATCTGTATGACCCACTTTCCAAACAAAAAAAAAAAGAAAAAACCTTCGAGTAGGCAGATTGGTAACTCTAAATTGCCTCTAGGTGTCATCTAGAGAAAGGCAGACAGTACTACATGTCTTAAAGGGATATAGAATGCTTGGTGTGATCATATCATAAATAGGAGTTCTGGGAGGATCATGGGAGAGTTGTAAGATCACAACAGGAGTTCTTAGGAAGTGCAGGACTATGGTATACACGTGAGATTATCCATTGCAGAAAGAAGGTGAGTCTTAGGCATAAACTGTTTTGGGGAATTTTATTTGGCCAGTGTACTTTTACTTCTTATTTATGGTAAAGACAGAACTAACTGGAGCTTGATTATGCACCTACTGGAACATCCAGACAGCAAACTGTTACAATAGTGCATTGTTAATAAATAAAGCATGAACTATTTATTATGCATCGTGTAATGACATTAAATTTCATACCTTAGCCATGCTTCTGAGAAAAGGCTGTCCTTGTTATCTACATGAACTTCAAACATGGGACTGATGTCAACAGTAACACCAAGGACTTTCAAGGCTGCACATGTGAAAGTCACTGGTAATCGATGAAGAATGATTCTGGAATAAGCTACATAAGCATTTGTAAGTGATCATTAATCCATAATAAGAGAACCTGTCTACAAATGAAGGAAACTGCAAAGCAAAAGAGGGTAAAAAGAACTGAGGGGTATTAAGCAAAACACCAGCAGAAATCTCTAGAACTTGCTAAACTCCTTGTTCATGTATGTACTTAAAGAAAACACCTTAACAGGAATGGTGTTCATGGAATCAACTTTGTGTGCACATATGTATTTTAGTCAATAGAGCTCTTTGGGGTCTTTAGCTGAGGTGTATAGCTGAAGCTAGTAGCTAGCTGCTTTTTTTGTTTTGTGTTCATAATCAATGGAGTTCAGTTGACTTACGTGTTTATGAAGAAAACTGTGCAAAGGTAAAGGTATACTCCATTCATACTGGTTATTATAAAGAGTTTAAACTGACTTCCCTGCCTCCATGCCATCTCTCTTACTGGAGTACCACGGTGGATTAGGAACCGCAGCACAGGCCACACCAATTTCAATAAGTAGTCTTTAACAAATACCTGAATGTTCCACGATGCTTCCGGGAAAATCTTTTGTTGACAAATAAGACAATACTTGAACTCTTTGGCAGAAATGTACTGCTTGGAGGAAAAAAGGCACTACACATTAACACCAAACCAATGTGCCAACTTTAAAGCATGGCAGAGGAATCATCACAGTTCTAGGCTAATTTGTTGGCTAAGGGTTTAGATGGTTTACAGTTACTGAAATAATAATAAATTCAAAATTGTATCAACAAATTTTACAGGAAAATATCAGAGCAGCAGTCTGTTATCTGACATAGATGTTAGATGACATAACAAGCAACTTTTGCACCAAGCCTCCTTATGTACATAATCTTGTCCCTATATGACCTAATGTAGCAGGAGTTTACACTGGTCAATTTTTTATACTATTTATGATTTATGTTTTCCTAACTTGTAGGTGTTGTGTTGGTTTGTATGTGGGTTTAGGACACAAAGCCTATTCTTTTGCAATGCATACACTCAACACCATGTGGTAAACAAATCTCTTCTGCTTGTTTTCTTTTGTGCTGTAATTTAGGCTTATTTTTCCGGATCATCCTATTTCCAGAGAGAAACACAAATACATCAAACCAGTAAATGTAGTGTGGTAATGAAACAATTGTGTTCCAAGAAACTAGCACACAAGTTCTTGAAGAAAACTGATGTCTCTTAAATCTGTCTCTCTCAAATTGTCTGAGTGTATCAATATGTCCTCTGCTTCAATTACTAAAAGAATGTAATTGAGTAATGATTCACAACAAGTTGTGCATCTGTACAGAATGTTGTTTTTTTTTCTTCTTTGGTAGATTTTCCTGTCAGTACATTTTGTTATTCTGTCTTATCTTTCCTGCTTGCATAGACAGGTGAAATGTGTGGAACATATGGTTCTAAAACAAAGATCACGCACAATCTCTTTCGTACTTAAGTACAGAGACTATATCGAATATTTACAATTCCCAGTTTAAAATTATACAGCCGTGTTCATAGAGAGGGATAAGAGTGGCACGTCTGTTGTCTCTGGATTCCTCCTCACTCTCCGAGGACCATTTTTGAAAAGTAGAAATTGAAAATGGCTGAATCATCCATCATGATAAGGAGAGATGGCATGAGAGAGGAGGGAGGGTGTGTGTTTGTGTGTGTCGATGACCGAGAGTGTGAGAGTGAAAGAGAGAGATGGTTGAGAGAGAGTAGGTGGAAATAGATATTATGGAGCGGCAGTTTGGCTGTGAGATGACAGTAGTGATAGATGATGAGGAGGGTTTGGCCTATTCAGACTAAGGTGTAGGGGCTACTGTCTCCACAGCCACTGAGGCTTAATCAAGCTTGACATCGACCTGTCAGACTCACCTGCACATACCATCTTATGCTCATGGGTTTTACTGTGTTCATGTTTAAGGCTCAACTGGTCTTATTTTCAGCAGTGGAAATCCTGGAGGAACTGGTCAAGGCTTAAGCTCAAATGTGTATCGATGAGCCATTTTCTCTAGAAGCACTTAGAGGCAGCTCTAGAGCACTAGTGATCAGAAGGTTGTCATTCCAAATACCAGGAAGTCTCCCAGGACACTTAGGTGGTCCCCCATGTGTTACCACTTGTACACTTTTCACTTGTAAGCTGTTTTGGATAAATGCATATACCGAATAATTAGAGACATTTCTTTTTGTCTGGTCTGACAAAGGACAAAATCTTAATTTTAAAATCTTACTTAGTTTGTCTTGAAGCTATAAATAAAAAAAATCCTTTGTTCAAACACCAGGGCATTTTCCTTTGGAACCAGTGGAGTTTTCCCATTTGCTCAATTCCTTGCCGACTATGAATAGTTGTCACCTTGTGGGTAGCCTATAAAAGGCCTGCTCATCCATGTCATGCTCATCGTCTTTCCCACTGTCATCTTGTTAAGCAGTTGAGGAAGTGAATTCTCTTAAAAAGACATCTTAGCATGAGAAAAAAAAATATCTTGAATATTAAAGTCAAATTTATCTTATCTTTCCTATTACAACAAAGATTACAATAATCCATTGGCATATGATTTTTTCTCATTTATTTAATCAAAATGAAGCAAAGTTGTCGGCTAATACAATAAGACAATTTAAAGCACTAAATGTGTAAAAGTATCAAAAACATTTTAAAAACTTCCCATTTTTGTAGTGTTCAAAGATGCTGAGAATAGTGCTCTAATCTTTTGACTTTTGCTAATCTTGTTTTTGTCAAAAACTGCACTGTCACATGGAGTGCACCATAAATGACAGTAATATTTATATTACTATTTGTCACAGTTCGCTGTGTTTTGAGCAAGACACATGGCCATGACCTATACTTTGAATTGGTGTGTAGCAGCATGAGCACTGCAGATGCAAATTAACTAATCTCATAATTTTACCAATCCATAAATTGGTAACTTGTTAATTATTGAAACCTGAAACAACCATTTTGTATTTAGAGCAGGGTGGTGAGCAGTTTGTTTTGCCAAGTCCCAATGGAGTTTGACCATGGATATGATCAATTCCCAAATTGTTTGGGACCTGAATATTTGCAACAGGCACTTAGAGAGCCTTGCCCTAACTGCACCATAATGCCGTTAACAACATACAAAGTCTATCTTGCAGGATATGGAAATACTACTCTCTATGCATCACTTATTGCTGGTGTTGTGCAGCTTCAGCTAGGAGTAAAGCAAGCCCACTGAGAAGAAAAAGGTAAGTTCCTTCTCTGTTTTGTAAACGCAGGAACAGAAACAGGCAGAAGACTCCACCGATTAGTTCCATGGAAGGGGATCAGTGAGTGCCTTTACCGCATTGGAAAACAGTTTAGAGAAGCTGGCAGCAGGCATGGGCCAAATGCATAAGCTCTTAGTAGGAATGCAACAGCACAATAAAATACAGAGATTGTGGGAGCCCAGCACAGTTGCCTCGCATATACAGATAATCCCTGAGGTGCTTTCATGGGCTGTGTCTCATTCACTGAACTTGACACCAACTCCAACAAGGAGTGCTGGGAGCTTATCATCAGAGCAGTTTGAAGATTAGAGGGTAAAGCAGGAGCACAGCACAGCAATGGCACTGAATATGCTGCAGATTGGTGTTAACAGTGCCTTGGCAAAATGAAAGGTTGTATCCTCAAAACAGCTGGACAAATGCCTAATCCATTTCATCGTACATCCACTGGAGGAAGTGACTGGGCTGTTCCACAAAGTACCAATTTCATTAATAAGTTCTTATGCACTTAAGAACTCATTGAAGCAACTTGATAAAAAAGTAGGCATGCTGAATGCAATGCTTGAGATCAATGACTCCAGTAGAGAGACTAGTTGTCTTTTTTATAGTACAGGTAGATGAAGCCTTGCATGTCAAAACACACTGTGCTGATTTGCAAAACACATGACACTATATATTGGCAGTGTCATTTGTATCTTCAATACACTGCCATATTTGCTTCTGGCCCTCAAGGAAATAATGCCTGCAACAAGAGATGCAGTGAGAAGAGATCCTACAGACAGCACTTTGGACCCATAGCGTAGGGTGCGGCAAATCACTGGGGCTACTAATGCAGATGAGGAGACAGGTTTCCTTGGGGCAAATGCCATTTTCAGAGTCTAGGAAAAAAACATGTTGCACCAGCTGCTGTTGGTACCTGTACAGGTTTTTGGCACACAGGCTCAGGAGTCATTAAATGATTGTCTCCTTCAGTCTGAAACATGAACAAATCTCATAATGCAACAGACTTTCTTTAGGTGCTCATGTGCAGCAGCATTTTCAAATGGAGCTGGGTTTCAAAGACAGCAACAGCAGATGAAGGGAGCTACAGTGTGTGGGATTAAGCTTGGACCACATCTGTGCTGCCATGGCAACCCAGAAAACAAAGGCAGTTCCGTGTCAGAACGGCATGCAATCAATCTTCTAAAGCATGATTTCCCAAAACTGCCAGGGAATTTTGACATTGGCTCTGAAATCTGCAAATGCAGCTGATAGTGGGATGGTTCTCCATCCATGGAATGGATGTTCTGGAATATTGGAACTAGATAACAACATACCAGTAGCTACTGAACACACCACAGGGTCACAGTGTCCCAAGACAACTGGTTATACTGACTGTGGAAATGTAGTCACTATTTAAAAAATAGACAATAGTACTCAGACCAGAGATCCTTCAAGATATTTACTGATTCCAAATAGAGGAAGAGAAATCAATCCATTACAGCTCTGAGTTGACAAAATGTGCAAGAGTTACCCTAGTGCAATTCCAGGTGTATATGCATACCCACTATCTGGTTGAGTGGCTGCCGTCTGGACCTTCCAAACAGCAGTTGATTAGCAAGATAGAGTCCCTCTTTTCACATAGGGTAGCTCTAGGAGTGAAAGTCGGTTAGGAGAAGAGTCATTTGACAGCTGCACACACAGCAATTCAGGGGCATGAATCTCGATTCACAGACCATGTGAGCCTTTTTCACTGACAGCAGAGCTGTCCCGATCATAAAGGCATTCAGAAAATTAGTGGCCACACACAGCCCATATATAGACTTTCTATGTTTGGCAAGGATGTAGATGAAAATACGACCTAGTGGAATGCTGTACCTCAGACCATTTTAGTATTGTTTTGAATGCATGAATGAATTTTTGTTATTCTTGTGTGTTGTCCATGGAGCTAGGGCAGTTGTCTTGGGAGCACTTCCATTTCATTGGCTGGGACAATAGACCCTCCCAAGTACAATCGGGTTCTGAGTGCATAAGTACCCACCGCCAATACACCCACAATGAACCTCTGCTGAACTTATACCTAAAAAGAATAAGTTGAGGGAAATTGTTGAAGACCTAGCTGTATCTAACCAAATTTTAGAAGCAGCTCAGGTTCTGGTTTCTCCTGTTAGACCACCATTTACACCTGGGAACTTATCTTTTGAATGATATATGAAGCTGGAAAAAATAAAAGGCAAAACAGAGGTTACAATTCCCGTTAGACCATGACAGAATGAAGTTAAGCTGCCACTGCTGGGCCCTTGAGCAAGGCCCTTGGCCCTTAACCCTCAACTGCTCAGTTGTTTAATTGGGATAATTGTAAGTCACTCTGGATAAGGGTGTCTGCCAAATGCTGTAAATGTCAAATTTAATGAAAAATACCCTGATACATTTTTTGTACTGGTTGAACGCGTTGCAGTGGCAAGAAGGTGGCCTGATGCAGATAAAACACTGATGTTACAGTGTGTTTACACAGACAAGGCTCAAGTAGTTTATTCCACCCTCAGTCCTAGTGAAATCTTGATTATGCTAAAGTTAAAGCTGCTGTACTTAAAGCATATGAGTTAGTTCCGGAAGCATACACACAAATTTTTAGGAAGTGTAAGAAAGGGCAAAATCAGTACCATGTAGAAGTTGCTTCTGATCTTTCAGCTCATTTTGCTCACTGGTGCTCTGCCTCTGAGGTAACCACTTATGAAGATTTGTGCAGCCTGATTGTACTAGAGCACTTTAAATGTTCAGTGCCAGACTACATTGCTACTTATATTAATGAACATAAAGTTAATACTGCCTCAGCAGCTGCAGTTCTAGTCGACAAGTACATATTGACTCATTCCCGTGGGTTAACAGCTTACCCACATTATGGTGTTACACAAAGAGAAGATTTTTAATTGAATTCAGGAATATTGGATACTTCTCAGGAACTTCCTCAGACCAGTGTGAGGAATGTTCCAGGTACAGAAAAATTTAATCCAGATAGAGTTTGTCATTTATGTCAGAACAGAGGTCATTGGAAAGGAGAGTGTCCAATTAGTAATATAGGACAGAAGGCTTCTGATGCTACTGTATATGTAAAATCAACTGGTCTGGTGGGATAGTAATAAAAAGTAATAAAAAGTAGTAAAATGGTTTGAGCCATCAGTCGTTCCTACTGCACAACCATCACTTTTTTGTGAAAAAGATAAGGGTTATGCTCCCTTCATTACAGAGGGGTTTGTGTGTTTGGACACCTCAGTGAGAAAACATGTTAAAATCTTATGTAATAAAGGAGCATCACAAAGTTTTATTCTAGAGGGCATTCTACCTTTCTCACCAAATACAGACACAGGTACATCAACACGGGTTACTGGCATTGGGTTAGTTCATTAAAGTTATCTTTTTTTTCTTATCTTCTAATCTAGTGTTTGGGGAGGTTGCTATGAATGTTTGTCCTTCTTTGCCTAAGGATGGCATTGATATCATCATTAGAAATGATTTAGTGGATGACAGAGTTTAAAGAATATTTCCCCACTATTGGTGCATACTTGTGCCCAAATCAGTCACATGAGGGTGTAAAGAAAATCTATAATATTTTCCCTGCATGTGCTGTCATTCGAGCAATGAGCAAAGCTAACCCACTAGGGGTATGGGTGGTCTTCCTTGGTAGTTTAACTCTGAGAAAGATTTGAATGAACTGCTCCTCATCCATTTACCATCAGTCCCTAAGGAAGACCTGAAAAGAGAGCAAAGTGTAGATCCCATACTACATCCTTTGTTTGAATTGATCTGCCAAAACAATGTTGAAGAAAGTTGACATGGTTACTACATCAAAGAAGGTTTGTTACTGAGAAAATGGGCCTGTGTTGTTGATAATGTGTGTGTAAATCAAGTAACTCAAGTTGTTGTGCCCTCCAAATTTAGGGAACTGGTGTTAACTATTTCTCATGATGGAGTTGCTGGTCACCTGTGGGTAAGGAAAACCTATGACCGGGTACTCCAGTATTTATTTTGGCCCCAGTTGAAATGCCTCCATATGCTGTAAACTTTGTCATACATGTCAGCTGACTGGAACCCAATCAAAAGATTAAGCCAGCACCTTTGTATCCTATTCCACTGATGAAAAACATTTTTGAGTACCTTATAATTGACGTTATTTGTCCTATACTGAAAAATAAATCTGGTAGTCAATATTTGTTGACTGTTATGTGCAGAAGTACCCCATATCCAGCAGCTTTTCCTTTGTGCTCTATTAAGACCAAATCTGTCCTGTAAGTTTTAACCTTTGGCATCCCTAAGGTAATACAGACTGATCAGGAGAGCATTTATTCAAGCTATAAGGCACCTTCAGGTCAAGCATAACATTTCTAATGCTTATCACCCACAGTTTCAGGAAGCTCTGGAGTGCTTCCACCAGACTCTTAAGTCAATGTTGCACTCTTATTGCACTGAGCTCTCGTATGATTGGAAAGAGGGTTTGCCGTGCCTATTGCTTGCTGTATGTGAGGTGGTTCAAGATATCACAGGGTTTATGCCAAATGAACTGGTTTTTGGACACACAATTCATGGTCCATTAGCTGTGCTCAAGGACCATTGGGACACTGATGAACCTCCAGCCAATGTTCTAAATTATGCTAATGATTTTCGGCGTCATTTGCATCATATCTGTGCAGCTGCTCTTAAGAATCTTGGGACTGCACAAGAAAAGATGAAAAATCTCTTGATCAAAGGCCAAACATCATCAGTTTGAACCAAATGATCAAGTTTTAGATTTGTTACCTATTGTTGGCTCTCCTTTCCAAGCCAAGTTTAGTGGGCCTTATGTTATAAAGAGCTGGGTGTCTGAGTGTGACTATTTGATCCATACACCTGATAGATAAAGGAAAGTACAATATTTAAACCTATTAGGGGGCAGTCGTGGCCGGGGGCAGTCGTGGCCTAATGGTCCGAGAGTCAGACTTGTAACCCGAAGGTGAACCCGAAGGTGAACCCAAAGGTTGTGGGTTCGAGTCTCGGGTCCGGCAGGGATTGTAGGTGGGGGGGGTGAATGACCAGCGCTCTCTGCCACCCTCAATAC
>CM075011.1:12126394-12138661 GCA_037576675.1 Pangasius sanitwongsei
GCACTTGGATGGGTTAAATGCAGAGCACAAATTCCGAGTATGGGTCACCATACTTGGCCACACGTCACTTCACTTAAACAGAGATACTATTGTATTTCTGGGGAGAAGCGCAAATGGATAGTCAAGGAAGTTGTCTACATTTTAGAAAATGGTCTAACAAAACCAACATTTTGGGACTGGCCTCCCCTTACTTGTTGGTACCTGATGGGTCAGACAGGTTTTGTACAGATTATAGAAAAGTCAATTCTGTTACTAAGCCTGATTGTTATCTAAAGACTAATATGGCGGACTGCAATGATCACGCTGGGAGCGCCACATTTGTGAACAAGTTGGATGTTTTGAAAGGTTAATGGCAAGTGCCATTGTCAGCAAGGGCCAGAGAAATTTCTGTTTTTATTACACCTGGGGGATTGTTTTCTTACTCTGCTGGGTTACATAATGCTACTTTTCAGCATTTACTGAGCAAGGTTCTGTCTGGGTTGGTGGGTTGTGCTGCTTATTTGATGATGAGGTCCTTTACAGCAGTACCTGGTCATATCACATCCAGTGCCTTGGGGCCCTGTTTGACTGTCTTTTTGAAGCCAACCTAACAATCAACTTGTCAAATTGTGAGTTTGCAATCAGCTATCTTGGCAAAGTGGTTGGCCAAGGGAAGGTAAGGCCCAGCTAAAGTGGAGGCTGTTAACAACTATCCAGCCAACAAATAAAAAAGAATTAATGAGATTTTTAATAGGGGCTAATAGGTTATTACCGTAGTTTCTGTTGTAACTTTTCTACAGTGGTGGCTCCATTGCCTGACCTGTTAAAGTAAAATACAAAGTTTGTTTGGTCATCCCATTGTCAGTCTGCTTTCATCACAGTGAAGAACTTGTTGTGTTGCTCACCTGTAGTTGCAGCTCCTAATTTTGAAAAGCCTTTCAAAATACAGATAGATTCTAGTGGAATTGGTGCAGGGGCTCTTCTGCTGCAGGAGGATAAATTGGGGTGGGTCATCACATTTGCTTCTTTTCAGGTAAGTTCAGTCAACACCAACTGAATTACTCTGCGGTGGAAAAAGAGGCACTGGCCCTAATCTGGTGGTTTTTGAGGTGTATGTGGGAGGAGGTTTAACTCCAGTTACAATTTGAACCTTCCATAACCCCCTGACCTTTCTTTCCAATATGCAAAGCAAGAACCAGAAACTGATGTGCTGACTGCTGTTTTTTTTACAGCCATGCAAACTAAATATTTGTCATATTAAAGGCAACAAGAATGTCATGGCTGATGCTCTCTCTCTGGCTTTGTGGTAAAGTTTATGTACACCCTTCTGGGCCTCTGATTATGGGGGAGGACGGCTAGGCTGTCTGTCTTCTGTAGTTTAATTAATGTTTGTCTATTTTCTCTCTCTCTCTCCCTTGCATTGCAGCCTGCCTACCTACCGGCCTGTTATATCCCGCTCTGAAGACTGATTGGTTGACATTATAAGGAAGGCTATAAAGGCTAGGCCTGCTCCTGGTTTGGCCTCTTTCTTTTTTTTCGGGAAGTTGGCATGTATGCGGTTTTGGTGTGATGCCTTCATTCCAATTATTTTTTCTTGGCTTGCTTTTACTTTGTATGTTTCTTTGTCAGTGTGTTTAATTGTTTGCTTTCAGAACTTCCTTCCACCCAACATATGCATCACACTGAACACTGAACTATCCAATCGGATCTTGGTAGTTTGATTGTGAATAAAATACTAATTTAGTTTTGAACAGCTATGTGGTCCTCCTTTCTTTGTTGCAGCCTGAATAAGTGGGCTGTAGCTCAACCTGTTATTTCCTTGCTAGTGGTAAAAGTGCAAAAGGGAAACTCTACAGAACTACTAAAAAAACTCTGCTCTTCCAGTTCTGAAGGAAACCAACCTGGCTATCCTCTACGCAGTCACAGAATAACTGTTAAATATGTACACGTTCCAGGACTCCCCTCAGCGCATAGCACATTTCCAGCATGATGTGCACTGCTTAGATTCTTGTTGTTTGTTTTCACTTCCTTGTCCTGTCTCCACCCCTGTTTCATCATGTGCATGTCAGCTCATTGTGTCCATCTGTTTTTGGTTTAATTCCTGGCTAATTTGTCTATTTATACTCTCCTGTGTTATCATGTCTTTGTGAAGTCTTGTTTCATGTAGATATGCATTACTAAGCCTGCTTTTCTGTGTTCCATATTTTCTAGTTTGATTCCTAGTTGTTCTTCGATTTTTGTATTATGGATTTACCCTGGTTTGCCCACAAGAAATGACATATTGAGTTTACACACTTCCATCCTGCCCCTAATCACACATTACAGAAGATATTACCTAAGAAGAATGTGACTTGGCATACAAAGCATGAGACACCAAGGGGTCTAATAATGGTTTCGGTGGAAAAATGAATCACCATTTCTCTCTACTCCTGAGGCAGCAACCACTTCCCCAAGCCCCACAAGCAGCTCTCGCACCAAAGCAAAAATGTCAGGTAAGCCACCCCCTCCATCTCTGATCATATCAGAGATATCATTTCACTTGATTTCTGTAGTGTCACCACAAAGTATTCCAGCTCCTTACGATGGCATTAATGTCTAACCAAATGGATTAATCCTGCTTCCAAAGTACTTCCAAAACCTGGAGGATCCCAATCCTGATGAGAGAGGTTAAGGTTCATCCTATCACAACTTACCAGTGAAGCTCATATATGAGCTGAATGTGTGGTTGTGCAGGGACACTTTATTTTTCCTATTTTCCCTAAAATGTTTCTAATTGTTTTTCACCTAATTCCAATTCCAATTGTTCTTGATTTTTGTAGTACTGATTTAGCATTTATTATGCTGCTCGCCTGTGCTTCAACTTATGTTTTTGATTATGATTTTGATTTCTGGTTTGCCTACAATAAACAACACACCGAGTTTACACACTTTACACACTTGCATCCTGCCTTTGTGTATATTCTGACAAACAATATACACATACAGCATGCATACAGCATCAGTTAGCAGGAGATGACTTTAAAGTGTAAAAAAAAGCAAAAGACTAAATCTGTGTGTGGAGGCGGGAGTGTGGTCGACTTTGTGAATGGAGGGTGGAGTCAGGAGAATGAGTGGTCAGGGCCTGCACCTGTGGATTTTCCTAATGAGTGTTCTGTGTTTCAGTCAGTGGCATTGAGGATAAAATGGAGAGAGACAAGAGCCACAGGAGAGAAACCTTAAGTACACAAAACTGTGTGTGCGTGTGTATGTCTTTATTTTAGTGTGAGCCCCAGTGCGAGGGTGGTGCTAAAGTCGCTAAAAATTGAGAAAAAAATTAAAGTGGAAAATAAACAGCACCTTTTGAGTTGTCTCAAACCTGTCTCCTCATTGCCACACTCCTCATAGGGAGTGTCACACTGTGAAATGGAACAAGAGTGAAAGTTTGCAAGCTGTTTCATCCTTTTATTTTTTGTCCCAAATTTTGAAAAAAAAAAAAAAAAATGATGTCACTCACGTAACCGGCAATGCTTTTACGAAAGGTTCAATTTATTATTAAGAAAATATCAAATCTGTCACATTAATAATAAGAAAGATTTATTTAATTAAGATTTTGTACCACATCTTGACAAAATATGCAGGCTCAGGTTATAAATGCATTTTATTTATAATAAATGTCTGAACAGCTTTCCAAAAGGTTTCTTGACAATCCACTGTGTCAGGGTTTTAGCAGAGTATGAATGGCTGTTTAATTGGCATGGCTTGCTGATGCTTAATTCTGCTTGTCTAGGAGATTGGCATTTATTAAATTTCACTAACATTCTGGATGCTGATTCTCTGTGCAATCATATAAAACTACAAGACAAGACAAGCTCAGTCTGATAAACTGAATTTTAACAAGATGAACAATGTAAACAAAAGAATAAGATAATAAAATGATTCAAAATGTTCTAAATAAAATAAGTACGCAAGTGTACAACAAAAATTAGAAGTATTGTTTTTCATTGGCCATTTTACATTGTTTTCCGTCCTGTGGTTTGATTTTAACTTCTAAATTGAAAGAAGCTGCGTTTGACAAAATTTGATCTAATAATCAAATTTGAGATCCTATGTAAAAAATGACCCCAGAAATTCAAGACATGAGGTTTAGCATCTTGTAACAGCATCCTCTTTGTAGATTTAGCTGTGCCAAAATGAATAGCATCATGGAGAAAACTATTTGCCATACAACAGTTTATATCTTGAAGCATCAATTGAAATGCTTTAGTTACTATAAATCATTGTGTCTCAAATGGAAATGGAGCTGAGTATCATCAGCATATCTGTAGAATGAGATGTTTTACTTCCAAATGATACTGCTCAATGGAAACATATATAATGAGAAGAGTACCAGGCCTATTATTGATCCTTGGGGGGCTCTGCAGCTAGTGGTTGCAACAGATGAATTGAAGTTGACAACAAAAAGTCCTGTGAATAACATAGGACCAATCCAGTACTAACCCCTTAAGCTCTGCTGTGTGCTCAAGAAGTTTAATAAGGGTTTTGCAATCCACACTGTCAAACAAGGCATAGAGATCTAGTAAGATTGGGATAGTTACCAGAATCAGTAATAAGCAACAGATCATTTGTCACATTTAACAGAGCAGACTTTGTACATTGATGGTGTTTGTCATTTTTTAATCAGGTGAGTACTTAGAAAGAAAAGGTAGTTTTGAAATAGGTCAAAAGTTAAATTCTTCAAGATTAGTTTTTAGAAGAGCTTTCACTATGATGTGTATAAAACAATTGAGGAGATTAAGCAGGCGTTTTAAATGGACAACACCCTAGGACCTGCTATGGCAACTCTTTCTTTTAACAGGTGGGAGCAAAAGCATTGCAAGGCTAGGGATATAGGCTCAAACTGATTAATGTTAGAACACATCAGTTAAAAGAGATCAGAAGTTAAAAAATAAATAAATAAAAGGTTTTATGTTGAACCTGATAGTCTCAACCATGTCTATAAAGAACTGTTTGAAGAATAGTTAGAAATCTTAAGGATAGTTCTAAAAGACAAACTGGGTGATTGAGTACAGAGGACATTTTTTAAAATCTATTCTATAAAATGGTTTAAATGACAAACTAGCTAAGAATAAACACCCAAATACACACACGCGCACACAGACCGAGGGACAATTAAGAAAACGCGTATAATTGCCTCACAAGATCCATTTTATGGGATGTGTTAATAATGGTGCTCAAGAACACAATTTCCCCACATTTAATTTGTAAATACTTCCTTTTTGAATTTGAGCTTTTCTGGTTGTTATCCTAAGACCAAAAATGACTAGTTAAATAAAACAGAGCTTAAAACTTGAATAATGAATATTTATGCCTGTATGTGTTCTAAGAAAGCAAACTGAAAATGATTGTGTGTTTCCAAATATGCATTCTGTTCCTTTTGTGCTTTTACCATATTTGCTTGGGTGTTTTTTCTGTTTCTATGTGGTTTGTTTGCACAGAGCTTGGCATCAAGATAAAGACATTAGTTAATCCTCTCCATAGAATAGGAGAGAAAAGGAGGGAAACAATAAGTGGGGTAAGTAGCATAACCTGCCTTCAGTATTCAGCTCAGTATTCAATCTTGAAACAGCTTATCCATGGCAGGTTTTAATGCTATGATCTCTGGGACTGAGTTCAGGAAGTAAGTATTCAACTCTAATTATTCTTATTTTAAAACCATATAAAGATCCCACAAAATGTTCCAACTACTGTCTACAACCATGAATAACGATAAATGCCAAAAATAATAAGTAAATAATAAGCCATCAATTTAGAATTTGCAATAAATTCATTATCTAACTATCGGCCACCTCTGAAGAATGACTAAGTAAATTACTAATAACAAAACAAAGTGCAATCTTATTATATTTTAAACCATATTTATATTGCAGATCGTTGGCAAAGATTGTTTTTCCAATCTAAATTACAGTTGAGCTGAGTAGCTCAGGCTTTTGCTCATGATACAGAAGTGGCTATCTGGTGTTCCTGGGATTTGTACTCATAATAGTTCAGTAGCTCAATAACCATCATTATTTGTAGTAATTGTAAAGCAATGACAATTCTTTATATGGCTCCTCCCTTTCAAAAATACAACTGGTTCATTTCATGATAAAAATTATATGTTTCAAATTGAACTAACAGTTAATCAGTCAAGTTAATCATGCATACATAGTTCTATGTCAGTGGTGCCAGCCAACAAGGAGTAATTTAGATAATTAAAATAACGACGAACGTTGCGTTGTTGTGTTTTAATTATTAATATAATGTGCAGTGGCATGACCACCTATAGAAGCACATTATCCCTGCATTCCTTCAGCATAACATGGTCAACATAAAGCTAACCTTAGATCCAGAAGCATATTGCATTTGCCACATTTTCCCTCCCTGGTAACTCAGTGGATAATTCATTTCCTTGGTCTTCTGGGAATATACAAATTAAGCTCTGAGGATAATATAGTGGTCAGAAGAAATATGACATGGAAATGCTTCATAATTGTTCTTATTGAAATGTTCAGTAAGAGTAATGTAATTGTAATGTAAGAGACTACGAGGCTAGACACATTGTGGTTTAGAATTTTTATTTAGGTGATAAAGAAATTGCCATCATTAATATTACAAGTCCAAATACACACAGAAGTAAACAAAAAGATTATTCAGAATTTTTACATAGGTAACCAGGCAAAAAAATGAAGAACTGGATGAGGCAGGAATAACAAACTCTCAGAACTCACAACAAATACATATAAATAACAAAACACAGGGAAACAGAGAGTTTGCAGTACTTCAAATTTGAGGTGGGTCAAATGTTTTCCACATGTTGATTTTATTCTTGTAACTATATGCTTTTTCCTACTAGTTTTAATGTTTTACTACATAATAATCAGAGACTACAAAGACTTAAGTTTCTCTGCCAACCTATAACTTAATTTGTGTGTGTGTAAACATGTAAACATAGAAAGTTCTGCGTGTAATTAAAAAATCACTAAAGAAAAAGTTCAAAATTATCATTAAAAATAAACTTGTTGGAATAGTTACTCAACACAAGACAGAAAGAAAAATGTAATCTTTATTATGTATTCACAAAGTGAAATGGGAATGAATGTATCCATCTTAATGAAAAGTAATGTGTTTAAAGTTATCACAACACAAGACATTTACATAATAGTGCTTCTCTTCTGGCAACATTATTTGGAGAAAATGAAATATACACCTATATACAGTCTACACTGAATTGCTGCCAAAATGCTTTTCAGCATTTCAGTATGCTGCAGGTTTCTGTACTTCTCCTCTTTTGTATATGTCAATGATGAATATTGCCAGATTGATATCAGAGGTAGGCAAATAAGAAGCCTGGGCATCCAGGACGAGTAGACTTTATGCTATTAGTTTTTTTTAATTCATAGTTACCCAGTTGACAAGCAGGTTTAACAACCAGTCAAAGAAAATAAACCCTACTCCTTATTGAATTTGGCAAAAAAATTTCATTGGTATGTTTGTTGAAATGCAATGAATTCATGGTAGTGTGATACACGTCAATGTTGTAACCTTAACATGCACTACTCATTCTGAATCCCACTTTCTGCTCAAGGCACAATCTGCTGTTGTTAGAATTTTATTTATTATTTTTTTTTAACTAGATTACTTAGCTTAATTAGCATGCACAGATGACAGACATCTTTTCAGAATCAGGACCAAGCGGGTATTTGGAAACAAGTAGTGGCTAGTGATTTTTAAAATAAAGCAATCACCAGTGTCTGCCATTGAAGTATATATCTACTGTACATGTGTGTTTGTGTGTATCTGTTTCATGCGTTGGTCAGGCTTTGTGTTTAATTCTCATTCTCTCCTCATAAGTAAGAACATCAAAATTCTTTTCAAAATCAGGTCAACAAATTAGCATTGTCTGCCATGTTGTGCTAAAAAGCAACTAAGCTAACCAGCTAGCTAAATTTCACTGAAGTAGGTAATGACAGGTAGCTAGCTTTACCTATAAATAAAACAAATACTCAAACATATATTTTATTTACAATATGCACCCATTATAATGATAAAATAACAAGCTTAGTTGGTTAAAACTGTTGTGGATTAGGCTACTGACTACTACTGCAGCTCAGAGAATCTGACTGGTGCTAATATACCTAACTTTGGGATGTCATCATTTTCATTACCGTTTCAATGACTGTCATTTGGTTATGAGGTTCATCCCCTTTGAGAGCTCTCCTAATCATCATATGGTAAAGCCGTGTATCCAAGTGGGACAAACGAAAAGCGCACCATCTACTAAACTTTGAGATATTTTTTTTCTGTGCAAAACCCCCCTGCCCTCACTCCCATACACCCCCAGAGATGGTGTCTGGGTGGGACTCCAAATGATGTATTAAAGGCCTGTTGTCCAGTGAGTGTTAATCTTTCCTCCCATCAAAACACAGTGTACTTGAATCTGCCATAGAAGCAATGCATTAACGGATTCCTGGGTGTCAGGGCTTCAAAGGAGATTTTCACGTAATGTGCTCTTTCCTCCAAAAACAGTAGCATTAAATAAACAAACAGTGCAATACTGCAGTGAAATATGTGATCATTTGATTTGCTAAAATATTGAATTTCAGCAAGAGTAATGAGTAATACAGACATTTCTTCGCCACATTTTAATTACATTTTATTGGAGGCCAGGCTTCCCATGTAGTCTTAATGCAATCACCTGTAGTGAAAACACTGGTGAACCTGAGCAAAATACAGTCCAGGACAAAGCTGTGATTTAACCCAACATGCAGTCACCTTATGGTTTAAAAAAACACTGGGAAAATAAAAACACTAGGAAGACTCAAATAATATCTTTTAAATGCTCATAGCTGAAACGATGGCTTACAATTTACTGACTTTTTGCTGAGGGTGTAAACATGATATGCATGATCATATATTCTGTCATTTCCATTAGTCTGTATTAATATACTTAGCTATCTAACTAGCTCCTTATACATTATTACATTATGTTATCTGCCAATTATTAGCCTGGTCAGTTAGGTTTTCAGGCAACCAATACATGGGACTGGGCAAGGACACCTGGATGTAAATAAAAGTTACTCTTGAGAACTAAATGTGTTATTACATGTGATTGTACCCTCAATTCTGTCTCCCTGATCCCATGTAGAAACACCTAATGTAATTTGCAATAATACATTGAAATTCTGTACTTGATCATATCACTGAATTGACTGAGCACATGCTGACTGAGAGAAGCAGATGGTGAGATGCAGTAGGCAGGGAACAGTTTGTCTTAATTAACCTTTCTTTTTGAAGAAGTCATTAATGTCAGTGGAGCAATGTTACCAGAGATTGAGAGCAGAAAAGCACAGCATCCCAGGTTAAAAGTAACAGCACAGAGACATACTGGTATAGAGTGAGAGAGAGTGGAAGAAGGGGAAGAAGGTGACTCAAACCATTCTTAACCTGCTTTGCATGTATCAGCTGGTGGACTCAGGGTAATTGTGGTTGTGTATGTAGCCCAGTAAAATGTTTGCCATCTCAGTGAAATGTACACTATAATCTTTGGACACCTGACCATGTAGATACATATGTGGTTCTTCCCCAAACTGTTGCCACAAATTTGTAAGCACAAAATTGTATAGGATGACTTTGTATGCTGTAGCTTCTTGCCATCCATTGCCATGATGCCATGTCATGCCATGGGATGATGCCATCCCTTACCATGATTAAAACAATGCACATGCTATTGTTGAACAGACCATCACTGAGATGGTTTAGTGGAACAGTGGCTTGACAAGTGGTGAGACAAATGGCTCCACTTTGTGCACCCCACAAGCACTGTAGTCAATGGATAAGCCTCATCTCCACTACTGCTGCATCATCATCATCATCATCATCATCATTTGTCTTCCCATATTGATTTATTTAACCAATCCACATGTGAGCTTAATTGGTCATGATGTGGCTTACTGGAGTGTAGAATTGACTAATGATTATAGTTAATTATTTAGTTAAGTGAAGCATGAATTAAATAACATAACAGTGAGAAAGATACAAATGCATACAAAATAACTGTCAATACTACTACTAATAATAATATAACCTCAGCATGGATACAGTGAACAAATGAGTTTGCGTGCAGTGTTAATTGAAGGGTGTCAGGAAATGCTTGTTAAGATAAAGTTAACAAAGCATTACAAACCTTTTGCAAAATGCATGCCTGGCCAACTATGTAAACTTGAAACTTTTGACTATTTTGCAAGTTCAAGAAAAGACAACAATAATAATTATTAATTGGTTAATGATTTGATTGATTATGCCAGTGTTTGCCTGCCATCCTAATTAATTAATGATTTCTTTGTTAAAAGATTGTGTTTGTTGTTGAAGTGACTGAAATCCCAAGGACACATGTTTTGCCAATGATGTTTGAGTGACATTAATATGAGCTCCTAGTGATGATCTTCACAAGACAATATACCGTGACCTAAGATGTGTGCTGCACAGACCTCCAAGGAAAGACTGTACAACAGTCTGCTGTCTGTTTGATGGATGACCCTGTTCACAGAGAAGGATAGTAACAAGAGCAACAAGACAAAGACATCAGAAGCCTCACCTATGATTTATATTTAATTGCAGAAGTATGAAGTCTACATATAGGCCTGCAGGTTTAGCTGCACGGATTCTGGAGGCAAAGTGAAGAGGACAGGTGCCGATGAGCTGTGATGTGAGCTCTAAGCACCTTTGACAGTGGCAGACATGTCTGAAATGTGAGAATGATTTGGTTTATATTCAACAAGCAGAAAAAATAAATCCAAAAAGAAATGAGTCAGTTATAGTATATGCTGGAAATAAGGCATCACTTACAGCAAGCATGTTTAATACTGAAATCCAGGATCAAGACAAATCTGTTCATTGTCCCTATGCTTTATGCTTTGGCATATAGATATAAACATGCATATATCAGAATTCTGGGGCAATTTTAAGAAATGATACTGAGCC
Source organism: Pangasius sanitwongsei (assembly GCA_037576675.1). NCBI lineage: Eukaryota > Metazoa > Chordata > Actinopteri > Siluriformes > Pangasiidae > Pangasius > Pangasius sanitwongsei. The sequence continues at coordinate 12,137,372 of CM075011.1, forward strand.
ATTTAAGAGTACTGCATATTTTCATTTGGAGCAAGCTGTTGCTGTGATTGACCAACAAATGGAGTTTTGCTTAGGCTTCAGTTTGTGGTTCTATATAAAATATTTAATAAACCATCTTTATATATTGAGATATATTGAGAGAGAGAGCTTCCTGACAGAATCAGGTTTTGAATGTATAACATAACTGACATGAAGATTTGATCTTACCTAGCCTTAACCCCCTCCCTTCTCTCCCCATCCCCTCTTTACTTATCCCCATCCACTAACAGCTGCAAGAATAGGTTTGTGGACCCTTTGGAATTGCCTGGATTACTGCAATACTTTTATTACTCATAACATGGGCATGATCTTTATCCAAATCAACATAAACTGATATAATGCCTCATAAACTCATAGTATATAAATAGCTGTACTTGTTTTGTCAATAATGACTACATTGTTTAAACATTCACAGTCTAGGTTTAATTACACATGGATTAGTGATTTCTCCAGAAGCTAAGTGAAGTAAGATGCTGTCCTCAAAAAAAGTCAAACAAAGTCCAGTTACTGGTCTTCTTTAAGAAAGATCTGTTCATTTTTGGTGTAGGAAGTAATACTCTGAAATTTCTCATCACTGTTGTGCAAGTCTTCTCAGCAGCTGCTTGAAACATGTAGGTTACTTGAAGTTATTGCTGCCAAAGGAGATTCTACCAGCCAAGACTGTAAAATATTAATCAGTGTGTTTGATACAGACATAAAAATTACAACTGTATGTGTGTTAGTAGACTAGATAATATGTATTTGTTTATTATGACATAAGATCAGATCACATTTTATGAACTTTTGATGAAATCCAAGAAATACCAAAGGGTTTAAATGCTGTCTTCTTTTTTTTTTACTTTCAACTATGTTCACATGGCTATTTATGTTAATGGATTGGTGCACATCTACCTGCTAGAGTGAACATTAAGTTACACTACATAGTGTACATACATCTTTTTTTTAATTCATGATACAATGACAAATTAAATAATTGTTTGCTTCTGACTTTGTGACAGTGGTTTGGGGAAAGCCCTTTATGGTTTCAGCCTGACAATATCTCTGTGCATAAAGTGAGGTCCACAAAGAAATGGTTTGCAGAGTTATGTTTGAAAACTGAATGGCCTGCACAGGACCCTGACTTTAACCTCATCCAACACCTTTTGTATGAAGTACAGTTAGGTCCGGAGGTATCTGGACAATGACAGAGTTTTTGTGATTTTGCTTTTATACACCACCACAATGGATTTGAAATAAAACAATCAAGATGTG
>CM075011.1:12138761-12161750 GCA_037576675.1 Pangasius sanitwongsei
CAACCCAATAGAGCATGCTTTTCACTTACTGAAGACAAGACTGAAGGCAGAAAGACCCACAAACAAGCAGCAACTGAGGGTGGCTGCAGTGAAGCCTGGCAAAGCATCTCCAGGGAGGAAACTCAGAATTTGAGTTTTGAGAACATTTCCATATTTAATAAAACTCCTTAGTCTATGTCCTCTCTTCAGAAGTCTTGCGTACAAAACCTTGTGATGACAGAATCAAGAATTGGCACGGTCTACAAATTGATGGTCACCACCTCCATCTTCCTGAAAGGCCTGCGTAAGCTGAATAACAATGACAGGCAACATTCTCACCTCCCACTCTTGGTCATGCTGTGCCACACGGAGGTCTCGGACTCACAGCAGTTGATCAGTCCACAGAGCACCACATTCATCTACCATGACACACTGACTCTCCCTTTGGAGGACAGTGAAGAATCTGGGACAGCATCCAAAAATCGGAAGGAGTGATGATGATGCAAGAGGGAGGTCAGCAGGGTTGGGGTTTGTGTCAATGTCTTATATGGTTCATGAGCATTGAAACCTATGTGTTCACAGATTCTGTTAGGGACATTGCTTGTAGGGGGATTATATTTCACATGACCCAGCTAGTGATGAATTCAAGCCAGACTAGATAATAGAGCAATGCGTTACATTCAGGAAAGAGGTTGCTTAATGGCTGGTAATAATTAGCCAGTTAGGAGCTGCTGTATTTCAGGATTGATGGAGCTATATTTCGTTCTAGTTTATTGTAGGTGAAGAATATCATTATTCTGTTTAAAGCTTGATTATACAAAATGCCTGTCATTTTTTTTTTTGAGTAAACGAAGTACGCAGCATTACTACTTAAGCATTTCACTACTTTAAATCTGTCCTTACCATGGTGCTTACCAGAAAGTCTTTACAAAGGGGTCTTCAGGGGAACAAAAAAACTTGGTGGAATGACCCTGATGAAGCTAAAAATATAGTTATACCTATATAATTTCATGAACAGTTGTTTTGATGTCATTTATTTAGAGTCAGGCAATTGCACTTTCATTCACAATTTGTATATTTTAATTTTTTTTCATATTTATTATAGATCTCCACCCATAAATGTAAATGTTGGTAATAAACAACAAAATCACTAGAAAACATTTTCAACAAACGTTATGTCAAAAAAGTGCATACAACCAATGTCTAAAATCATGAACAGACTTCTTTTCAAGAGTTTTTGTTTCTCTGATGGTAGCTGATTGACTGGTCCACAATTTTTTAGATAATTCCAAAACTTCAGAAAACACCTGAACCTCTAAAAATATACTGTATTACATTTAAAAATGTAAAAAATATCTAATAAAAGTAGGTGACTTATCAGCTATTTCTGGGAGGATAAATTTTGTAATTCTGTACCTGTTCTAAAGGAGTACATTCTATTTTTTTCTGCAGTCCAATAGGCTAAGTGTCAGAATTGATACACATATGGTATGGCTTTCCTAGTTTAAGAATTGCTAAATTTATAGGTTTATACTCATGGATGACAGTTATATCTTTGCCACCCTTGCGCTCAGATATCATTTCACGTCAGAGTGACAGCAGCAGCATAGCAACAGAGCACACCATTCTCTGGAGAGCCTGAACATGCTTTATTCAGCATCAGGTGGTTTTACTAAATGTCAAATACTGTTCTCACTCTAACTGCCCCCATGAAATATTTTGGCTGTGCAAATCATACTTAAAATGTCTTGGGAATATTCACTTGGGTTAGGTTAAGTGGTTTTATTGTGGGGTTAGAATGTGTAGTACAGAAACTTATTTGTACTGCAACAAGACTGGCAACATCTGGTGAAGCACCAACATAATTCTATAAAAGGGCTTATACTGATAAATATGGCAAATAGATAAATACGTATAACAATGGGGACAGATATTATTAGCCAAGCTTAGAAGGTGTACTGTTCAGAAAGTTAGTTAGAACAAGTAATTCTTAAGTATTAAGTCTCAAGCAGGAGAAATACTTTATGCCAGCCCTGATGAGCATTGACAACACAAAAAGAAATGTACACACCTTGCTTTTTTAATACCTCTTACTTATTTACTTATAATATTACTTATTAACAATGTGATGTTAAGCATCATTTTCATATAAGGAAATAATAATAATATTATCATTATTATTATTATTATTATTATTATTATTATTATTATTATTTACCCACATCTCCTACACCTCTGATTATAGTAATGGGTGATGTACTAAAACGCCTTGAGTGTAAAACTAGATAACTGGTAAAATTAGCCCTGATTTCTTATTTTTATGCACTGCTTGCCTTCCAATTTTTTATCTAACTAATGTCTTTGAAGTTGGAAAGATGCCATGATTTAAATGTTTTTTATCTTTGCATAGAAAGATCCATGGCTAGACCATGGATCTGAAGTACTCAGTACATAATCCTTGATGTTTGGTTCAGAGGGAATGCATTTACTTAAGGGTTGCTCTTTTCCCTTTTCCATTATGTGGGTAGCCTCAGTAGTGAAACATCCAGAAATTAAAACCCAGACTGTGGCTATATTTGGTATGCTGCTCATGCATAACACTGTTGATCTTAAAGGCCTCACATGGCCATGGATGCTGCCATGGATGGTGCCAATTGGCGGGCTTGGAAGGTGTATAAAATTTGAGTCATTATGTCTTTGCAGAACTATCAGCTTAATTGAGCCAGCAGTAAGCTAACGCTTTTCCAGAACAACGCTGGGAGCATGGTGCTAATAGGTGCAATGCTTGTGTGATTCCGTGCTTTGTGAATGAGCACAGAGGGGAGAACAGTGGAGTCACTTAATGGTCCTGTTTACACCTGCCAAACTGCTTGTTCATCTTTTCCCTCTAAATGTCGCTCTGACAGCCATAGAGTTTGAAAACTGCAAACTGAATGCCCAGCTAGAATAGACTGCATGATTTTAATGAAGCTTGTCCAGTGTCTGAACCCCTAAATGTGTAATCCATCAAGAGGAAAGATATTAGGCAAATCTAAGCATAGAGAACAAAAGAGATAACACTAGGTATGCAGATGACTATGAAAAATGACGATGCATGTTAAGCATATTGTAAATACACAAATTAAACTGCAAACTGGAAGATGTGTTTCAAATTTATTAGTTATAAGGTATTAGTTTTCTTAGGCCTTGTTTTAGGGTTCAGGTTAGTTGTAAATGATGATATATACATTACAGCTTAGGATTATTAAATGCTAGGAAATTGAAACAAGCAAACAAAAAATCTGTCTAATGGCTATACAGGGTGTAGCTCGGATAAATCTGCAAACATGACCTATGGTCTTAAGAATAAATAAATGGCAACTCATAACTATTCATTCTTAATTAATAAATTAATAATTATTTATCATTTCCAATTATTTAAAGGGTTTACCATGACAGGGTATCACAGGGTGATAGGTGTATGTTACCTAATACCTAATAACTATGTTACCAGTCAGCATAAGTAGTGTTCTCTTGGTGTGTCCTTTACTTCAAACTACCTCTGCTCTCTGAATTTTGCATGTAGTGCTGAGTAACACTATGTTAAATAGTTTCATCCCCATGGTGAAGTCCCACTGAGTCTGCAGCTCTCACTGTGTGGTAGCTGCTCTTCCATAACAGAGCAATTAAACGCTAGGCAGCTTATTAATAAACACATCTGTGGGAGGGGTATATTGTGGCATGGGGCTCTGCTTCCTCACTGCACATCTTGAGGTGTATAGGGGCTGTCACAAACCACTGAGAGACAGTCACAAACAGACTAAGCTGTCTTTATTATTCACTCATGCTTGTTGGAAGTTGACCTAATGAATGTGGTTATATTAATTAGATTAGGTTAGAACCTGGGAAGGAAAACAATGGAACTCTGCAATCCAGAGCTCCATCTGCAATATGTACTATACTGCTGCAATATTTATACTATTCTAATAGTGATTGATATACTCATTTTTGGCATTACACTCCGATACACACTGACGTATTTTTTTAGCCATTAAATAGACTGATTTAATTATGTAGTCGTGGTCAATTATAGTAAACAGTAATTTCATGCATGATAATCAATATGATTCCATCTTAGATTATTCAATATGAAATCCTAACCTTAGAAAAAACAGAGGATGGAAAGGTTTATCTTTCCTAATCAAATAAGTATCAGTACCCCTGCGATCCTACTGGCAATCTTAGACACAAATTTTGGGAACAGTCAAAAAAAGGTTTAATGATAGTCATCAATCAAAGAATCAGGGTGTTTCAGCTGACCCAGAAATGTCAAACCCCTTCTCACCTCATAAGTATCAGTGGGGAGTTGAGGCTTTAAAATGTACTGCTGAGGTATTAGGGTACTAATGAGGTGCAGTGTGAACATGTCACTGGATAGATGTAGTACAATGCTTGCGAGAGTGATAAATAATCACTAACTATTTTGGCTGGGAAAATAAAGTTCATTATCTGCCTGGTGAAATAATGCAGGTAATGATAATGAATAATAATCCCAGGGCTCTGAACTGGTTCAAGGAGTGGAAACATAAACTGAAAATGAACAGTATTTTGATAGGGAAAAATGTTCCAGAACAGTTATACTGAAACATTAATAATGAAATCTCTGTAACCTGGTTAATAATATTATCTTTCCATTCCATTTAGCCCACTAGCTTATTATTCAACATCAACCAAGCCAATGTCTGTGTCGGTGTGTCTGTGTCGGTGAATGATGGACTGGCTTCTGAGGCCCAGTTAGGCCTCCCTAATGGGAGCCATAAAAATATGTCCATGGCACAGGTGGGCAGCAAGCAGGGCCCATGTGGACCACCATCCCCATGAGTCCATGTATGTCAGACCACTAGTGGAGCCTAGGCTGGCTACATGTGAGGAATGGAATAAGGGGATGGTAGCCTACTGAGGGCCCCTTATGAGGGCTAACAGTGTGGCTAGTTGTGGGATCCTTATGGGTAAGATGCACAGTAAACCTAGGCCCATGGATTTTTAACTATTATTAGACTTACCGGGCTCATGAAACTTCTTCTCTTCTCTGCAAACACAATCAGGCTTGCAAGTCATGTGGTAATGCAGCACAGTAATGTGGGTATTTTCAAAACATGAAATTGTGATTGCAGAGAAGTTAGGTTTATTTCATGAGCCCAATGAGACCAATGTACAGAAAAGCACATACTTTATTCAGGAAGTGGGAAATTCTCATTTTTTAAAGAGGTCCAAATATCTATTACATATTAATCTTATTCAAATAGTGTGATAGAGGTTAGCTTGGTTAAAAAATGTTGGTGCAGAACATCTCATGCAAAGCATTTGAGTAAACGTTTGATATGTTGCTATGTATGCTTGCACCAAAACACTGATCTATTCAATGCAATGCTAGTATTATTGTTTTTAAGTAACACGATTCATGATTTAAAAAAATGAAGTCAGTTAGTTTGTATAAATGATTTTACTTATACTTCTATTCAATTAAAAAAAACCCACAAGCAATAAGTTATAAAACCTGGCCTCTCCATTGGCATCCCTCTGTTTCACTCTCTCACTCATTTGCAGTAACCAATTTATCCTGGTCAGGGTCATGGTGGATCCAGAGCCTATCCCGACAACGCTGAATGAGATACCAGTCCATCACAGGGCAACACATACACACATTTTCACACACACTCATTCATACCTAGGGACATGTTATCTCAGCCAGTCCACCTACTGGCATGTTTTTGGGAGGTAAAAGGAAACTGGAGAACCCAGAAAACAAAAGAGAAAACACAGTTAAAAGGAAAACACAAATTAAATAAAGTTATTTAAGTAAGTTCTTTTACACTACATGGTACCCCTGTATCTCAGCATCCTGAAAGAATGGTAGAATTACCCCAAGACAAAATTATTGAAAAAAAAAATCATCTTTTCTGATTAATCCCAAATCTACAGACTAGGTTCTCCAAGAGTGAAGCACACAGTGCACAGATTTTGATGTGAAGCGGATTGGATCACAGCTAAAACAGTCTTTTCTAGCTGGCACTTTTATGAAGCCTTGGTTTTTATCCAGATTTGCATGTCTCATTTCCCTGTCTGCACACAGCTAACCGTTTTCAATGACTTCTCTGTGATGACAATACTGGGCATGGTTAGCCTAGTACTGGCATGACTCCAGGCAGAATCAGGGATGAACTCTAGCTGAGAGACCGGTGATGACTAAGAGCTGCCGTTGAGCCATGGAAATGCTCCCTGACAGAGGGCCAGCAGGAAAGAAGACTGGGAAGTGTTTGGAGTCACGTTGCTTTGTGAATGATTAATGGTTTTAATCTGTACATGACGTTGTACTTGCTGTATTTCCAGCTCCAGGTGATGGTTTGAGGTGTAAGATGAGATATTAGACATTGCCTTTAATTTCGATGGGAGCCTAATGGTTTTATAATGGAATGCTGGTTTTCATTGTGAATAATTTATTGAAAAGTCACACCTCACATGAGTGCTCCATTTTAACTCATCAGGTTAACATAGTGTCCTTGCAAGCAAAGAGATGATTGTGGAATGAATGACCACATTAGCGATGGAGAATACTGAGAATCAGTTCAGCATTCATACAAATTGTAACAGTCAATTTTCTAAAGTTTGTCTCTTTCAAATTTCTTCAAATTAATTCTAAGTACGTTTTTACATTATTAATATAGTTCATGTTGTTTTTATGTCTGATTCTCAAACCCATTCAAATTTAGATCCAATCCAACTGCTGTTATATCTCTTCTTGTCTCTGGCATTGTAACTATTATGGTGACCTTTTTGACAAAGCATATCATTATTTAGAACAAGAAACAAATGAATCTATACTTATTTTTGAAATAAATGTGTTATTCTCTAGGACTTCCAGTTACATTAACTTAGATAGTATAGCTGTCTGTTGTCTCTATGGTTGACATATCTTTCAAAACACGTCAAGTTTAGATCCAATCCAACGGCTGTTATATCTCTTCTTGTTTCTGGCATTGTAATTATTATGGTGACCTTTTTGACAAAGCATATCATTATTTAGCCAAGAAGAAACAAATGAATCTATACCTATTTTTGGACATAAATGTGTTATTCTCTAGGACTTCCAGTTACATTAACTTAGAAAGTATAGCTGTCTGTTCTCTCTGTGGTTGACATATCTTTCAAAACACATATCAAGAAGTTATATATAAAAAATTACATTAACTTGATATCTAGGCAATTTGAGTTACGATAAACACAAAGTTATCTTTATATCGTATTCCTATAGATGATAACTAGATCAGCATTGCATATTTTATTGCATATTTTATGATATTAACTGGTATTAAAAATATATAATCAATAAAATCAATAGAAGCTGTTTTCCCTAATATTTTTAAATATATATTTATATAATAATTTCCCTGCATATTATTTTCAATCTCCATTTTTGGGTGTTTTCATAGCCCATTGTCAAAGACCAACACTGCCTCCCAGGGTCTGCCATGTAACTGCAATTTTGTCTGTCTGTCTGTCTGTGTCAGTATAATTTCTGTCTTAACTGAGAGCATAAACAGAGGGACATAGTTTCTCCAAAAGACGGGGGCAGAGAGAGGGAGAGAGAGAGAGAGAGAGAGAGAGAGTCAACTTAGGCATGAATGAGCATCCAGGGCAGTCGTACATGTAGGAAGTGTTCAAAGAAGCATCACAGGGGAATCTTACTGCTAGCATTCATTGCACTTATCATGTGCTTTGGTGTAGTAAACAGTGGGCATAAACATTGACACCAGTAAAGAGATAGAAATAAATAAGTGAAAGACTTCCCACTGGCTTCTTTATTCTCATTTGTTGACATTTTAAATTAGATAGAGATCAGCATGAAACCAGAGAACTCTTGGCTTTGACTTCCAAGCAACAAAACTGGCTTCAATGAACAAATCAGATATCCACTGAGATATAACAATGAAGGGTGATTTTGCTGCTGAGAATCAAACCTCCTGCCATTGTGAATTATGTGCATATCAATCGGGTTTGGATTTCCTTAATGTGCAGAATGTCTTTTTATTGGGGACGGCAAGTATAACTCTGCTGTAATTAGACAGTTATTATACAGTAAAGCTTTATTGGAATGAATACTGTTATGGAGCAATCCACATATCATTTAAAAATTGAATGGACATAATGATGCAAGGATGCACAATAAGACTTCACAAAATACTCAGAAGGCACAAATACTGAAACTAATTAAGCAGTAAGAAGTAACCCAGTGACACAAGGTTGGAAACAGGACTAAAACAGAAACTACAATAATAACACAAGCACATGGCGTTTATTGCCATGGGAACCATGACGCAATCAAAGGGGAGGAAATGCTGACACTATAACTGAGACTAAAAGAGAGATATTGTTAACCAGGGTCGCTGTTGGCATCATTTGGCTGTCATAATCAGAGTGCATTTAACTTTTTTTTTTTTTATTTATCCTGACAAAACAAGGACGTCATACTTGGTGAATGTTTCAGTGGTGGTTATAATGGCTATTAGTGTATTAGACATTGTCTATCATGTTAATGTTTTGAGATAAAGCCCCAAAATTGTTTGTTGTTTGTGTGTGTGTGTGTGTGTGTGTGTGTTTGGTCCGATATCATGTGAGGGCATAATTCCTGTTCCAGCTTCTCTTGCTTTCTCTGACCTTTACCAATAATCTCTTTTTGTCAAAGCTCACTTCAGGGAGGGATGAAATCAAATTCATTTCATATAAAATGGCCCAATTTTCTCACAGGCCTCAATAGGAGATTCAACAAATGTCTATATTAGTCTCAGTGTAGACAAGTGTGTCTTTTGTAGATCTAAAATTCTTCACAGAAAGACAGAGAATGTCTTTCAGAGAAGGCATGTCTCACTTCCCTTACATAATGTGTAATACCGTAAAACAATCCTAATAGTATACTGTATACAGTATACTGTATGTCCATTGCATCACCATTATTCTTATACATGTCTGTATTCTGGTACTTGCTGTTTGGTTGCTCCTAGTCCTTTGCTGCAAGGCTGTAATGATGTGACCAGAATCATTTGTCTAGTCTTCAAGCACGTCAGTGCCATGTGCCCATTTCCATGTGACATTTTAGAAAGAGAGATTGAGAGAGAAAAATATTAAATATGAAGAAAGCTTTTCAGGACTTTGATTACCTAAATGTGCACATTGTACAGACATGTGTACACACACATTTGCCAATCCACCCACCCTCTCACTCGCACACATTAGTAGCAGGAAGCAGTGTAAGTAAGATGGTATGTCAGTCAGGCTCTTCAGGCTCCAGTAAAAAGTGATGGTAGGCCAAAAGGTCCCTCTTTTCTCCATATATCTCTGTCTGTTTGTCTGTCTGTCTGTCTGTCTGTCTCTCTCTCTCTCTCTCTCTCTCTCTCATGCTTTCACTCTCCTTCTTTGCTCTCTCTCTTTCATCTGTCAGTGCTAATGAACAGATGTTACAAGGCTGTTGAACGTGGGTTGATGGAGTGTGCCTCTGGCAGTCTGAGCCAAATGGGAAGAGGTTTGGGGTGTGTGGGTGTGTGTGTGTGTGTGTGTGTGGGGGGGGGGGTTAGTATGCCTTTCCAGCCAGCCAGGCTGTCTCACATTGCACTTGGATGCTGGAGAGCTTGTAACACACACACACACACGCACACACACACACCATTGTGGTGATCGGACCTTATAGAAACTCCTGTATACCTGCTCATTCATGCAATTACCCAATCAGCAAATGAGCGCAATGCATTAAATCATGCAGATACAGGGCAAGTTCACATGACACATCATAATGGAGAAAAATATGATCTCAGTGACTTTGACTATGTTTGGCATGGTTGTTGGTGACAGACAGTCTGATTTAAGTATTTTAGAAACTACTAATCTCCTGGGATTTTCAGGCAAAACATTTTCTAGAATATACACAAAATGATGTGAAAAAAAAAAGCATACAGTGAGCGGCAGTTCTGCTGGTGCCTTGATGAAAGAGGTTAAAGGAGAATGACCAGACTGGTTCTAGCTGACAGGGTAACTCAAATAACCCTTTTTACAACCATGGTGAGTAAAAAAGCATCTCAGGACACACAACATGTCAAATCTTGATGCTGATGGGCTACAACAGCAGAAGACCACATCAGGTTCTACTCCTGTCAGCCGAGAGCAGGAATCTGAGGCTGCAGTGGGCACAGGCTCACAGAAACTAGACAGTTGAAGATTAGAGAAAGATCAGGTGATTTTTTTTTTTTCAATCTTCAACTGCATTATGTTGCTGCCACACAATTGGCTGATTGGTTAATTGCATGAATGAGCAGATGTACATATGTCCTTAGTAATGTGGACATTGTATATATACTACGGAATACAGTGTATTTTGTGTATATACTGTACACTGTATAGATAATTGCAAATATATAATTATACTGAGGATGAAAAATATACAGCCATCTCAATAAACAAGGGGTACATTTCCTGTGAGTTAATTTTTTTTTTTTATTTCTATACCTACCAAAATCCTAGCTTTAACCACTCAATTGTTCTCATATGAATTGTTCATTTACACATGTATTTTCTATAAATCTGCCATCATATCATGTTTTTTGGTCTTATGTTACATAGGAAGGAATGATATTCCTAGTTTGATATGCATATCACATATTTAATTTAGTGGGACAAAGAAATTAATTCTCTAATTTGCTACCAGCACACTTTCCTTCTATTCGCCATAACAACTGAGCCAACAAATGTGTTTCTCATTTTTATGCTTATTTGTTTTCTTTGATCAGTGGAACGTTATTTATGTAAGCAGTTCAGGTCCTTGTGGGTCTTGTAATGATATAAAGTGGTTACAGATTTATCAAATGCTTGTGTAGGCCTATGAGTTTATTGGCATGTGTATGAGTGCACAGTTTTCTCAGTGGGAAAAATCTTCCAGTAGGAAAGTTTTTTTCTTTCTTTTCTATTTTTCTTTTCTTTCTTTTTTAAAAAAAAAGTTACAAAGGTTACAAACCTAACTTAGCTTTGGATTAATGGCTATATGTTTAGTTTAAGACAATGCACATGTAAGAAATACAGAAAGAAAAACAAGTATTCACACCTACAAAGATGCAATTATCTGCCATCATTATCATTATATCCTCAGTGTTAAAGAAGTTTTACGAAAATAGAAACTTTTGTGCACATTAACATGACATGTCATTATAAATGAATTCTAGATGAAGGTTTCAGCCTAACATCCTAGCTAAAGGTCTTTCACACTTGGCTAGAACACGTCCATGAGTACTCATGATTAATTCCTCATCTTGGAGGAGTGGGTCATCATTGCAAGTCTGGCTTCACACAGATTAATTGCTTCCTAATTGTGGATCAATTAGACAATTTTATGTCATTTTGTCTGCAAAATGAGAGATCTGCTTTTTTGTTCTTAGCATTTTTTTAACTATTACTATTAATACTATTAATGTTTATAAAGACACTTTTCCATTGGCTGAACCACACACAGAGAATGTGGATTTCCTTCAGGTAGACTGGAAGGATGCTTTGGAAGATGTTCAGAAAACCATCAACCATTCCCAGTTCCAGAAAACCATCAGCCATCTCTCATTATTAACATGGCTGACTGAGCATGGCCATAAACTTCTAATAATTCAGTTTTAGCCCTGGCTTCTAGGCCAGCCTTCCATAAGTCATGTGGTTTTCTAGAAATATGTGTTTATTTTGCTCTGGAGACTAGTTCTGAAGTGGGAGTAACTGCAAAGTCTGTCTTTTATAACATACATTTTAAGGCAGAAGGCCTTTGTTGCTCATGTGATCCAAAATGGCACTAACAGACCACTGAAATGATCACGAAAATGTGGGAATAAAACAAGCATCACCAGTGTAAAATTAATGATATAAAAAAATACACAGAAATTTTTTCTAAACCAGATGTTTGATGTTATGGTATTGATTTACTAAAGGTTCATATATAAAACAACAATATGTTTCATAACTTCTGTATCTATGAAATGATTCTTCTTCTCTGGGTGAAAGGATTAGATCAGTTGTAGGATAATCTGCTTGGACAGATCTAGGATCTGAATATTTAAGCATTTCATCTATTTCCTCCTCTTTTCTTCCTTTTAAGCATATACTAGTTAGCAAGCTAGACGGAGTAAGAGTAGGAAAGATTTTTTTTCCCCTGTCCCTTATTCCCAATTCAATATGAAATACGATTGCTTTGTTTCACAGCTGAATCCCAATCCACCATAGTTCCCCCACCTTCTCATCTGAAGTCTAATCTCAGGCAGGCCTGCCCCTCAACTGGCACAGAGAGAAGCAGAGACAAGGGAATACAGAGGGTATCAGTGGGGCACCTTAAGCTGGCGTGTGGGTCAGGTGTGTGCAATATACAGTATATGTCTCATTGCAGCATGGCTCACAGATAAGGGACACCCTTACTCCGGGGAGCTAAGCATATTTGGGCACTGCAAGACACACACACTGAGGTAAAGCACACCTTCCCTGACATCAACACACTCATTTAGACATATTTGTTTCTGGGAGCCACACAAACTAAGGACACTTGCTCTGTTGTTAACACATATTGGGGCCTCCTCGCTCCTGGGAGCGACACAAACTGAAGTAGACTGAGCTCAGTCAAATCTTCAGCAGTTGTAAATGAGGCTCACAATTTCTGAAGCACTGACTTGTTCTCTGGTTGAAGGCTTTTTTTTTAGCAGGGATGTAAATGAATACAATTACATTATTCAGATTGAACATGCATGTAATGTGTTATAAATGGATACAAATAAAACACAGTGACAGTGCTGGCATTTGTACTTCTGGGGCTTTTTCAGTGTTTTTTTTTTTTTGCTGTTTCTGGATAGGTTTCATATTTTTGTCACAAAAATAACTTCTGGTTTAAATCTGAATACAGATAGAGATATGGATATGTATAGCACTACACAGATACAGATATTTGCTGACACTGCTAATTTGTAGTTTGTATTTTCCTTCACCTTTTCTTTGTTGTTGATATACAGTGCCCTTCACTAATATTGGCACCCTTGGTAAATATGAGCAATGAAGGCTGTGAAAATTTGTATATTTTTAACGTTTTGATCTTTTGTTCAAAAAATTCACAAAAACACAGGTTTATCAAACAAAATAAATAAATCTTTGGCACCTTTTTAGTCAATACTTTGTGCTACTTCCCTTTGCCAAGATAACAGCTCTGAGTCTTCTTCTATAATGCCTGATGAGGTTGGAGAATACATGGCAAGGGATCTGAGACCATTCCTCCATACAGAACCTCTCCAGATTCTTCAAATTTCAAGGTCGACGCTAGTGGACTCTCCTCTTCAGTTCACCCTACAGGTTTTCTATGGGGTTCAAGTCAGGGGCCTGGGATGGCCATGGCAGGACCTTGATTTTGTGGTCAGTAAACCATTTTTGTGTTGATTTTGATGTATGTTTTGGATCGTTGTCCTGCTGGAAGATCCAACCACGGCCCATTTTAAGCTTTCTGGCAGAGGCTGTCAGGTGTTCATTTAATATCTGTTGATATTTGATAGAGTCCATGAAGCCATGTGTTCTAACAAAATGTCCAGGTCGTCTGGCAGAAAAACAGCCCCAAAACATTAAAGAGCCACCACCATATTTTACCATGGGCTTGAGCTACTTTTCCATATGGCTACCCCTCTGTGTGTGCCAAAACCACCTCTGGCGTTTATTGACCAAAAGCTCTATTTTGGTTTTATTCGACCAGAGAACCTGATCCCATTTGAAGTTCCAGTAGTGTCTGGCAAACTGAAGATGTTTGAGATTGTTTCTGGATGAGAGTAGAGGCTTTTTCATGAAACCCTTCCAAACAACTTGTGATGGTGTTGGTGATGTCGGATTGTAGTTTTGGAGACTTTCTGACCCCAAGATGAAACCAACTTCTGCAATTCTCCAGCTGTGATCCTTGGAGATTTTTTTTGGCCACTCAAATCATGCTCTTCACAGTGCATTGAGACAATATAGACACACGTCCTCTTCTAGGTTGATTCTTAACATTTCCTGTTGACTGGAACTTCTTAATTATTGCCCTGATGGTGGAAATGGGCAGTTTCAATGCTTTTGTTATTTTCTTATAGCCACTTCCCTTTTTGTGAAGCTCAACAACCTGTTGTCACACATCACAGCTATATTGCTTGGCCTTACCCATTGTGATGAATGACTAAGGGAATTTGGTCTGTGTGCTACCTCATATTTATACCCCTGTGAAACAGGTAGTCATGGTTGAACAATTTCCTGTTCCTAGTCACCCAGGTTTACTAAAGGGTGCCAATATTAGTGGAGGGCACTGTACATTTAGATTTCCCATCCACTTTGATGACATTATTACTATTACAAAATTAGTAAATAGTCCCAGTTATTAAGAGAGATAAATTGAGACTACACTGCGAAAGACTACACTGCGTGTTATTACCTTTAGGGTGGAGAGAAAAATATTGAGAAAAAGAGATAATTCATCAATATTATCAGCACATCAAACACTGACAGGGATGATTTCTATATTTGCACTGTTTCCATGGAGAAATCCTAGTAGAAGCAAAGAGAAACTTTGTCATAGCTGCCATATCTACCTCCATTTCTGCTGGCATGAGAGCCTGTTTGTTTGAAGATTACCAAGCTGAACATGATGGCCCCTCACCTCTCCTGTGGGCAGTGCACCCAAACTTGAAAGTGCAGAGAGGCACTCAATCATATAATTATGGGCACTCTTCATAAACCATATCAGCATATTAAACCGTGTATGCTTTTACTTTGACCTGCATGATGTTCCCTTTTTTTCTTCAAACTAATGTGTGCAGTATGTTTGTATGGCTGAAAGTCTAGTGTTACTTGAACCTTTGAAAAGTTTCAGCACTGCATTTGTGATCTCAAGCAAGGCTTCTTTAATGGAACCTTTCCAAACAGCTGGTTGAAACTTGACAAAGAATCGACTAAGAATCCACTCCGCATTTATGAACCTCTGGGTGTTTTTCTAGGCCTGATTGTGCTTAATAATATCATTAACTGCTTATGTATTTTTATACATTACCTGATTTGTGCAATCAGCAACCATCTGTTGTTTTGTGGTGACAGCTATTTGTCCCCATTGTGATAGAGGACAAAAAAATTTCAAGGACGACAATTTGTCTGCATATCAAATACTTATTATTTGGGAGTAAGTAAAATATAAGGGTGGATAAAAGTACAGAGAAATTATACTCAAGTTAAAGTATAGACAAAGTGTCAAAATCTTAATCAATTCAAAGTGGAAGTATTGCTCCATGGCACGGCAGTGCAGCGGGCAGCCTTGCTACCTCACAGCTTCAGAGTTCCCAGTTCAATGCTGAGCCCAGGTTATTGTCTGTGTGGATTTTCTGTGCATATTCTTCCTGCGTCCACGTGGGTTTCCTCCAGGTTCTAAATTCCTCCCACATCCCATAAAAGATGCCAGGAGGTGGACTAGCTAATATAAATTGCCCCTAGATATGAATGTGTGTGTGCATGGTGCCCTGTGAGGACTGGCATTCCATACAGGGGGTATTCTCCATTCCAGTGTTCTCAGGATAGGCTCCAGATCTGCCACAACCCTGACCGGTGAAAGTGAATGAGTGAAAATACCCAGCCAAAAACGTATTCAAGTTTAAGTTAAAAAGGTTTCTACTTTCAAATGTACTATATTAAAAAGATGTTGTAATATTACAAAGTTATGTACATTTTTTCAACTGATGAAATTAAATAACGTCATGTTTTCATGTGAAAACTAACTTTTATTACTATTATAAGAAACTACACTATTTTGCCCAAACACATCAGAGAATCTCTGTAAGTTGGCTGGTCATATGCATCACTAATGGTATGTAGATTCCTAATGAATCAGTCAGAAGTTAAGTATAATGTAATAATTACCAATAGCTAGAATTTGACTTGCTGACTAGCCAAGTACATTAGCTACAGGAAATGATGTTAGTCTGACCTAGTATTAGCAAAGAAAACGGGCTAACTTGCAAAGGTGACACCTCATTTTATATGAGTCTTTGATTACAACAGCATATTTAAACATTTACTGAGGTAGGGCCAGAGACACTCATCCTCAACATCAACACTGCAGTCCAGTGGTTTATCCACCTTCAAACACCCACAGATAGTGAATAGCTATAGTGTTAGTTACATTGTGTAGTATGAGAAGATCACAGCAGATGATGAATTGGCATGATTCTTGATATTTTTTCTACATTTATTGAACTTGACAGGATGCTTTAAACTGAAATGTAAGTAAAATGTGCAGCAGCCCATTCTATTCATCTATAAAGCACAGTCATGGCTAGATGAAAGAAGAAGAGGCCTTTGAGATTTATAGCAAGTACTTTGAAGGTCAAAATTTAAAAAAAAAAATTAAGTAGTAAAAAGTATGTGCTTTTTTGAAAATGTAATTATGAATATTCAATTTAAATAAAACTAAGCAATGACAAAAATAATAACAATAAGTAAAGCACAAATACCCCAAAAATACTCAAATAAAGTAACAAAATACAATTACTCAAGTATTTTCCTCCCCTTGTAAAACATATTTTTAAAAAGTTCTTGAGATGAGAATGATTATTCTAAGTGGAAGGGTAAGTACTTTCTTCAATTGTTTGAGTTTAACTAAGTCAGTGTAATATTTACTTTTTACAATTTTTTTACCCATTTTCTAAAAGGGTGCCAATAACTGTGGAGCTGACTGTGCTTTGTGCCTTTTGCTTTCTTTCTGAGGCATGTTAAACACAGATTAAGAGCACCCTCATTAATGTTTTATGTTTTATGAGATGATGGTGTTATATCTAGTTAGTATCACAGTGTATCATAGTATGGTTTACTACAGCATAGAGGCTGCATATATTCCACAGACCAATCAGATCATAATATGAGAATATTGAAATCTTCACAGAGTTTTATTTATTAACAGCTTCATTCCTTAATGACCTCCTTGATGATCCACTGAGTGGTAGAACTAAGTACATTCTTAGTTCCTTTTTTCTTTATTGGAGAGTGAGTGAGAATTTGTAGCAGTAGCATGAGGAGGTCTCTTTTGCCTGTGTGTGTGTGTGTGGGTGGGAGTGTGAACATTCAGCTAGGGTGGTCAAAATGAACAAATTAAGTTTCAAGGTCAGACAGCCGTAACTTTAGATTGCTTTCTTAGTCCTTGTACCTAAAAAATTGGCACACAATTCAGGAAAATTAATAAAAGTCATGTTCGACTTTAAATGGCAGAAAAGTGCTATTAGACCATTTCACAAAGCAGAAATTATTTGAATGATTCCTGTGTTTAATTTAAGGTTGTTTAATTTAAATCAACTTACTAAATGAGCAAGTCACCATAGCTTGATTAATGTTTTATATTAGTCATCTAATGTCAGAGTAACCAGTGTTCAGTGGTTAGTTTGATCTGTGCTTGATATTATAATATTGTCATAAATGCATGCTTGCTGGTACATAGGCAAACAATCCTCCCAACTCACTAACTCATTCACCACCAGTGCATCCACTCCTGCTCTTCACATATTATTTGTCATGCTCCCAAAGGGCAAATCAGAGAGATAAGGATTTAATGATTTCTAATCCTGAATGAGAGTACTTGCCACCCAGATATCTATTTTAGTCTTATACCTGATTACCATCAGAATTGCCCATGCAATTTACAATGGGACCTTAAGAGACAGCAATTCATATTAAAACATCTGAGATTAATTAATGATAAATGCCATACATTTCATTAGAGATTAACACAGTGGGAGTGGATAAAACTAGAGGGCATTGCATTTTATTCAACTGTAGAGGAAACGATCTGGAAAGTCACACATAAAGTGTGATGTGCAATCACAGTCATAAAAAAAATCAAACAGAAAAACAAAATTGAAATGCCCAGACATGGTTTGCATGTCAGTGTTTGAGCCCTTGCCTTAGTGCACTGTTGTATAAGATTATATTATAAAACATATATAAAACATTGTAATGGTATAGCATCACCAGTGCCTACAAGGTGCCTAATTTGGTACATTGTACACACTTGTGCCCCATTTTTGCACAGACACAAGCCAAAATGGCATTTTCCTGACTACAAATGAAGGCTTAAATGCCATGTCCTATTTCTTACAAGCTTTTTTCTTTTTTTTTTTTTTGTATGTACTTTTATGTTATTTGTCATTCCATTTCAATGTGGGCTACTTCTCCCAAATACTAACTAAATGTAACAGCTTAAACTGCTTTATCCATAACTGCTGAATGTGAATCAAGCAGTTGAGGCAGGGAAGATGCTAGAAGAATATGCACAAATATTTAATAGAATAAACAAAATAACTAACAAATCTAATTAAATCTCACGAAATGTATTGCTTTTATGTAGACACTGAATACCCACAAAGCACACAAGAACACAGAAATGGCATTATATGATCTGTCAGCTATCTGATTATTTCTACCATTAAAACAGAGCCATGAAATCTATAAGTGAAAATACTACACTGAGCTGCCAGTGAGCACCTGTAGTTTAACAGTAAGGAGAGGAGTTGACTTCACTGGATATCACTTAATATCACCTCTTGATAATTTATTCTTTCAAGCCACATTATTTTTATTCATTAGCTGCTCACTGTCAACTAACCAACAGTGATGAAAGTCACAAAAATCTTCAAGAATATTTCTGCTCCACTCATATACTGTATGCCAGTACTTCAATTTTATACCTTTATATTTGTGCTTGCATTATTACCAATACACAGCACAGTGTTTCCTGTTTAAGCAATGTCCTTGACGTCATTGATTCAGACTCAAACACAGAGCACGATAGCTGATTTTAAAGCTAATGGGTCAGTGTAAATTTACCTGCACACGCTATTTAAATAACTTCACCAAATCCAATTGGTTAAGTAATAACTACATCATTGAGTAATAATTATAGTACAATTTGGTGTACTAAGGCAACTAAACTAGGGAGATTAGTGTGAATGTCTGGAGACACAAATATTGTAATGTTATGTATTTATTTAGTTGTACAAGTAGAATGATGTTATACATTGGTAAAAGGAAGTAAACATTGTCTTTTCGAACCCACTGCTTGGTATCTAAATAAAGCTAGCAATCAGATAGAGTTGCGCTACAGAAGCTAGCTAGCATCTGTTGTTGACTCCAATTTTCTGTTGTGGTCTTGTTACTTCCTTAATAATTAACCGTTTACTGAAGCAAACTGATCATTTTATATCCTCAATATACATGTTCATGTACCATACAATTTTTGTAAATAAGCCTAACCCACTGTCATAACACTGAATCTGTCATGTTGGTAAGCTTAGATTTCTAATTAGATATAGTCATGGGAAAACGAAAGTGCTGTGGCAGCATTGTAAGAAAGCTGTACATAAACGAATGCCCTCAAACATCAATGAACTGAAGCAATGTTGTAGAGAAGAGTGGGTCAAAATGTCTTCAAAACAATGTGAGAGACTGATAAACTCCTACAGAAAACATTTACTTCAAGTTGGTTCAAGGTGGTTCTGCATTTTACTGAATTATAGGGTGTACATATTTTTTTCCCCACCTGGTCTCTGTAAGTTGTTTTATTTTTAGGGGAAAAAATGACTACATATTGAAATCTGTTTGTTGTCACCTGAGGTTATTGGTCTGCTTATAGAAGTTGGTGAGGACCACACAAATTGCTACTTAGCCCGTGACAAATAAAAACATAGAACTGAAGGAGGGTGTACTTTCTTTTTCCAATGACCGTATATTAGAAAGGTCTCAAGTACTGCATTTGCATATTGAACCTGGTATACAGTATATTATGACACAATAACACTTGCCTGTCTCCTGTTCAATTCTAAATTTTCCAATGAAATTTTCTACTTCTATCCCACTTCTTGAAGTGATATGGCAAAACCACTGCCATGACAGATTCCCATTTTGACCAAAATGTATTTTGAATACATGGGTCGGAGTGATCAAACTTAACAATGACACGAGGTGAGCGAGATCATTTCTCCCGGCACTTGCTCTCATTATCTTTCTGACTTTTGTAGAATGTTATGAGCTTGCTGCCTATTGCATCAGGTCAGTGCCATCAGGCCTTCAGAAGGCCAGTGGTGCACTTCACAACAAATTCTGTTTGAAATGGACATTGTAGTGCCTCTCCTCTGAACTCTGTTGATTGAAAAAGGGGAAAGAAAACCATCACATGAAGGGATATTTATGATCACATGCAAAGATGGTATTCCTAATGCTTTAGTAGGTACTTGCGATTGAAAATATTGAAAACTAAACTTTAAGCTACTTAGAAGCTAGTCACGATGAACAGAACCAGTTTAAGGTATGCAGCCAAAATGGCTCATAGGTTCCCAGGCCACTACATTTGTCAGCATCATGCTCGGATCGCAAATGCTTAGAAATTTAATTGAAATGCTTTTGATTTACAAAGGCTCTTGATGTTCTTATGGCAAAAAAAATGCAAGTGATCACAGCGATCATGATTGGTAATCAAGCCTTGCTTAATATTGACTATTGAATATATCTCCCCCTTACATGCTGGCACATGATGTACAATCATTTATAAACAATCTGAGAGATCTGAGAGAACATGGTCTGTCATTCACTTCTCTTTGGAAAGGGCCTGTTTCCAGAAAGGCAAATGTTGCAAGGATTTGGTAAGTACAAGATTGATAATGCGTAGTTTCTCTAGGTGGTCTTTGTAAAGCTGGAACTAATTCAACAATAGGTACAAGAGGGCAACTCTTTGAAATCAAAATGGGCTCATAAACTAGTCTTTAACAGAGCCAGAAAATTGTAGTGGTCCCTGTCAACCCATTTTTACAAGGTCTGCTATTCATAGTCTTCCAGAAGTGCCAAAGAGACCATTTCACAGTTACAGCTGTGTATTTGCATGCATTTTTATGCCCACTTGGCAGGCTTAACTCCTTAACATTGCACCAGTAAGCTAGTTGCTGCCCAAGGGAGAAAACAGGATCCAATATAGATAATTGTGGATATAATGGATATCTATTATGGACAGTTAAGCATAAAGGATATCCAAGAGGATAATTTAACTGTTAGCTCTTTTGAACAATATAAAATCATTTCATGTACACTATATATGGTATTATAGGCAATTGATACACTGATCTCAGTGTAATTCCTTTGTCTTTCTTCAGGTGTTGTATGAATGAGTTGACATTTCTGTTGAGTACAGGTATTCAACCTTTTTCCCCATCAGCCCCACTTCCTAGTTCTTTAAGAGCTTGCACCGTCCTTGACTATTTCTGGCAAAAATATGCTGGTGGCATCCCTAATAAATATAGTTAACTGATATTATACGCTTATTTAATAATAATTAATTTGAACACACAGTGATAGATTTTGTTTCACATTCACAATGAATTGTTATCTATTAATGAAAAAAGAAGACCGCTGTTTTGGCTTTTTGTTTTGTTTTGTTTTGCATTCTGATGTAAAAATGTGATGCTCCTATGTAAAGGTTGGCAGGTCTGAGTCATTTAAATATTTATTTTTGGTATTTTTCATCCCATTTCTCCTATGCAATTCTTTCCTAATGGGGTGCTCCCCACAGTTACCTCTGCTGTAACGGTTTCACATATTCTCCAATCAATTTTCCATTAATTTAGTTTTACTATTGTTTTTACATACCCCCCTTTTTTAGCTAATGAAGAGCTTGTTAATTAACAGATTTATTGGTTAGTGGAATCAGGTTGTGAACAAGAAAAAGAAGGGGAAATAAAACATTGCAAGATTTGATTGTGATTTATTTTCCTCTGGATAAAAATGAATTTGCATGTATTCACTTGAGCTGTAATTCACAATCACTATTGCTTTACACAGAGAGTGCATTTTCCAAAATAGATTAGACTTTTGCCCATGATGATGAAGGCTTATGAAGCTACTGAGAGCCAAATTTTCATGACTAATTAATTAACCAGCCATTAATGCTGCTTGAGTTCTCTAGCCAGTATAGCTGAGCTCGTTCACTTGCAGATAATTTTAAGATGATTTGCAAGTGCTAAAAAGGCAATTCACCTGAGGCCATGATATGTACCTGAAAGATTCAGGTACATATTGTTGTTACTGATATTTCATAACAAATTGATTATATTAAGATATAATTGTACATTCTTATTTAGGATTCTTCTCACACATCATTAAAGACTCCTGCTTAAAGATTTTCTGTCTTAGAGAATGTATTTTAATGATAGCTATCAAGAAAAAAAAAACAACTAATAAAACAGCAGTAGCTATTACCAGAGTAATCCCTTTTGGTTTCCCCATGCACAAGTTCTGAATGTTTTTCAATCACAAATAATACACACAGTAGTCTTCTGACAAACCTGAAAACCTTTATTGCCTCCTCTGTAACTACATCATTAAAAGAAGAATTGCTGCCCAGCAACTGGGTAGAATTGCCCCGAAGACTATGGCTGCAGTCCAACACTCCGGGGGTTGAGCAGGATTGATCCACTTCCTCATTATTTGCTTGCCAACTTTGAGGGTTCAGAAACAGGGAGCTTTACAAACCCTAGCAGGGGACCTAGTGCCCCTCCATAGAAAATATTCCTGCATTGTGGAGACTTTTTGGCTATGAAAAAAAAAACCCTTGCAGCAAATTGAGGTTTTTTTTAAAATGTTGTATTAACCCTATTGTAAAATGTGCAGGGGTGGTAATTGCAATTGAGTACTTGCACTTCATTACTATTTATACTTTATTTGAGTATTATTGAAATTGAATACTTGTATTCTTACTTACCAATATTTCCAAGAAAATATCATTGTGATATCATTGTAATATCATATACACCACCACAATGGATTTGAAATAAATCAAGATGTGATCGAACTGTAGACTTTCAGTTTTATTTTAAGAGATTCCACAAAAATATGGCATTTACCATTTAGGAATTACAGCCATTTTAAGCAAAGTACTTCCAT
>CM075011.1:12171344-12190940 GCA_037576675.1 Pangasius sanitwongsei
AAAGAGGATTTATGCTGATATTGCCCAAAAACCCTATTTTGTTCAGGCGTTTCCAAACTTTTGGAGGGCAGTGTAGGACTATGAAAATAAATGACCCAAGTATGGACTCTCATTGTAAAGCCTTGCTTATTTCCATGAGCTTGCATGTACTTGACTTCTAGTGTTCCTGCTTTCTTTATGTTTTGCATCTTGCATAGTCTCTAATTTGCCATTTTGCCTACAACCCCTGGCAATCAGAACACTTAGAGGATGTCCACCCAGCTTTTTTTACTTCGTAGCAAATAAACAAATCACAGATATGAGACGTTATTATAGCTGAACATTCTGACTTCATGAAACATATTAACAAACAAATACCTCAAACAAATTACATTAAAAAAATTATTAATAGCATTTTTTCCCATATCAAGTAGAGGAAAAAAAATATGGAATCACTCAATGTTGAGGAAATAATTATGGAATCACTCAATGTTTAGGAAAAAATTATGGAATCACTCAATGTTGAGGAACAAATATGGAATCACCTTGTAATTTGCATTTCTAAAACAAATACCAGCACAAGTCTAAAAATACTAATTAGTCTGCAGTTAAAAGAGAGTGCCTTAACGAGCTGTTGGACTGGATAATTGAAAGGAAACATGGCCCTAACAAGAGAGTTGTCAATTGAAACAATAGAAGGGATTATAAAACTCCTTCAAGAAGGAACTCAATCACAGAGTGTGGTAAAAGATGTTGGTTTCTCCCAATCAGCTGTGTCTAAAATTTGGTGCAAGTATAAACAAAATGAGAAGGTTATAAAAGGAAAACATACATGTTAGATCAAGGAAATGCACAAGATCAATATATGTTAGATCAATAGAAAATGCACAACAAAACAAAAAAAACAAATGGGTGAAAACAGGAGTCAATGTTTGTGACAGAGCTGTAAGAAATGAAATGGGATTTACATATAGAAAAGCCAAATAAAAACCAGCATTAACACCTAAACAGAAGAAAACAAGGCTAGAGTGGGCTAAAGAGAAGCAATCATGGAGTGTGGATGATTGGATGAAAGTGATATTCAGTGGTGAAACATGAATCTGCATTGGCCAAGGAGATGATGCTGGAAATTTTATCTGGTGCCATTCTAATGAAACATATAAAGATGACGAAGATTTCCCCAGTCATGTATTATATGGGGTTGCATGTCAGGTAAACGACCAGCAGAGATGGCAATCATTACTTTAACAATCAATGCACTGGTGTACACTGACATTTTGGACACTTTTCTCATTTCATCAATAGAAAATAGGTTTGGTGATGAAGTCATTTTTCAGGATGATAATGCATCTTGCCGCAGAGAAAAGAGTGTTAAAGCTTTTCTTCAGGAAAGGCATATCAACTCAATGACATGGCCAGCAAACAGTCCGGATCTCAATCCGATTGAAAATCTATGGTGGAAGTTTAAAAAATTGGTCCATGAAAAAGCTCTTTCCTGCAAAGGTGATCTGTCAACCACTATTCAAGAAAGTTGGAACCAGCTTGATGGTGAATATTGTTTTTCATTCATGAAGTCCATGCCTCAAAGAATTCAGGTTTTCATAAAAGCCCAAGGAGGAGCAAAAAAGTTGTTGTGATTAACTAATTGTGATCGTTTTTTGGTTGATGGTTCAAAAAAATGCCATTAATTAAAATAATTTTAATTATTTGATTATGTTCATTTGCTATGAAGTAAAAAAGCTGGGTGAACATCCTCTAAGTGTGATGATTAGTCTTGTCATGCCTAGGTATAATTAACCTGTGTGCATAGACTATGACTTTGATACTTACCTTTGTAGACCAAGTTCAAGTTAGCAGTGTGCTATGCTAATATGTATACCTATTGCCTAATTACTTCTAGGTTCTCCCAGGCTTCTGTAATGTATTTTACTTTCTAAGTTTTCTGTTTAATGATTGTAATGAATCACAGTTGTGTCTAATACTTGGACATTCCTTCTACCTTAATTGTATCAATATGATAACTTAGTTGCACTCACTTGTTGTGTAGGGCTTATTAAATCCGCATACACTCCACACAGCCACTGGTCTGTCCTGTCATTGTCATAGCAACATACTGTGATGAAATATATTTGATTATAATTCAACAAACACATCTTATGGTTTTAGATTTGCTGTTAATGTATAATCATAGGCTTTCATAGGCCTTACAGTAAAGATAGACAGATATGAAGGTGCTAAAATTAATTTATTAATTGATTCATCTAGTAACTGCTTTATCTTGGTCAGGGTCATGGTGAATCCTGAGTCTATCCTGTAAACACTGAATGTGAGGTGGAAACACACCCCTTGTCCATTGCAGGGCATCATACGTGTCACATGGTAACACAGTAAGGTGTCATAAAAAAGCATAAACTTTATGCATGAAGTGGGCAATGATCAATATGTAAAAAAGAGGTAAAATTATTTATTACATATCAATCTTAATCAAATACTGTAGCAGTAGAGATTAGCTGGGTTAAAATATGTTGGTTCAGAATGTCACATACAGATCATTCGAGTGAAAGTTTAATACGCTGCTATGCATCATATGCTTGTGCAAAAACGTTGACATTTTATGTATAGAAGGTGCTGCAGGTAAGTTGCATGCAAACTTTTTTTTTTTTCCTTCCTTTAGTCTTTGTTGCTTCTCTTATACAACTGTGCAATCTGCAACCTAGTAATTTTACTTAGGTAACAAGAAGCTTATGCTTACCAGAAGAACTTGACTCTAACACATCCCACATCCTTTCCCATTTAATAAACTAACTTGTCCTCTGGGTAAATTTTATTATATTTGATCTGACCCCAGTTTTAGCTGCAAACGCAGAAAAGCACAGTTTTCTGGTGTGGCTGGTATTGCCAAGGGGTAAAAAAATTCATAAATACTATGGCTAAACGGTAGTTGTTGGCAATCCTGCACACAACATCAGGTACTTGGAGGTGTAAAAATTTACCAAAAAAAGCCCAGGGCATCTGAAGATTAGCACAGAATGCCAGGATTATACCTATGGCTGAGCTGCATGCTTTCAGAAACCTGACCTTGGTAGGTGTACTTCCAATCAGACTCTGATTTGTGTGTGTGTGTGTGTGTGTGTGTGTGTGTGTGTGTAGGTGGGTCTGTGCAAGCTGCTCATAGAAGGGTGCCACTGAAGCCAAAACTTGTCCATGCAGTTTCAGCAAAGTTTGTAAAGTAAGGTCAAAGCTAGCATTCATACAACATTGGAAACACAGTTATTTATGTTATTTACAATCACATTATCACCCAGAAGAGCTTTAAAACAGAATTTGAACACACAGCTCAACCATGCCCAAGCTCTGTGGCCAAAGGTTGGTTTCCCTTTTGAGTCTGGCTCCTCTCAAGGTTTCTTCCTCTTGTCATCTCAGAGAATTTTTACTTGCCACCATTGCCCTGGCTTGCTCATTAGGGATAAATTAAAATTTTTAATTTTAATATTATATCTGGATTTCTGTAAAGCTGCTTTCTGACAACATCCATTGTTAAAAATGCCATACAAATATTATTATTATAAACCTCCGTATTAACAAGCAGTCAGTCATGACTACAGAGTACTACTCCACCAGAGAAAAATGATAATAAGGACAATGAAAATGTCTGGGTGCCTCTAGGACAAGAGGCCTGACCATACACAGAGGTCAGAATTTCTGAGATAGTTTTACAAGAGACAAAAAATGAAGCAAGGCCTTATTTATGTCTGTAGCATTCTTTAAGACCCTAAGTGTACTAGGTCTTCATTAAAATTATATAATATTTGAAGCCGTGGAGCCTAGGCATTTGATTATGCCTCAAAATGACAGTCTTTGATCAGAGCAAGAACATTATTGGGGTCTGATCTTGACAAGGCCATGATTCCCAAGATGATTAAGGGCTGAATGCAGAACTACAGTTTGCATCCCTGGAATATTGGACAGTATGATTGTCCTAATGATGCTTGGTTGGTGGAGAGTTGCCCCATATCCTGACCTAGATGTTGCACTGCTAGGACAGAGGTTTCAATCTGCTCCCCCACAGAGGAGCACTAGAAAGTCATTAATGCATCTAGACTTCCTGCACATCTGAACATAGTGCTGGACATCTGGTGAGACCACCATCAACACGATACAGGCATCATGTGGCTCTACCCAACCCATATCATGTGATCCATCATATAAGCTAGAATGTGTGCCACAGAGCCTGGGCATGGTTGAGGTGTGTGTTCAAATTCTGCTTTAAAGCTCTCAATAAAATCCTTGCACTGAATTTCATTGCAACTAGCACTGTGTGAAAAGAGCATTTTGTATTATGTAGCACTATCAAACCTCCCTCAGGCTGCTCTCATTTTTAGAGTGACTGCCATGGCTAGTTTAAAAACTTTCTGAGGCACCTACAAGCTCAAAGAGGCCAACTCAGACTTATTTTCAAGCTTTCTGAGGCAGAGTTTAGTACAGTTCAACAAGATTATCAGCCCAGAAGAATCTCTTGAATGTGGATGTAGAGGTAGTATTCTTGCATTCCTCTGATGAAGACCTTGTCATTCAATTAAAAGGAAGGCCCTGTTGGAGGACTTTAATTGAGCAGTCTCAGCTCCTGAATCATTGATTTCAGCTGAGCCCTGTCTGCCACCAAGTTGGACAAAAAAAAAGGGACTCAGATTGCTTTCTGCACATATGTTTATCATTGATCACCAGAAGAGGCATTTGTGAAGGGCAAGTGGTTTAGGCCGTGGTGTTTAGGTCAATGTTGACTATGAATCTGGGTCTAAATCTGCTAGCCAAGCATACCGTGTCACACTGGCAACACAGAATAGGGGATGCCTGAGCCAGAATCTGTGTCCTTAAGTTGGTCAATGGCTTCCAGGGAATGCAGACTCTCAGTGTACAAACACAAGTCTTGCAGCATGGCTTGGTTAACCACTCAATGTATCGGGAAAGACCAAGGGGTCTGTTATGGAGGGAAAACCATCTCTAGCCCCAGAGCTGTGTAGTAGTTAAAATCCTGCATAAATGCTATGCACTCTATCTCTGCCCTGTCTGTAAATCACAGTGGGGAATGAGTTGCACATCCACTGTGTTATTGTATCAGCCAGGTACACAGCTTTTGGAGACAGGAAGAATGCATCTGCCTAATTCCAGAGCTTATTTGCCCACCTCAACATTACTTACAATTCTGTTCCCCCTTGTGATTGATGTAAAACTCCACCGTGGTCTTGTTGGGCTGTACTAATACAAATGATTATTCTAGGGGTTTTAGGGGTTCCTGAAATGTTGATGACATTGATCCTTGTTTTTTCCATTTTCTTTCAACTTTCATGTTTTTCCACATTCCCCATTGCCTTGCTAGGAGGAATGTTCCCAGGTTTGACACTGGGGTTGCTGCTGAAAACATACCTGCCAAATATCTGTATATGGACTTTGTGTGGCCACACATAATCTTCTGACTGCTTTTATGATCAAGGAAGCTCTTTTTCTGTCAGAAAGGCTGTATAGGTCTGTATATGTGTCAGATGGCTCTTCTTGTAATTGACGTTAAATATTAATATCCTCATGTGTGATCTGGAGCTCTATTTGGCTCATTATTTGCTGTTGGGACTGTCCAGACACCAGGAGCTCTAGGGTGCTATAGGGTGCTAAAGCTAACCCAAAGGAAGGACTCTAAACTAATATATCACTCCAGTTTTGTGGAAGGAGAGGAATTGTCTGTGCACCACAGCAACTGGAATGTATAAATATGCATCCTTCAGATCTAAGCTTAAAAACAGTGTTTGTTTACTGCTCATATCTGGCATGTGTACTAAATGGAATGGCAGTCATTTTAGGAAGACACATATTAAGATCTTAGATCTAAAACTGAATGGATTCTATCTCCATTTTTTAGACTCAGAAAATAGATTTCTGGCCCATTTGCTAATTCTATTGCCTGTATCCACTAGTCCACAGTCAGTATAGTCTTCTCCATTAGGTCTTTTCCCTCTGTGGGGTTGATCCCTGTATTTGGCAGTGGACGACAGTACAATTGTAAAAGTTACCCTGTGGACAGTGTGCTCAGTAGCCACTGGTCTATTGTTATCAATCTCCAAAGCTCTAGTGCAGAGAAGAAAACCATTCTTGATTTGTGCCTATTCTGGGTAGGACCGCTTTGAAACTGCTTTTGTGTTCTGGGCTGCAGCAATGTGATCCCTGCTGTATAGCATATAGTATGTCTCTGTATGCGAGGTGGCTGTACTTCAGTGGCATTTTTCCTCTTCCATGCAACAGCTCAGTGGAGACTTCTGCCTGCTTTTATTCCTGCCAAAAAAGATTACTTCTCTCTGCCTAGAAAGCTTTGTAGATATATACACTCTTTTGCATCATTCCTCACTGTGGAGGGTGATGAATAGACAGTAGACAGACAGCAGCAGTGTCATTACTATTTAGGCATACATTTTAGAGTGCAATATGTGGTTTGGGTCATAGCTTTCCCCTTGAATGTGCATTGATTTGGCACTTACAGCTGTCAGATTAATCTACATGGTGGAGAAAGTACAGCAAAACCTATGCTATAAAATGTTCTTCTACAAGAAGCTTGAAATAATATTTTCCACAAGTAAGAGTTTATAACTACCAAATCTCCAAATCTTACATTCAGCAGTTTTAAAATGACAATTACTTGTTTATCTGATAAAAAAGCATGATAAACATGACAAAAACATTTATTCTTTATGCGTTGTTGTTTAATGAGACTATTCTGATTCTATGACTCATAAGCATCCACAGAAATATGTATCTTAATTTTAAAATCAGAGCAGCTGATCAGAGCAGCTGAGAGTAAGAAAGTGATCAGAAATTGATGACAACGTCTTTACCAAGCCATAATCATAAACTTTTAAGAAACAAACAAAAAACAACAATAATAACTGCCTTCTATACCCAGTCCTCATATTTAGATTAGGCCTGTTAAATTTAAAACTCTTATCAATTTATTAATTAGCGGTCATTCGGGGACTAGTGGTTAGGCCTCGGCACTCTCACCGCCGTGGCCCGGGCTCGATTCCCAGTCGGGGAACCCCGACAGTGCACTCCCAGTGCCACTCCCAAGCCCAGATAAAATTGGGGAGGGCTACATCAGGAAGGGCATCCGGCATAAAATCTGTGCCAAATCAAACATGAGGACCAATAATCCTCTGTGGCGACCACTAATGGGAGCAGCCGAAAGAAGAAGAAAAATTAATTGATTGATTGACATGATTAACTGATTATTACATGGACAACCCTAATTTTTTACAAATAATTTTTAATTATAGGAAGAAGGATGTGTGAAATAGTGTGAATCTTCTAAGCTGGTTATATTATTAACAATTACATTATTAACATATACTGTGAGAAGAATTTAGATTTTTTTTCTCTCCTTTTTCCCCACTTTCATCTAACTCCTTTCTCTCCACATGAAAATACATAAAATAAGGACCCCATTAGAAAATAGACTGTGTAACAAAGTTAGAAAAAAAATAAATAAAACTATGGCATGTGGGGACATGGTCTAGTACACAGTTTCCTAAATTATGGGTCGTGTCACCACTCGGAGTTGCTGGATTTACAAATGGGGTCATGAGAGGAACTCACACTGTACTCTATATTATTCATTTATTTTACAAATTAATATTAGAAATACCGCTCTAACTATGAACTCAGATTTTGTGTGCTACTATTTTGAAATGTTACTGCTAGAAGAGTGAACATATTATTTTTATCTTTTTTTTTCAGTATCCTGTGTCAGGTAAGTTCAGGTTGGTTGTTTATTTAAACAATCAGGCAAACAATCCAAAACTCAATCCAAAAAAATCAGAAAGGCAAGATCAAAAGGCAAAATCAGGTGATTAATAAACAAGCAAAACTAGGGAAAACTAAAAGTGTCCACAGAAAGGAGTCAAAAACCAGAAACACAATCACGAGGAGAATAAGAGCTTGGAAATGGTACTAGGGTTGCTAGGAGTATGTGTGATTAGTGACCAGTAGACAGGCGAATGCAATCAGAATTTTGTAACAATTATTTTGAAACCAGCCATAACATGACAACACTGCAGAAGCGTAGGACAAATTTCCCCATCCATTTACAGTACTGTGAAAAGTTTTAGGCATGCTTTTTTCAGTACAATTTTTTTTATTTGTTTTATGTGTATTTTATCACTTCTGCATTCATGAGTCAGTACAAAAACATTTTAGGTTTCCAAACATTACTTTAATAAAAAGAAATTACAAAAATGTTTGTATGTCAGTAAAGAAAGCAACATATTATATAACAGACCATTTTTAATACAAAAAAATACAAATAAAAACATAAAGAAGTCTGCTGGGTTTTGCATGCAAAAAAGAAGAATGTGCAACAGTCAAAATCTCTAGAAGACTTTGGCAGACTCTCCAAGATGCTCAGTACAACTTACCAGACACTTTTCTTATAAAACTGCAAAAATTGTACCCGAGACCACTGTAAGGGTTGTCATGCCAAATTTACATTTACAGCATTTGGTAGACACCCTTATCCACAGTGACTTACATTTATCTTGTTTATACAACTGAGAAGTTGAGGGTTAAGGGCCTTATTCAAGGGCCCAGAAGTAGCAGTTTGTCTTAACCACTGAGCTACCACTTTATAGTCTTTTACACCATGTGCCTAAAAAATAGTGGTTTAATCCATGGCTATGTATTATATGGATGAAGAAGAAAAAAAAAAAAAACATTAGCAAAAAATCCAAATGCATTTCATTTTGGCCCTGAAATGTTTGGATGGGCCTTGTGTCAGTCATTTTATAGACACTCCCCAATGCCCCCTCACTCTGTACTCTCACCATCTTAACTTGGCTCTAATAATATCACCAGCTGAGTGGCTTACATTATTATAAAATTATTCTGATCAACTGATAAAACAAAGGTTAAAAAGTTGCCGTGTGTTGTTTACAATTAGGCTTTATAGTGGGTGATTTCAGGATTTCAGTTCAACCTTATTATGTAAATATAGTCAACTACAGAATAATTGCCAACCTTCAAAAATGACTAAAATAGTACAAAATATATAAAATAAACATTAAAATAATCCAGAGCATGTGGATAACAATTCATATTACTGAGCTGCATGTACAGTGTGTTATATTAACACACATTGCACACAAAATCTGTTTGTCATCCACTGAAATAATAGAGTGACTTTAGCACAAAAGACAGATGGTTGTTGACCTGCACACTTCAGGTAAAATATGTTAAAAATATATCAACAATAAAATTATTTACATTAAATACAATCTTCAAAAGTCTGGAAAATTTGTTTTGAATTCTGCAAGTAACAGTATAAGCCCAGATCGTGGAGTCCAGGTTAATCATAGCAACACAATCAATAAAAGGTTTTGGAAATGCAAAATCAATAGCCATCTCAGTCTCCAGATTTGACTGAATTGAAGGCTGAATTATTTTTCATAAATACTGGATTTGGGCTCCAGAAGCCAAACAGGCAAAAGAACAAATCACAACTACAAAAAATCCAAAACAGCAAGGCATAATCAAGCGCATCGATAGGCAAAGGTTCATATGCGGGTGAAAATTAAGAAAACACTAGCAAGACACACAGAACAATGAAACAAAGCAAAGGCAATTATCTGCACAGGGATGTAATATAGCGAGTCATATATAAACGTATACGTATAGAGTGGTCCATCCAACCAATCAGAAAATAATATGATAGGTGAAGCTCTAAGGCACCTCTGAGGTAAGTTTTTGCAAATGTTCAGAATCAGCCCTGGGTGTAGACACAAAGATAACACACAGAACAACCACAGTATTTACAGGTTTACTGGTTGTTTAATGTAGGAATCTGGAATCTGCCAAGCAACTCACACACATTGACCTAATGCCAATTAATTAGCAAAGCAAAATTGCAACAAATGCCAATATATATTTACTCCAGCTAAAGTCAAACTCAGTCTTTAATAAATTCACTCCTACTGTTAATCGACAACAAAGTGTGTGGCAGAACCAGCCTTAATAATGGATGTGTGTTGCGCATATTTTATTTCCAGTCAGCAGCAAAATTGCTGGCTAGGCAAAGGTAAACTGAGCGGTTAATGCTGTGGGTGATGGATGACTGCTAAGGCTGTTGGGACACAGCAAGCTACTCTGAGGTGTCATACATTGTGATAAGCTTAGGCTCATGGGGCCTCTACAGTCAGCTTCAGAATAATTGGCACCCTTCATGAAAATGAGCAAAACTGACTAACATATACACATAAATGAGGAAAAAAATGAATAGCCCACACACACACACACACACACAAAGTAATATGTAAATGTGTACAGGCTTAGATTTTTACCCCAGGGAATCAGGAAATCATAGGAAGTCATAGGCAGCACTACAGTTACTGGAGACTGAAGGCAATTTAAAACACATTGATTATTCTCAAGTGTTTCACTGTAAATTTTTATACAATCATTTCTGCCCATTATCTCATAATGTTGCCAATAATTCTGAAATTGCCTGTATGCAAACATGCTGGGTTAAAAACCTCTCAGCTAAAAAATCCAGTCTATGACTAAGAAATTCTATATTTTCACAGCAGCTCTTCTGCAGCATCATTCACTGTACCTTCTAATTTCCCCTGATATGTGTAGACTCCTCAGCTTCTGGTGCAACTACAATTAATGTAGTATATCTATTAGTTTTTCTCAAAAAGGTCTTTCAGCCTGGTTTTCCTGACGATTGCATCAGTATCTGGTTTCACCTTGATACTAGCTTCAAACTCTCAAATAGCCTAGTACAATGTCCTTCATCAATTACTGCCCTGTGTCTCTGTAACACATCAGCCTTGACACTGGCAGCAACTACACCATCAGCTGCTCCTACAGAAAAAAAAAATGCTTGCCCTGTTTATTGCTTGATTTTCTTATAACCAGTTCCAGTACTACTCCGTCACCCCTCTCAATCACAAATTACCTGTCAAGCTTATTTATTTATTTATTTATTTATTTATTTATTTATTTATTTATTTAGTCAGCCTACTTTTGTAGTTGAGTTTGTACTTTACTTTCCTAACAAGCTTTTGAGACTTGTTCCCTTGTTCACAGGCTTTTTCCACAGGTCCTCTTTCCTTTCAGTGAATGCAATCCAATCATACAATCTTACATGCCCTGTTCAGTGTTATTTAGTTTTTAGACAGGACCATTTTCTGAACTGAATCTTATTTTTTAAATCTTAGTGCTTAGTGTTTTTAATTCACAAGGGTCACTGAAGTCAGATGCTTGACCCATATGAAATGTCAGCTTTTTCAGCATCACCATTTAATGTCTGTTGTCATGGTATAGACTCGTCCATTACTTGGCTTCTGAACCAATAACTAAAGGACTTGGCATGTAATTTGAAAGCATCTACTGTTCTAAACATTCCCGGAAAGAGCAAAATATTTTTCTTAATCTTTCTTTGCCCTTGTATATGGTCCCTATTTGGAATATGCCCTTGTTTGCAAGGTTTGTTTCCTTCTCTTTCCTTACTTACTCAAACTCACATAGACAAATGTCATATAATTATTGGCACCTTTCAAGAGAATGGGCAATAATAGTTTATATAATAATCAGAACAAGCAGTGATTCAAGAAACTAATTTTCTCCACAAAAAGATTACCCTTCATAAAGAACTCATAATCCTTTAGAAGGCTTAACATAAGCCTCTATAAATGTACATAACCATTCATTAAAAAAACAGATAAACTATTATGATGACATTTTGCCTGTTCTTAGCATTACTGATGAGACCAACGCTACAAAGCTTTATAAAAATCTTATGTCCATTCACATAATGCTTTATATAAACTCAGACCTCTAGGACTCAGAACTCAGGCCACATCTCTAACTTGCTTATGATAAACAGCCTTATAAATCATTATCAATACTTTATAAATCTTTATGAATGCACTTATAATGCATTATGGAGACCTGATTCATAGAAATCATGGTACAGACACTGTTCTAATCAGACCATTTAAATTAGGAAATCATAGATTTTAATACTTGAATTTTCTTACAAAATATGTAAGGCAATAAGGTATTATTTGAAAATGTTTTCAAATAAAGCAAAATATGAATCGATTTTATATATTTAATAAACTTAAAATGTCATTGCAACTGGCATATCTTCCAATACCTCGCAAAAGTAAATATCAAGACAAAAGGTAGACTATATATCAAAGCAATTCACAGATATTACGCAGTAACAGAATGTAAATAAGGTTATAATGCACTTACCAAATATCTCTAAGCCACATGCACATGATAAAGTATTTTTAGTCTGATATCAGTGGAACATAAACGTGAGGTCATCAGCATTGCACTGAAGCACAGTGAGGGTTAATATTCAGTATTCATTTCACTAATTCCTCACTAATTCATCAAATTCACATGATGACAATTTGTGGTGATAGCTGTGGAAATCATAAGATTTCCTTGCCAGATCATTTCTTCTTTAAGGCTTTGGACACTGCAGATAAATTCAATTGGACTTCTCTTCAGCTTGCGCTCTGGCACTTTCTTATTAGGAGTGGCAAGGTAACTGAATTGTGTTTGAACCTAAAGTTACACCTGCGCCTCATTTTCCCTTTCCTCCTCCCAAGCTTTACTCATTACCTGGGCCACATTGTCTCCTGTGAACTTCAATCTGATCAAATAAGAGTCTCCAGTGGTTTAGATTTGAAATATGGTAGAGATGGATACTGCAGGACTGAGCCTATATGGCATTTTGAAAGCTAACTCCAGAATGACATTTATTTGAGAGAAGACTTGATTAAGGCTTTTGTGTGTGTGTGTGTGTGTGTGTGTGTCCTGTGTTGTGTCCTTTGTTGTCCTTATGGGTCAATGGGAAAGAAACTTGACATTTGAAAACATACAGTAAAAAAAGATTAAATAATATAGGACAGAATCTCCACTATACTCTGTTGTTTTTGTTTGTTCAAAATCATGTTCAGATGTAGCTGTGGGATAGAATATTGGAATTTGAAATTGAAATTGCTGTGTGTTTATATCCTGTGGGAGGATGTTGGAGCCTGGCTGAAGATCTTTGTACATATGCACTCAGGAGAGGAAGCCATATAATAGCATATAAAGTCACCACATGCCAATGGAGCCCCTCGGGGCTAAAGCTGAGGCACGATGCTTACAGCTTATTTCATCTACTGCTGCTCTTCTCTCTCTCTCTCTCTCTCTCTCTCTCTCTCTATCTCTCTCTCTATCGCTCTCTCTCTTTCTCTCTCTTTGGTGCCCTTTTCTGCTTTTCATCCCAACACTTCCCTCTGCACAAATAATTTAGAACCAAGCCCTAACCCCTACCTCACCTTCCACCTCCACCGCATACACATACACACAAGCACTATGACCGTCATCAAAATCCTCTATTTCATCTGCACTGCATGCAGGTGCCTGAACTCATTCCACACAGAGGAGATGTAGTACATTCCCTGCTTCTCCATGTCAGTCTGACTCTGATAGACTTTAAGAGTAGGGCTTATCACCACACCTATTTTCTCATCCAATCTACGTATACTATTCCCCAAGGCACTACCTATAATCAACCTCTTTTTGAACTGCAGTATCCCTGCAAATCCAATGAGCAGAATGCAAAGATGTGTGCTTTAATCATGCTTTGTGTATTATCTTTAGTGTGGTGTGATTTTAGGAAAAAATTTAAGGAATTGTTACTAGTGAATGACATTAAATATTGAGCTAAACTTTTGTCCTAACCTAAACTATTCACAACATACATTACATGATAATGCATTCAAGTTCCTTATCGTGGCCTTCTTACACATACGCATTCTGAATTGAGGGCTTTGAGAAATATCAGTATGTGCATATGACTATGTGTTCCCAATGAGGTAAATCACAGATTCCCATCTATTTACACAGGTGGTAATGAGGATCCTGGTTGAGTTTAACTGACTTAAGTAGGGATCAGGTCTTTGATAGCTTTGTGAAAATGTCTATTGTTAAAAGCTCTATTGAAATAAAACTGAATTGAAATTGAATACCAGCCTTTCATATCAGATGCAGCTTGACAATAATTTGTTTTCATTTGATATCTCATACCACCTCATCTAAACCAGATTATGGTAGAAAATGTGAATAAGCGAGTCTCTTTAAATTGAGAAGGATCATAGAACAGTGATAAACTCGGAAAAGATAATTAGTCTATTTTTCATGGTTGTCACTTTCATTTTGCGTGTTTTACATTTGTACTGATGTAGTCTCATGTAGATGTAGGATCTGGTATACTATGAAGAAATGATCAGCCTACATAGTGAATATCAATATCTCTGAAACATATACAGTAGATATTGATCTTAATTAGTGTTTGGGACTCAGACACTCTCAGTGTTTAAGTCCAGAATGAAAACATATTTGTTTAATCAAGTCTTTTATGACCATGTAGTACACAGTTATAAAAGGGAATGATTTATACTTGCACTATCCAGTATCACTCAGATAAAGATGGGTTGCCTTTTGAGTCTGGTTCCTCTCAAGGTTTCTTCCTCATCTCATCTCAGGGAGTTATTCCATGCCACCATTGCCTCTGGTTTGCTCATTAGGGATAAACATATAAATTTAAAATTTATATCCTGAATTTATATATTTCTGTAAAGCTGCTTTGACAATGTCCACTGTTAAAAGCTCTATACAAATAAAAATTGAATTGAATTGCTTTAATGCTCCTCACTGCAAACAGAAAAATGCAACAGTTTAACAAATAAACTATATATATATATAACAAATAAACTATATATATATATATATAACTTGGTCAACCCTTTCAAGTCTTGGCTTATACATAATTATGAATCTAAAAATAAAGTATTCAGTATCTATTATGAATTATTCAACTACAGTGAAACTAACAAGAAGATAATGTAATTACAAACATGAGGAATTTAATTCTGGATCTGCAAACAGTTTCTGGGAGTCTTAAAGGTTAATTTCTTTTTTAAACTTTGAAAACAACCTCAAAGACAAAGAGAAGTGAGTTTAATGCTCTTCACTGCCATAAAAAAAAAACAAAAAAAAACATTATTTTGGATAGACCCTGATCAGTTGGGTAAGTTTTGTGTTAATACTATTCTTCCTCAAAGTCATAGGCTTCTAAAAGTTTCATTGCAAAATTGCCAGAACAACCAGACTGAATTAGGAAGAAAAACAATCAGACCATGGCTAGGATAGAAAGGTCAGACAGGTAGACCTTTGTTGTTAATTAGAAACCCAGCCAGTCTGAAGACTCTGAAACACACTTGGAATCAAACTATCTACACAAGCTCTTGCGTATAAGTGTATTGTGTATTAGTATTAGTGTATTCACTTTTTTCTTAAATCAGGAACTTAATAGTGCACATTTACATTT
Organism: Pangasius sanitwongsei; assembly: GCA_037576675.1. Lineage (NCBI taxonomy): Eukaryota > Metazoa > Chordata > Actinopteri > Siluriformes > Pangasiidae > Pangasius > Pangasius sanitwongsei. Next base: position 12,186,754 of record CM075011.1, read on the forward strand.
AATTAATTAGCAGATCATTAATTGGATCATTCATTCATTCATCTCCCTTAACCACTGATCAACGCTGCGGTGGATACAGAGCCATTTAGTGCAAGGCAGGGATGTACCTGTCCTATCATAAATTGTGTACTCTATTCATATATTTTAACATGTTTTTGAAAAATTGATAAACAGCAGTGGACATGTTGTTGAGAATCAGTTGATCAATCAGTTGAGTCTACAGATGGTTTGTAGAGTGTCTATGATAGACTACCTAAACAAAGCATTGCCTTTATTTTTATAATCAGTTCTACTTATGTAACCAGATTTCTTTCATCATATACAATTGTTATGTTGATATCAATCTGCCCTTCTTAGGGGATACATTCTGTAAATCCTTGAGTATTCATTATAAACCCAGTGCAGTCCTCAGGCTCATTAACTGGCTAGAGTTATTTATATATTTGCCACCCTATATCCTTTACTTTTACTTTGACCTTTGTTCCATCAATGTGGAAGGAAGGTAAGAATATGTCTCTAGGGATATAACCCAGGGTGAAGCTTATGACTCCCCTTACCCTACAGTTCAAGGAAAATACTAAATTTAATATAATTGTATTTCTCTCTCCATTTTTAAATTCTTCTCCCTTACTCCCTCTGGAAGTTTGTCATCTGGGTCAAGGGTACAGGTAGAAATGAAAGTTGCCTTGACAACTCTCTTGCTAAGTATTCTTTAACTAGTAGAAACAATAATCTTGGAAATGTGAAATTTGAAATTTCACTGTCTGAATTCCAACTTAATTTCAGAAAGTATACAGACTGGGCCTTCTGATGAGGGGCTTTGAAGCTGTCAGTGCAAAGTAAAGATAATGAAATGCCTGTACTATTCACTGGACAAACCATGATGTTTATAAACACAATCCTACTGTCTCTCATCTTCTTGTGTCTTATAATGTTGATTAACTCATTTTCTCCATTCAACGCTTTTTTATGCAGATTTTCATGTCACACAATTCAAGCCTCCATTTTTGTAAACAAGTAAAATCAGCATGCCCTTTTAGATTCAGAGCATGAGTCTAGTATGAGTGAGAGAGCGAGAGACAGAAAGAGTGAGATGGCAATAGAGAGAGAGGAGGAGGAAGAGATATATCCTTAATGGTCTGGTCTGCCAGGGTAGGCTGACTTGGCTTTACATGAAAAAGGCTTCTTATCTGTATTCAGGATCACATCAAGCTTGTTTTTAAGGACAGATCTTCAAGGTGTTTGTCAAATGCAGTTTAGAGTAATTGCAGTTGAGTCAGATGCTGCGCTTGTTCTCAGCTGTTTTGTGCTTTTGAATTTGGCTTTCAGCAGAACTTTCAGGCAAAATAAAGATGCCAATAAAAGGCCATCCAGGTATATTTTCTTTTCTTTCTTTATTTATTTATTTTATTATTGTGTGTGTGCCTACATTATGTTTGCTTTCCTGTTCACTGAAGTGTAGTTAAATTGAGGGTAACTAAGTTGAGTTGGAGCTAGTAGCCTAGCAGAGCCAACTAACTGCTTTAACATTAACCACTAACAATCTGGGCATAATAATATTCATGGCAACTCTAAAATCTTCTGTGCTGTATTATTAAGACCATTTTTATTCATGATATCTCTCCAAATTGTCCTTGGGGGTGAAAGAAGATTACTGCAGACTACTGACCCGTAGCTGGTGAATAAGCAAGGGAAAAACAATCACAGTCCTATTTAAAATCGCAAAGCACACTGACTCACAAAGCCTCAGGGGCCTCACACGCAGTAAGGGACCTGTTCAAAATGAAGTGAAACAAAAATAAATGACACTTCTAAAGTTTTATTCATCTGTATTACTGACATGTGGTTAAACTATTACAGACTCCATTACACTGGCAAGGAAAAAAAAAAGACATATGCATACAGTGTTACTCTGCTGATGGAGCTTCATTTTTTTTTTTTTTTTTTTTTCTTTGAACATCTTAATGTTATGATAAATACATGTGACCTGGGTGTCAATTTCATTAGTTAACCATATCAGTATTCATCTAAGTGTAATTTTACATAAAAGGAATCAGTAAATTAAAAAGCTTAGTGTGTTGGGTTCTTATTGTGGCACAAGCATATCTATTTAATTAGTGTTTCAAGTTCAACTTTAAGGGACCTCATGATCCGACAATAATCTAATTAATTATTCAGCAATCATTACATAAAACCACATATTACAGCCAGTAAGGAAGGTATAGCCTCTGTCAAGAGAGTTTCATATATTTAAAAAAAAATGTTGTGATACAAGAGATTTGTCATATAATGAATGAGCTATAACTAATGGTAGATTCAAGAAATATAAATCTTTAACAAAAAATGAATCTTTCAAAAATGAATCCTTAAATACTACAAATACTCAAATTTCCCACCTGCTCAGAACTGTGTGGGCATGCTGCTACAGGTACAACAACTTTCTGTAAACCTGTAGCAGCATGCCCACACAGTTCTGAGCAGGTGGGAAATTTGAGTTAGTTAATGTTAACAGTCAAGCAAATTTATTGTGCTTAGTATTTATTGTCTTGTGTATTTATTGTATATCTCACACTGTCATGTTTTTGCATTTTGTGTAGTCCTGTGTATAGTACTACTGCATTATGTGTTGCACCATCATCCTGAAATATGACATTTCATTCCATTATATTCAAGTTATATATAAGAACTACAATATAAATCCACAGCAAAAATAAGCCTGCGGTTTGTGCATATTTGATTGTAGATTTGTCACTTCCATCTAATTTATAAAGCTATACTGATTACAATAGCATCATATTGCAAGTGGCACAGCTACAGTGCAAAAGCAATACAGTTACTGTTGCTTGTTTATAATGAATGTTTAAAATTGAATTTATCTAAACTTATATTTTGGACATACCTTGGGCTGGTAGTTTTATTTATTTATTTATTTATTTTTCAGAGTGTGTTGCACACCATTTGGTCTTGAGAACATGAATCTGGAGCATGAAGTCTAATAACTGGTGCCTTCTGAAACATTTTCTCCTTAGTATGCAAAAAAGCTCTTGTGACTGGGAAGTCGTCTCTGATTTCTATAAGAAAAAAACAGGTTAGCTGTATATGTTAACTGTGAGACTCATGGCAGTGCAAATGGTGCAACACTTGCCTCACACACACAGATGTTGCACATTCAGTGGGGAGTGGATCCAACTGTCTTACAAACCTTTCCCTGGTCATTGGGGCAAAAGGAGAGAGAGAGAGTGTGAGATAGAGAGAGAGAGAGAGAGAGAAAGAGAGAGAGGCAGCTGGAGGGAGATACACTTGCTATATGTCATAATCTTCAAATTCTTCAGGAACATTTTACTTAAGGATGTGGTCATAAGGATAAATGACCCTACGTAAAAACAACTGTCATAAACTCGGATACACATTTATAAAGGTTTATTCCACCAGGCATCAGCTGTAAAGTTGATATAACAGCTGAGTGAGGTGACAGATTTTTGTTGCTCTGTTTATAAGATTTTTATGAATAATTTTGGCAATGCCATGAGACAAAATGAAATGGGTTATGTATATCTTCTCTGGCCCTACATTACATTAAAGTGCTATTTGGATGGGATATATTCTGGACATATGTCTGTTAAGTAATTTGGCCAGATGATGTCCATGATTATTATGATGGATTTTGCACAAGATTAGTTATCTCTGTATAAATCAAAGATTAGATTTATTAAAAAATAAAAACAAAAACAAAATTGCATGCATATTGCATACACTTCATTTTAATTCAAATGGACTGTTTTGACCGTTATTATAAGCACTTGTTCTAGGGTGTTTGGCCACTCTTGATCAGTAGGTCACATGACCATAACATATACCTGTGCTTGGAAATCAATAACTTATTTAAAACCACCATTTTTGACAAGTGTTTTCAAACCTTGTCTATATTTTATTGTTCTGCATTTAAACTCAAAGTACTTATTTTTACCTCTGTGAAGTTGGCACCCCATATAAATAAATTGTCACCAAAATGATACCATTCGTATCCACCTCATGTCGTTTAAATCACCCAAAACAGGTGGCGTTCGTTTGTGCTCGAATTGTGCCGGTTTGTGCTGTAGAAAGAAACGCGGATTTTTTCTTAAATATAACAAACAACTAACCTTCCTTCAGGTGCCGTTACGTCATTCTCTACTCCATGTCGTCCA
>CM075011.1:12206937-12229137 GCA_037576675.1 Pangasius sanitwongsei
CTTCCGGGTCGCTACGTCACCCCGCCCGTGACGTCTCGCCCATCCATTGGACGGATTGGACACGTGATTCAGAGCGCAGTCACGCAGGGGGCCTTCCCATAGCGTTTCGACGCAGCGTCTCGTTCCCTCGGGGAACTAGGGTTACATACGTAACCTAGAGACGATTTATAGCCTACCTTTTCAAGACCTAGTAAATAAGAAAATAAGTGTCTTTGATATAAATAACATTATAATATGCCCATATCAAATAACTGAAAAAAAAACAGTTTGGAAATATTAGTGAGGTAATGGAAGGTGAAACAAAGAGCTTGGGACAAGAGCGGCTTTAGCAATTTTTTCAATCAAATACATCAACAACCAGAAGAAGAACTGAGGTGAGCATGAACATGAGCATGAACATGAACAACAGGTGAAATTAACCAGACTGCTTAACCTTTAAACCGTGAAGTGTAGATAAGAACCAGATGAAACACAGCATACGAAAGAACTTGAACTAGGAGAATATCAAACAGATTACTTAAACAGATCATACAAATGACATAACTAGAAATACTGGGTATATACTGTATTCATGAAAGGACAAGGAAATAGTAGATTGAGAGCACATATAATGCTGAATGATTACAGAAGTGTGTTTATAAGGAGTCTTAGTTAGCTAGTTAGGGCAGGGTGGTTGTTGGGGGAAGCTAGGATTTAGTGTTCATTACAGAAATTTCAATACACTGGATAATATACACAAATAATCAGCTTCATTTTGCAAAAAATATTTCAGTGTCTATTCAAAAGTCGACATATTGGAAAGCTATGTTAGATACACAGGCAGATGAAGGATATTTTGGAGCAACTGGTAGAAAAAGACTACATGAACCCATGCCAACTCGTAGTGTTACTCTACTGTGTTACAAATGTAGACCTGTTTAAAATGGCAGCAATTAAACTACCTTAGGGCACACACATTGGCAAGCTTGTGCAGTAGCATTAATAAATGTGTTTTCTTGATAACTCATCAGCAAACTATGTGGGTCCAGCTTGGTATTTCACACAGCAAGAAGAAAAAAAAAAAAACAGTAAGTGTCAGCAGACAGTGTCAGGATATATGACATTCTCAAACTGAAATATGATTTCTCCATATTTCATAATGCAAAATGCCAATATTGCTTCTGATGAACAAACTAGTCATCTACTATCTATCCTATCTTTCATTTGTCTTGTGTTTGGTATGTAAAACAAGGAAATCTTTAACATATTCAAGAATATCAAATAAAAGCAATAAGAAGTGGAAGAATTCTGATTATTATTACTACTGTTTAGTACAGTTAATTATATGAACTTAAGCAATTTGACATTTTAGAATAAAAATAAAAGAATATTGGAAAGAAATAGTTAATTTCAATCATGCATCACTTCACTGGCTGTCTGTTTCCTTTAATTGACTATAAAGATTTATTACTTGTTTTTAAATCTCATAATGGCAATGGTACCTTATATCACCTTAATACATCTCTGAATGCCTGATAAACTTTGTTCCAAATTGTGTCTTAAAGACATCTAGTGCTGGCCTTCTCCATATTCCACATATGAAACATTAAATGCACCAAAGATCTGGAACATATTACATATGTCAGCCTCCATCAATGTCTACTTTTAGAAAACTAGCATTTAACTAGCTTTTATTATTTTCTGCACTTTTACTGTCATGTTATTCTTATAGCATTTTAATTATTGTACTTTTATTCTATTTTACACACATTTTAAATTATATATTTTTATACTGTTATTATTTATTGCATGATTATTTGCCTTTTTTTCTATTTTATTTTTGACTGCCTTTTGTTTCTTTTTGTCCCTGCATTTTACTTCACACTGTAAAGCACTTTAAGGTGCTACATAACTAAATTATTATTATTAATGATCTATCTGTTATGATCATATAATTAGATCTATTAAATATTTTCTGTGAATCCACCCATAAGTACATGACTATATTTTATATACTTAAAAAAGATGGGCCTTTAGTACATCAATTATCATCCCTTCAACCATAGCTAATGATAATTTAAATCTCTACCAAGATCACGTCAGACTGTCCCATCTCCAAGAGCAATTCAGAAACCAATGAGCCTTGCATTTTTAAAAACACAAAAGGATTTACAGAGAAATCTGCAGCCATTAACAAGCTTTTTTTAATAGGTTTAGGTGTCAATTTGTTCTAATATCATTTTAATACACTCCATGTCATTCGCCGTATTCTATGTGGTTATTTAACGTTATTTGGCTTTCATGAATGCAAGTCATGGAAAATGTCCTGGAAAAGTAAAAAAAGAGCGGGGTTCCTGTTGTAACATGTCAGTCGCTTGTACAGAACTTTACCCATCTGAGCTACAATGAGACTTTTGCTATTAACTTACTTCAGGTGTGCCCTTAAAACAGGTGACAGTGAGATCTTTATTAGCACCTTGTATAACATTTCAGGGGAAATATTGTATATTGTTTTATGAGCAAGTGAAACAATAGTAATGCACACAAATGACAGTGTGATCAACCGTTACCTGTGTGTAGTTGCCTGAAACTGCAAAATAAGCTATCATTTCATTATTGATGTAAGAATGGGCAGTGATCAGTCGAGTAAGAGTGAAAAGGCTGTTTGTAAAATGCTGTGACTGACGTATATAGAACCTGATGACAGATAGGAGGTGGCAAACTACTGTAAATGTTCCATATATTCCATTGAAGCAGGAACAGAAAATTGTGTCACCATTGGCAGAATCACAGAATGCTTTCCAACCTTTGCCATTGTGCTGCCTTTGTTGAATAAACTGTGTGCTGATTCATTACTGAGCTAACACAAAAACACAAAAACATGATAGTATTGCTGTTGCAGTTGTTGTATGTTAGCTAAAGTATGTGCAGCATTCTATCACTACTGAAACGTGTACCTGTCTGCATGCCATCTGTCATGAACTGTTTAGATTCATTCTTCAATGAAGCACATAATAACCATATTCCCCCATTTTTTTTTCTCATTCCCAGATAACACTTTGATAATGACAAAGACATATTTCAAAGATGATTGCTGAAGCTGCACCAGTCTGTAATAGCCATTTTAGTCTTTAAGATTATGATTTGGTTAAAGAGTTGACTGTATTATAGATGGCCTTATCCACTACTGTCCAGGAGAGCAGTGACCAAAGAGACATATTCAAAGAGAAATATGACAGGCAACAAATTACAGCCTCATCCATCATACACAGGCTCTGGCTGGAAGCTCAGACCCCCTGTAGTCTTCTGGAAATTGAAATAGACAGCATGAATAGAAGCTAAAAAAAGAACCGAAAAATGATCTAACCTGTGAAATGTGAATAAAATTACACATGAACAGTACTTTTAATATACACAGTCTTTATATCTATTAGCTGTATGAAACTGTTAGACTGGATAACATGTAGATTAAGTAGTTTTTGCTATGTAGTGAATTATCTTGCATGAAATCATCAGTTTAAGACAAGGATATATGATGGAATATACATACCACATGAGCATTCTATACCATTCTTTTTTTTTTGTTTGTTTCTGAAATTGCACTAAAATATGAGTGTAATATTCAAAGTCTCTGTTGACATTCTTTCCCTGCTTAAATTCCTGAATCTTGCGTGCTTGATCGCTCAGCCACACATTTGCATGAGCTATTTACTTTCCTGCTGTGATGATTTCCAGCCTCCTGGAAGCCCACCTGCATGTTCAAAACACCACCTTTAATTTAGCATCCTTATGACAACTCCTCCAACAAGTCCTATCCTTCCTGCATTCAATTTCCTAAAACCTTCTATACAGTATATTTACATTTACAGCATTTAGCAGAATACCTTATTCAATGCTCTGTAGTCTCCGTCAAAAATTGCTCATTCATACAATTACCCAATCAGCCAATCATGTGGCAACAGTATTTATGGCAATGCATAAAACCAGGTCATAAAGTGCAGTTAATGTTCAGATCAAACATGAGAATAGGGAAAAATATGATCTTAGTGACTTTGACCATGGCATGGTTGTTGGTTTGAGTATTTCAGAGACTGTTTAAAAAAAAAAAAAAAAAAAGCAGTGACATTACTGCCAAGAATGTCTTGCTGATTAGCGAGGTCAGAGGGGAATGGCCACACTGGTTTAAGCTGGCAGGAAGGATGCAGTAAATCAAATAACCATTCTTTACAACCAGGGTGAGCAGAAAAGCATCTCAGAATGCACAACACATCTAGCCTTGAGGCAGATGGGCTACAACAGCAGAAGACACCATCCAGTTCCAGTCCTATCAGCCAGTTACAGGAATCACTAAGATGGGCACAAGCCCATCGATACTGGACAGTTAAAGACTGGAAAAAATACCAGTCAACACTTTAACAATCTTCAGCTGTGCAGTTTCAGTTAACCTGTGCCTAATGTAACCTAAGATTCCTGGTAAATATATTTAGTGATCATTTAAGTGCTTGGGGAAGAGGTAGGTCTTCAGTCTCTGTTTGAAGACAGCCAGTAACTCAGTTGTTGAAATAGTCGGGAGAAGTTCATTCCGCCACCTTTACAGAGTACAGAGGACAGTCTTGGTGCACATCTTGCTTCTACCTTGAGGGATGGTGGGTCAAATCAAGTTATGCTAAAGGTTGAAGGGAATGTAGTGCAGAGTCTGATAAGTGACTTTAGGTAGGTGGAGATTGGTCCATTTTTAGCAGTGGAAGAACTAGGAGAGATTGAAAACGTCTTGCAGCTGCATTCTGGATCAGTTGTAAGGGTCGGATGGCATGCAAGAGAAGACCTGCCAGAAGCAAGTTGCAATAGTCCAGTCTCAAGATGATAACAGAGTGAACAAGCACCTGAGTAGCTTCCGTGAAAAGACTCAAACCTCCTGATGTTGTAAGGGAGAAACCTCCATGACAGAGTCAGGTTAGTAATATGAGAAGGCTAGTTGGTTGTCCAGAACTACCCCAACATTGTGTGTGTTACCAGATATTGTGTGTGATCTGAGAGCTGTTCAGAGAGATCACAAGATCTTGATATGTGATTGCATCTCCAGGGATATACAGCAGCAATACCAAAAGTATGAATTTACCAGAAGCCCTCCCTTCCAACCCTTATAGACATTGTTTCTGTATCATCCATACTTCTGTAATTCTTTTGGTTGTGTAAACTCTTAATCCAGTGTTTGGTTTTATGAACTAGTGACCAGAAGTTTTTGAGTTCAAAGCTCAGGACTGCCATAGAATCTCTCCCTTTACACCAAGGCCCTTTACCCTGAGCTGTTTGGCTCCAGGCTTGGATTGGATTCTGTCTCACTTGTAAGTTGCTTTGAAAAAAAGAGCCTTCCAAAACAATAAATGTGTATATGAAATACGCATTACTGCATTTTTTTCAGAATTAACTTAAGGTTCTCAAGGTTTCTTGTTCATGAAACTGTCATGTACAGTTTTATTAACAACATGTCTTGTGTGTGTGTGTTTTCCCCTGATTTTCTTCCTAATTTAGTCTTGGCCAATTCCCACCCACCGGTTAGGTACTCCCTATCATACGACGGCTACCGCCCAGGGAGAGTGAAGTCTATCACATGCTTCCTCCAAGACAACTTCATCTTTTCAAACTGCTATTCATGCTGTGCCCCAGGCAGAGCCCCTTCTGCATGCATGAGCTCACAGATGCCAATGTTGCTGTGATCGACAGGGGAGAGAGGGTATGCCACCCCTCCCACCCAGAGAGCACAGCCAATTTTGCTCTCTTGGACTCCAACTATGGATGGCTATGGTCCCATCAGGATTCAAACTCGCAATCCCCGAAAGATAGCTCAAACACATTTCTGTTGGTAACTGCGTATATCTCAGACTAGCCTGACTGGTTGCAAGAATGATGGATTGGTTCTAATGTAAATTATATAACAATAGAATATAAAGTGATAATTACATGAAATTATTATACACATATTATTAGAGTATTAACATGAAACTAGGAAAGTAGCATGTAGCTCAAGCATGGACTATAGTGTTCCATCATTAAGCACTCACTTAATATGCTGAACTCGGCTCCTAATGTGATTAAAGTCTGATACACATGAATTGGTGAACAAGAGGCCATGGTGTTGATTTACTGATACTGTAGGTGCTTGTGTATTGTAACATGAGCAGAGTAAGCTGACTTCTCCAGAACCTGTTATCACTGGTGTGGTGGGTGTTATGATTGGACTATCCATAATCCACTTAGGATGACATGAAATTGCACTCTGCACAGCACAGTGCTTTCACACTAGCCATTTTTTTCTCTACAGCCAGGGCACATTTTACATGTAATCCTATGATAACACCTTCCTACAGACAAGCGCAGCCACTGACATCTTTTTTTTTTTTTTTTTTTTTTTGCCACAGCAGAGTGCTTCCAGAAAAAAGCTCAACTTTTAAGAAACGTGCTCAGTGGTGTCAGTTGCATTTTTAACCTGTCATGCACCTAACCTGTCAGGTTGCAGCTAAGGAGAAATGTGAAGAAAAACCAACATGAAGGACAAGTGCTGGTACAAAATGTTGTCTTAGTTAGTGAGTAAATATAAGGAGCTTAATGATTTACTGAGATTTTTAAATGTCAGTATGTCCATCTTTTAATGTCAAGAGACACGTTTTGTCACAGACTGTTCCCAGTTTAATAGTACTCTGTAACAGTTTTCTACATGCACAAGCATTATTCTTCTCTTAATATTCTGTCTACAGTGCCAAAGGTAGACAAGCCTCCTTCTTACTATAGTTAGGCTAAAAGTTGAAAAATAAATCTTATCTTCATTATTATTGCTCATTCATTCAGGGGTTTTACTGTAACGGTTACTGTGTGCTGTGTGTAATCACCAAAATAAAAATAAAAAATACCTGTTGTGATAGCAGCCTTCCACCAATAGGGCATTTTGATTTGTGGTTGGGGTAGGAATTTTTCTAAAATCTGGCAACCCTGCCCATGAGCCTCAGCTTCATACTTCTCACTTTTGAAGCTCCACATGAAAGTAAAAACCTCACACTCACGTGACTATTTTTATTTCTTCTTGTCCTGATGCACACACCAAGTCCCACTGTGAAGCTTTCAAAAAAAAAAACCAAAAAAAAACCTAATAGTGCACTTCCCATTCATATCTGTATTTGTATTCATTTAGAACACATTACATGTTCAACTGGAATAATGTATTCATATTTGGTTACATCTCTAGTGTACACAGCTCACTTCATTTTCAAACTCATTTTAACTGCATGTGTTCTCTAATGATTAACATGTATATTTGCTCTAGTCTTAAAAAATATGGTATAGGCATTGTTACAGATTCAAATGCATCATCTCAGTAGGTCTGTATAATGTCATTTATCTGTTATTGTATAAGCCAGGAGCTTTGATACACGAGAAATGAATTAGTATGGTGAGCTAGGCTTCCAGCACCTAGCAGAGGTAATGCGCAATATTTCAGCATGCATTTAGATTAGGTCTTGTGCTTTTGAACATGCCATAAACCTCATGGACTTTTTATATTTGCCCAAAGCTAAATGAATACACAGTAATACCCCAGGTTTATGAAACTGTTAAGCTCCAAATCTAATCTATGCAATAAACTATGTTGAAATAAATATTCAGGTAAACCTGAAAATGTAGCTTCTGGTGCATGGCCTTGGCCACCATAAAGAAGGTGGGAGAAAAAAGAGAAAAAAATATTGGCTCCAGATTGTAAACTGAGCTCATATTGCAGTGTGCCCCTTGTGTCAAATCCATTTCATCACTGTTTAAAAGTTGGATGGGAATGGACTGGAGAAAGAATAAATCCTCTTCATCTGCTGGAGAGAGCCTGGGATTCATGGTGTCATGGAGAGAGTGAGCCATACCCTGTCAAAGGCATCAGGTTCTAGAAGAGATGTGCTTCATAGCACAGAAGCTTCAATGAATCTTATGTTTAGTGTCAAAGACTTTTCATCTTCTAATTGTGTGTGTGTGTGTCCTAGCCTGTGTTGTCCCTGTGTTGTCCTGTCCTAGCCTTTGTTGTCTGTGTATTCACTTTCATTTTGCGTTGCTCCCATAATGTGCAAAATAATATCTTCTTATAATGCAGAGGTCCATGAGGGGAAAAAAAGAACAACAGCACATGGGGGAGCATCAACTCAAAATTAAACTGCATGATGACTCCATTACGGTGTGAATTGAAGCAGCAATATGACACCTCTTTATCTTATGAAAATCATACTGAACAGACACATTGCTTGCTGTGCACTTTTCAATTTCCATCTCGACATCATGCACAGGAGAGAAGTTTGCAGCTCTGTCAACTTCCACCAGTGACTTTAGATCTTTCCTGAAATTAACTCCACAATGTTTACTTTCCATCAGTATTACCCTAGGAGAAGAACTTAGGCAATATTGCTAACCAATTCCTCATGCTGTGCAATTATGGATCTTCGCCAAAAAAAAAAATTAAATATTCATCTCCTGGTGTTAACTTTGAATCTGAGTGAAAATTAAAGCAAACATTAATCATATGCAATGATATTATTAAAACTGAAGTCCAGGTTTGAGTCACGGAGAAGCTACTAAAAAACGCTGAGAGATTATTTCTCTGTTTGTGTTTATCCATTTACATTTATAATGCAGGGACATGTATAATTCCATTTTCCATTAACTGGACAACTAAACATTGTCCTCCTATCCTCATTTTACCCTTTCCGGATATGAGGGACTTTAGGGTGATAATGAACCTATTCATCAGACTTCTCTATCTAGAATGATTTTAGAATTCATATCATGTGTGCTATCTTTCAATTTCAAACTTATCATATTACAGTAAGATAGTGTTTTTTTTTTCCTACCTTGTGCCACTGTAATACTTCAATTTTTGACATGAGGGATTAGTAAAAGTTTAAATATATAATTATCAGACAGTTTTGACCTTGTTTTGTAAAACTGCGGCTATAAAAAAGGCAAAATATTTCCTTGTGGTTACTGTGGTTAAGATTTAGGTTTAGATTTAGATGTAGGCATAGTTTTAATAGTGTGTGTGTGTGTGTGTGTGTGTGTGTTTTCACGACACTTTATTTGTTCATTCATTTCAGTTACTTTCTCCTGGTTGGACAGAATTTTGAGTTGATCTAGAGTCAACATATGTGATTAACACTACCACTCTTTTTGCCATGTTAAAAGTTAAGCAGCTGTGTGGTTGTGCTGGTCTGAGCTATGCAGGTGTGAACAGGTGTCCAGAGCTGTCAACCAGAAATATATCTGTCTGCTTACACTCCTTACGCCTCAGGAGAAATTGTGTAGCATCTGCTGAACAGTTTAAAATTGGATTGCTTGGTCTACCCACAGTCCTTCTCTACTCTTAACGTGAGAAATGAATAGTTTGATTTAATGGTGTGAATGCTATTTGAAAGCTCATGATAAGCGTTACTATGGAAGTATTCAGCAACTAATATGTTTTACTTCTGCCAGATACGCTGACACAAAAAGCAAACTGAGAATGTAAGAACTGTCAGTAAATAAGAAGAGAGAATGGAAAAGATGGAAAAATTGAATGCTAACAAAGAAGACAATGGCCTCCAGTAATAGCATAAAGCTAACTTAAATGTCTGTCAGAGGACCAGTGGGTGTGTTCTTAAACCTGGCTTCCTGTTTGCTGGCTGCAGTCTATTGATCTCTGTACTTTTAATTTATTTATTTTTTGAACAATCCTCTGTGATTTCATCCTCTCTTGCTTGGATTCCCCAACAATCTGTTTTCCACTCGCCTTGCTTGCCTCACTGGTTCAGCAAGACTCCAGGCTCTCGGCAAACAGCATAACCCAAGCAAATCAGTGTCCTGGTTATAAATTTGTCTTTGTTGTTGTTTTTGTCTGATGCTCTCGCACATTCTCCCTGCTCACAGATATGGATTTGGATAAAATAGAGGAGGGACAGACTGCTGGGCCCTGAAGAGGCTCAGTTAAGCTTTATTCTTACAGTTGTGTCAATAGCAATTACCTCGCAGAGCTTTTCCTGAGTCACTGTGGCACATGCCACTAACAGAAACCATTGAAAATCGGTGGTACATACATGAATTCCTTCAGATTTGAGAAGGGGAAAAATACCAAACATCTAATGGGTCACATCCCCACGGGCTCTGACTTAATATGGGCAGACGTTTGACCTCACTGAACAGTGGCAGAAATGATTTAATGTCCCAAGCCTGTTCCAAGAATCAAAGACATTTAATTACACCCATCTGAGTTGTTGTCAGCATCTGCAGTCAGAAATGTAGAGGCAAAAGAATGGGTTGAGCTGGAGAAGAAACTCAATGTGTTCCTGTCAGCACCTTCAGGGATATTAGCTGTTGTAAATGTATAATTACAGAAACACACTTTGACTTCTGGCACCTCTGTGGGGACCACATTACTCCCACAGATCAATATTCCCAACCCTGTGTATTAGTAGCATAGCTACATCCATCAGCTAGCTTCTGGGTCTAAAATTCATCAATAATTAGTCCCCAAGCCGAAATAATGGAAACGTTTAAAATGCTAATACAGAAATAACCTAGTTGAATTGATTATTCACTCAAATTTGGTGACGGGCACCACATAACACAGTTAAAATATGTTACACTAAATATTTATACTTGGCCATATCATGCATCTTGTATCTGCATTGCATCCTGATAAGACTTTAACTGCATTTACTCCTGCAGTCAAATGCATCTCCAGGCAGACTGAAATCACTGTGTCACTGTGTTGTGCATTAATGTTGTGCATAAAAGTGTCCCACACTTTTAGTGGCTTTATGAAGAACCTCAGCATTCACAGAGCATGTGTGTCACCTATTGGAACTGATTTTAGTTATCAAATGTGGCTTGGAGAGACATACTATGTGTATGCACTTACATACAACTTGTGGCTCAAATGCATTTCATCCCCTGAAGTGGTTTGAGCAGTCACCTGTAAATCTGATTCAAATAAACCCTGGGTGTATTTACGCTTTCAATTTTATGTGAATAATCACAAGACACATGAAATATCCAAGTGTAAATGGCATCTGTGTGTGGGCTGTTAATCATCTCTGTTGGTGTCCAGTTTGTTTCCTCTGGAAAATGTTAAGAATGACTAGATAAAAAATAACTGGGGAGTGCTAGAATCTTACTAACTGTTTTGAAAATAAATGCAGCTAGATTCCTGAGCACTGAATTTGGATCAGTAGTTGAAATGAAGAGGAGTGGATTCAAAGGTAATGTTTCAGATGTACTATTAAAGAAAATTTGTAGAAAGCATTAAGGGAAAAAATCTGCACCGTGTTCAGGCTGTTGTTTTTCATTTTGAAATGAAAACAAGGAAGCAGCTCTCAGCAGTGTCACACATTAAAAGAGAAAACTAATTATTTTTTTATATAAAATTATATTAAAAAATAAAATGTTGACTCTTTTCGTCTTCCTTCACCACACAGACTCTAGAAATAAAAAAGCCTACTTCGGTCATTCAAGATCGTTCATTCAATTTTGGCCCCAAAAAGAGAGCTTTTTTTGTAATATTTATTGTTTTAAAGCCAAAAACTGTTTTGAATATCTTGTTTACATTTTTTACTTCATAATGAAAATTAATGAATTATACAGTTATAATTTCATTTCCAAATAATCTTAATTTATGGCTTCTGCAATATTTTGCCTATTTATTTTCTAAGCTTGCTTGTTTTGCTTGGCTAGTCTCTCTCTCTCTCTCTCTCTCTCTCACTTTCTGTCCTCTTGTCCCTGGGAGTAGCCCGATGCGTGAAGCAGGAGGCAATAAGCCTGATGTTATGAGTGAGCATGAACAGAACGTGAAGGGACTGATTACCATCCAACTCAATAACCCCTATCTTAGCAGCTAGCATTGTGAAACTGATGAGCTATGTCCGTAATCACTCATATGATTGGCCTAAAGTGGGTTGAGCATGGGCAGTCTAGCGAAAACAGTTGGTGCTTTAATGCCTGTTTTCTTAGGGGAGTGGGGGTAGAGGTTAGAATAGGATGCTCGTACTGCTTCAAAGCTCATTATTGTGCTCATTTCCTCATTTGCATTTTACTTCACATCTAGATACAAAGTCTTTTGTGTGTGTGTGTGTTTGTTGTTGCCTTCCTTATGCTCATGCTGTGATTTTACATGCAGTAGCTTGCTTCCTCTGATGATCATCTCTGTCATTGCAATGGAATTCATTTTTGTTAGGTATCTTTTACATCACCTCAGTCAAATATCCAGGTATTTTATTTTCCTGTTTTTTGCAAATGTAATGCCTGCCACACATAAAACCATGACCTCAACTTACAACCACCTCACCAGACTGTGATCATTATCACAAGATTGTTATTTGCACCTGGGACTTCTTAACTCTATTTAAGTTGATCCTCAGTCTAATACAAGCAGGGGAAGTTGAAGGGAAAATGCCAATAGATGCTTTTATTTTTAACTGGAGTAAAAATTAAACAGCAATATTTACTTACTGAAAGGACCATCTGATGGACACTTTGCGTGACACTGGACCTCGTTTATCATTCTATTAGTAATGGTGTGTGTAAATGTTTTTGTAGGTCAAACCAAACTAAAAGTTTGGCTTTAGATTAGCAAACTCCTAAATTTCTTCATACTCAGGAGGCTATGTTGATAAATGCCAATCAGCCATAAATTACCAAGCACATTCATGGCACAGGTGATTTGCATATAGTGATGCTGACAATTCTATAAAAGGCAAAACTCACAGAGACCTGATGACAAAGCACTAAAAGAGTGCCTTCTACGTGCGATAAATCCTCCAGTAATGCGGCTTGGCTTTTGCAACGCATCGGCTAACACAGACACACTAACACTTTCTTCTTTTATAGGGCACAGTTTATTTTTCCTAATTGAATGGCTAGTTTTATTTGTCTTCAATTAAGTATTTGTTTTGTTTTGCTTTCTATAAGCCATTAATATGAAGTGACGACGTTTAACAAAAGTTTCATTAAATTCATTTCAATAAACATGTGTGCAGTTGAAACAGATAAACGCAATCTGTATATCAATTTGCAGTAACTCATTGCCAGTTATACAATTTGAAGTCTATCACTCAAGGTTTGCATTAGTGAGTCTCTTTATATGTACATACGTACACAAATTCAGGAACTCTCGTAGGACATTTTCTCACTAACTGGATTTTCAGTAATACCACATTTCTTATGTAAATGCTTCTCTGAACAATTTACAAATAATTCTGGTCATATCCAGCTAGATAAATGAGGCCCATTCTTTGCACTAATATTACTCTGAAAAGAAATATGGCTGTGGGAGCCTGTGAGTTTACCTATAAATTTTTCTCAAGATCAAGTACAAAACACATTTACAACTTTACATTTTGTAAGAGCAGATCTGAATTATAACTAGAGATAATAAAACAGAAGTAGTGTTGTGGCAAGTTCTCTCATATACAGTAGATTTTTATCACTGTATCACTGAATTATGTGAACTCTAATCTGTTCAGTAACTAAAATCAGCATTCCTTTAAGAAAAAATGAATAAAATATTATAATATTATCAGGTACAACCTGGGCATGGAAGTTAAAAGAAATATTTAGAGCATTCAAAGAATTCATTCCAGTTACACCAAAAGACACCAACACATTGATTATGTCTAATCATAGCCTACAAACTGACAGGATTTCATACTCAATAAAAATAACAATGGTCAATAACAATATCATTTATCATATATGAAAAGGGCAAACAACATTAGTTGACTCAAAATCATCATATTTACATCATAAACTAGCTCTCAGGAGTGCTCAAACACTCCTCCCAAATCAGTCTTTCAAGTCTTATAACTTGAGCTAAATGTTAGTCACAGCATTGTCGTCTCTTCACTCAACTGATCAATGTTTGCTCTTACTTCATCAAAGCATGACATTTATTCACTCTGTGAGGAAATCACATTTAACTAACAAGGTTTTAGACATCTGTAAGCAGTCTGCTTGTTTTTACCACCATGTTTGTTGAACTGGTTCTTTACCCAATATGATCTTTGTAGGAAGGTAGCTTAGGCAAGAAATTAGAAAGCAAATCAAAAGTAAACAAAGGTTGTTGTGGTGAAATATATTTGTGGTTTCTTAAAGAAGAGGGGTCGAAATATTTTTGCCTGTATTCAGCCACAGAGACCTCTGATGGCTGTCACAGAAATGTGATGTGACAAGAAGGAGAAATCTTTCCAGTATCACCCATATTACCTTTACCAAGATTCAGTACTCCTGTCCAGTGTCGAGTGTGAGTATGTGGTCCATTAACTACAGGAGACAGCAACATCCACACTGTGCCCAGCTGGCCTCATGCACAATAAAAAAGGCTAATGACCTCGCTACAGCCTTTCCCTTTTAGCTTCATTTATCAAGCTCACATCCACTAGCTGTGAGACAGTAAGCAACAGAGACAGACAAACTGATGGTATTGAAAAGAATTAAATTAAAATACATTTTTGATGATTTGTGTTTAAAAATTATAATCAGTTATCGATTATTATCAATTCTAGATACAACAATTTTTTTGTTTACAGTGCATAGCAGTTTTTTTTTTTGTTTGTTTATTTTTAATGGGAAAAAATACATGATTATTGAGTCAGGGAGAAAAAAAAAAGAATGTTTTATGATATGATGTTCCTGCTGTGAGTGACTCTGACAATACCGTAATATTAATTCACAGTAAGTACTGTGTCAGGAGTGGTTTTTTTTTTTTTTTTCACTAATTTGGAGGGAAGCTAGTGAATAATAGTAATCTGATTTCATTTCAATGCCGGAATTGAAGTCAAACTAGCTCTCCCAGAACACACCATGGCCTACAAATATGGCCACCAAGGACTACAACACCCAACCGTCTCATTCAATGTCATGTTCGCAGTCACCAGATTACTGCTCACTCACAATTAGATCAATTACCACTCACCTCTATGAGCACATTCCATGCACAAAATTTTTTGCGAAGTATCTGCTGAGCACCATGTTATTGCATCTGACATACCAAGCCTTTATATCAGTGTTCTCATTCATGGTTTTGATTTGGTCTGTTTTCCTGGTTTTTGTGATTTTGCCTTTGCCTCTGATATCCTTTTTGTGAATCGCCTGACTTACTGCTTGTCCTTGACCAAGTTCAGGCCAAGGGATTCTTGGATTTGTTTGTTGTTTGCCAGCTTTAATAAAAGTTTTACCCACAAATTCAGCCATCTTTGCCATCATCTTCAATGTGGAATTTATTTTGTTATCCGGTTGCAAATAGAGATAACAATAGCCAACTAGTGGATAACTAATTGTGTTTGATGTATTTCTATGTATCTTAACATAACTTCATACAACTATTATTTCCTAACTGAAGTTTATCAAGTGGTTACTACTGTTAAGAAAACAAGAAACCTTGGTGCGAATGTCTTGGCACTGAGATGATATGAAATGATATGAAACTGTATGATGGTTAAATAGTCTATCTCAATATAGCTTGGAGGTTTGCAGACTTTGGCTATCTCATTAGTGTTACAGAAGCTGTTCGGGTTAGCAGGATATATTAGCTAGTGATGCTTGGTTTCACAGCTACTAGTATAAAATCTAGGCTATGTAATAAAAAATGCTTGTCCAATATGCATTTAATTTGGGGTTGTGTTGGGTCCATTCTATAAATCTCAGAATCCCAGAAGCTAAGAAAAAAATCTACCAATATGATTTGGCTAATATATCGAATAGAAATCCCAGCACATTGACCAAGAATGGCCATTTACGGGAAGGATAGTGGGAGACCCTGAAAGACCTTCGAATTGATGATGCTAACATACATGGATGAGTTGATTACAACAATAGAAGGTATACGTCATGTAATTGAAAAAGTTTAAAGTACACAGCTAAGCTCAAACTTAAGAGCACAGACTCTCTGTATTCATGAAAATAAATAAGTCTCCAAGCAGCACAAGGACTAACCTTTTCTCTAGAGAATGCATGTAAAAGGATAAAAGTAAAAAAGCTGCATTTATTTATGGAGTGACCTCGACATTGCTGAGCTATTAAAGCAAGAGTAAATAGTTCGGTAAAGATGAATAGTAGGGATAGGCCATTTCTCCTTACAGATCTCTTGAGAAATGCACCACAGAGTTTGGGAAAAATGCCAGAGCCAGGATTTAATCCTCTATTTTTCTAGTGTGCATTGTTTTTTTCCTGTTTTTTTTTTTTTAATGGATTTAGAACATTCTGTTCATGATCAGGCATAGCAGAGCACATATGGGGAACACTGCAATCACCAATTCTGCTTAACATCACAATATCATCTCCCAGATCACTGACTTGCCTGACTTGGGTGACTGACAGTTTCAGAGAGGAGATACTACCTTCATTATATTATGAAACATAGCTACACACTCGACATGTTATTATATTCAGACAGATGGCAAGGTAATAGGTGTGCTATGCCAGTACAAAGACGGGGGTAATTGTCATTCCACTATAGAAGCTATTTATAATGGAGGGCATGGTCAGTACAAGGGTCTATCATTTTGGCTCAGTAATTGTGGCCCCATAATTCCTCATCTCATCTCTGTAGTCAGAATATCCATCATCTGGAATCATGGCCTCTGTACTGCAAAGTCTTTAATTAAGCTTTGATCATCCTGTCCTCGTGTCCTGACATTAGTGTATTTAATTTCCTGCCTTCCTACCTCGAACACTCTCAGATATATTATTAATCAGGTTTTGTCTCACAGCTATGTTTAAAGATTATGAAAGAAATGAATAGAAACAAAGTTCCAGCCGCTGATCTGGTCATTTAGCTCAGCTTTAGGTGATGTAACTCTAAGAACACATGGGATCAAATAGTAATACCTAGATAGGGTATTATGGCAGATTTATTTAGCTTTAAAGCCAAATATAGCACTAGTGATAAATGGGCCTACATAATCATTGTGCTTGAGGGATTTCAATGGGAATAGTTCCCTTGAATATTGAATAGTCTGATGATTTATGCATTATAGTTAGCAATGATGGATTGTGATATTAGCCTTAGTGGGTCATATACTTTATAACTAATTAGCACAACCCTCTGCTTGGGGATTTTGCATTTTCTCTAATTCTCATTAAGTTTTATTGACACTGTGGGGAAAATAGCCGCCATTATTTCTGCAGCACAGAAGGAATTATTTAGGGGGATTTTTCAAGTACGAGGAGAAGAAGACAGGAAGGTAAGGTCTTGAGAGGAAAATTCATTGTTCCAAACCTCCCATGTATGATTATAGCCACTGAACATGTCACAGTCATATGCATATTGTGTTTTGAGTGGTAGCAAATCCTGCACTCAGCCTCACATTGCTCTGTGTGAAGGAGGAGCCAGGCAAAGCCTCATGCAAAACCTGAACACATTGTTTAAGGTGCTTTTTCAAACAAAGTTTGTTGTCTGCCAATGGTGAAGAAACACCTTGTACTGATAACTAAATTCAGGACAGTGTGTGCGATGGCAGCTCTCTGGTTAGTGTGTCATTCCAATTTCACAGCTGAGCTGTCCTCTGTGACGTCCCTCCCGCTGCTCTCTTGATTTGCTGACTTGCTATTTGACTGACACTGAAAAGTCGTGGACCAGGCAGCAATTCCATGGATGCATATTTTTTTATTCTATTCATTTGTTTATGTATTTTGTCTGACACTTTCTGTCTTACTTGTTTGTGCTCCTCTGCCATTTTCATTATCCCTAAGACACCCTCATCCATCTTTACAAAATGACAAGACATAATATAATGCGTACCATGTTAGGGTGAGATATAAAAAAAAACATAATAATAATAATAATAATAATAATAATAATAATAATAATAATAATAATAATAAATGAATGAATCACTATAGTAATAAGCAATAAAATTTGAAACATACTTGAGGTTGAAACACCAAAGCACTTACACTGGCAAGCTTTGGGGCTATTAATTTTCCACTTCAAAATATAGAGATGGAGTTGCTGGAGGGAATTGAAGACCCATGTTGTTTATACAGATGGGAACCAGGAGGTATCTATTCCCTTCAAGTTCTCTCCATTATCTTTATATAATGTGGGATTATTGATGCTATCTTCTTATTGTGTATTCATTTGTGATTTGTAAATATTAAATCGCTTGTTTAAAAAATAATTAAATAGCAGTCATTTACCCTGAGAACCATGTTGTCTTTTTTACACTTGTGAGTTGCTCTATTTTTTCACCCATTGGGTGTCGTCGATGGGTCAAATTGACCCGGGACATATCTGAGGTTTTAAAACACCACAGACATGAAAAAAATTACATAATCCCAGTGTATGCAGCATATGGTCTCTAACTCAATTACAAACAATAATGATGACAAATGTGTTTAATATTTGGAATTTATCTCTGCTAGATCACCTAACAGGGAAAGTGTCATCCATTTTATAATTAAAAAAAATGACCATAGTCAACATATGTGTAGCATAAATCATGTTTTTCTTGTAAAACGTAACTGAAACAAGGTTTTCATGATTATTGATAATTATTGTATTGAACTGTTACGCTAAATATGTACCTCTATCTTATTATATTCAAAGTAGTACTGGCTATGACAAAACAAATGCCAGCTATAAATAGCAAATAGCAAACATACAAAATCAAATTTGTATTTTTTATTATTTAATTTATGCTTACACAAAAATGAATCACATCCTTCTGAAAGAGAAGAACAGTGTGTGCATTCATGTTTAAATGAACTAGAATAATGAACTTCAGGAGTGGGAAAAACAAACAGCATTCAAATGTTTGTCTACATCACATAAACAAAATCTTACAGTGTGTGCATTACAAATGCACCTGCTGCACTTCATACATGTAGAAGGTGTTTTAGTGTCCTTGGATAGTACAGGTGTGTGTGTGTGTGTGTATGTGTGTGTGTGTGTGTGTGTGAGAGAGAGATCATTTTTCATTTGTCATGATGATTATCTTTGCCATTAGCTCATGTTGTTTCATATTTACCATGACCTGTCTGTTTTCAAGTACTCTGTTAAACCATTTATTACTCTCAGGTCAAATTGAATTGAGGATCTTATAAGGGATGTAAATGTGTATGGGGTGTAGGGTCTGTGTTTAAAAAAAATATTTGTTCTTGTACATGGTCCTCATAGAAAATAAGCTAAGACCACAGAGTTTCAGGTGGAAAAAAAATTGTTCTATATTTTATTAAAAATGATCAGAGGGTCAGTTTGACCCGAGGGCTGCACAAGAGTTAATACATTTGAGTGGAACAGGGGCTAAAGTGAACATGGTGATGTGCATGAACTTCTGTGACATTTGGGTTTGTTTAATGCAGTTTATAATTATGCATAGGTATTCAAACTGTGGAGGGGGTGAGAGGTAAAATGGAAAATATCAAAAAATAAAAAAAATTTAAAAATTGTATCAAACCTACCAACCTTTACGCATTCTGTGTAGGAGCTCCGAAATACACCAAAAGAGCATTTTTTTAAATAAATAATAAAAACAGCAGATGAGCCAATCAATACTGTGCAGGTGTTTTGAACTCTCTGATATTAACTCTCAGTCTGTGGAAGCCCCATCTTGTCCCCACTTCACACAAGCAATGTTTTGGTCTGTGCTTGAAAGATGCAACTTTCTATCAAGGACATTGGAGTATGCTTTATGTACAATGAAAATGTTCAACCGAAAAAAGGCTGAACATTTTGATGGAAAAAATGTGTTTGATGGAAAAAATGTGTAAAAAATACAAAAAAAGTTTTAAATCCAACAATTTACAATTCATGTTAATATTAATGATAATTTGACAAGTTTCCAAAAAGCTGGAAAGTGGGCCTCATGGTGAAAAAGTTTAAATATGTCTGGCTTATGGCATAGCAGTTCTCCCCAGGAAGCATTGCAATGGCAATTGTGTTGCATCTAACCACATCTGGGTTATCTTACAAATAGTAAGTAGGATGTTTCTTTTGAATTCATAACTGCTTTTAAAAACATTATGATGAAAGTAAGAAAGTTAAGAAAGTAAGACTGGTAATGAATTTTGGAAAATTCTTTACACAGGTGATACACATGTGTGAACAATAATTTACATATAACTTAATATACAATCTTATAAGGTAAAAACACTGATGACTTTTTTTTTTCAACCATGCCAGTAACACCATTGACAGTAATGCAAAGTCAAGCATTGAAGTAGACTCGATTTACTTTAAATCTTAATTTAAAGATCAAAGATCATAATAAATATTGCGTAAATAACATTTGGTACTGGTATTATTGGTATTATTATAACACCAATGACAAAACTGATGGATATAACTTTTCACTAAACTTTAAAGGTAATTCTTTATATACTGCTGAAATAGTGCTTTAAATTCTTAAATTCTTCTTGCAATTGTGAAAAAAGCAATGCCTTCATATATTTATTAACATGGTACATAATATTTATGATTTGTGATTTATTACATTGATATAGGTTTCATGGCAAGTAGAAATAGGCCAGTGCAAATGCAAACAAGCATATATAATATTTTGTGGCAAAAATGACCCAACTATAAGTTTCGATCCATATTATAGCTGAGGTATGGTCTAATAAAGGTTGAGTTGTGGCTGTTTTCTGGCTGCAAAATTCAGAGGAGTTGATTGGCATTATTTCACCACAGTGTGGGCTGGGTGAAAGTGTGCATCTGCACTGGGCAATCAATCACTTGCTATCTAAATGAATGCAGGTGTGATCTTCCCCCACATTTGAGGGTGCTCAGTCATCCAAGCCTGTTTTGTTTTCCAGCTTTTCTTTTTTGGTTGATGTTTTATGTCTTCATATGATCATCCATGGGTTCATCTGAAACTGTTGTTGCAATCTAAGCTGCTGAAGATATGTAAATGTTGCTGATTAAGCACTTGCTAACTGTTGTTTGAAATGGCTTAAAGCATTTTTGTCATTTGTTTTAGTTATCTTTCCTGTTACATTACAATTGAACTGTAACTTGTCATGAGTTTATTCTTGGATATGGAATACACTGTGGATTTGAATTGCTTCTGTAGTTCCCTAATTGCCATGAAAACAAGGTTTTCTTCTGTGTTAAAACATTATGATGATTTCTGTCTTGGTTAGGTGCTGCAAACTCTAATTATTTGTACACAAATCGCAAGAGCAATTTGTCAGGTTATCTTTTATATAATGCAATCATTCTGAGTATAAATTTATACTGGCAGTTTGTCTCATTTATAATGTGTATTTTTATTTGATTAAATCCTAAACCAATCACAAATTGTTATTCTAACATAACTGAAGGTACATTTAGGGATGGGACTTTGCAGCCTAACCCTTAAATTCAGATTAAGATGAACTGCATCCTATAAGGAGATTAATGCTTGACCACATAATGCAGTGTAATGTCTAGAAGAATGAGACCTATCACTGCAATAATTTGCAGCATACATTTAGTATTTATCAAGGAAGTTATTGTGGCAACTACATTATATCACCAAAAATATGTGGACACCTGACCATCCCACCCATGGATCCTCTGTTGGAACTGTTGGAAGCACACAATTGTCTAGACTATCTTTTAATGCTGTAGCATTACAATCTCCCTCCAGTGGCCTGCACAAAGTCCTGACCTCAAACTCGTTGTGCAGGCCTGCACAAACCTGACCTCCTCGCCTTGCTAGGCCGGCTTTGATGGCTTCCTGTGACATAGATCCTGTTTTCAAAATGTTTGCTGAGAGATTATTGCCTGTGTCAGCATTTAAATCAAAACATTTTTCATCATCATTCATTTCTGCACTTTCATTTTAATCTTTTGATCTAAAAGTTATCATTACTACTTAATGACCACTAACATAATTTAAACACTCAGTATTTCGAAACAATTCATAATACAATAGCCTTAGGCCTTAAAGCCAACACAAAACAAGAAATGTTAAAAACAACCAATCCATAACACTCAAAATTAAATTGGATTAAAGTTCTGCAAATGCACATGCAAAATGAGTTACTTTAGTATGCAACTGGTTCAAGTAAATATTACCTCTTTTTACTAGTTTTGTGAGAAATTGCAAAATAATATTAAATTTAACCCATTAAAGTAATTAAAATATACACTTTGTATATATATATATATATATATATATATATATATATATATATATATATATATATATATATATTGAGGTCTGGAGGTATTTTGAGTCTGTCAGA
>CM075011.1:12229237-12306935 GCA_037576675.1 Pangasius sanitwongsei
GATGTGATCGAAGTGTAGACTTTCAGCTTTATTTTAAGAGGTTCCACGAAAATATGGCATTTACCATTTAGGAATTAGGAATTTTTTCCTGCATATTTACATGAATTAATTTAGTACAGAACTTAAAGCAATTAAGCAATTCTAATAATTTTCTTTTTTTGTGGAAAAATAACAGATTTGTTTTTGTCATATTTACTGAACTACTGAATAATTTTTTCACCGTATGTCCCCTTAAGTGTTGGCTGAAATGCACCCAAGACCATGCCAGAGTCCTCACTATGTTTCACAGAAACCTACAAACAACCATCTGTGTACTTTTCACCAGTTTTCTCTCTGATGTATTAGTGCCTTTGTAAACCAAAAATTTCAAATTTGGACTCAACTCTCCATAAGAGAGTTTTCTGAGCTGCTACACATGGCTAAAAGCCAATTTCTCATTAGACATCTTCTCACAGGTTCTGCATTTGAGCAAGTATTTGACTGGATTTGTGTCTGTCTCTAAAGGGAATGACTGTCTCCATTTGTGTGGTTAATCATATGCAGACAGTTTTTGGCTCTTCCACTGTATGTTCCGTCTAACTTACAAAGTTTCTTCCAATGTCTTTTGTACATTACATCTTGAAAATCCAGTCTGTTGGGCTGACAATTTCCTTGCTTAAACTAAGACTATGATTCTATGTGTGCTGAAGATCCACAATCCATGATAATTACCATCCCAGTTGGTATGTTAAGTTTTAAAACTAGCATATCTGGGTTAGCTAAGCAGTGTCTTATTAAGTAGAATCAGTTGTGTTTTGGATTGTGTTTTTGGATTTAACGAGTATGTGGAATGGCAAAGGTGCCTTAAGGAGAGGTTTGGGTATTAAACCTACTTTTATCTTCTAATCTGTCAAGATATCAGTAGTATTATTTTACCAATCTGTCAAGATATCAATAGTATCATATACCCCAATCAGCCAAAACATTAAAACCACCTGCCTAATATTGAGTAGGTCTCCCTTGTGCTGCCAAAACAGCTCTGACCTGTCGAGGCATGGACTCCAAAAGACCTCTCAAGGTGATGTGGTATCTGGAACCAAGACATTCTTTAAGTCCTGTAAGTTGCGAGGTGTGGCCTTCATGGTTCAGACTTGTTTGTCCAACACATCCCACAGATGCTCAATCAGATTAAGATCTGGGGAATTTGGAGGCCAAGTCAGCACTTTATCATGTTCCTCAAACCATTCCTGAACAATTGTTACATTGTGGCAGGGCACATTATACTGCTGAAAGAGGCCGCTGCCATTAGGGAATACTATTGCCATGAAGGGGTGTAACATCCACAAGGTTTCCCAGCAGAACATGTGTCCATCCCTTTGCCCAGAGCACCATACTGCCTCCGTTGGCTTGCCTTCTTCCTATAGTGCATCCTGGTGCCATCTCTTCCCCAGGTGAGCAATGCACATGTACCCGATCATCTGCATGATATAAAAGAAAATGTGATTCATTAGACCAGGCCATATTCTTCCATTGCTCCATGGTCCAGTTATGATGCTTATTGTACCCATTGTAGGTGCTTTTGGCAGTGGATAGGGGTCAGCATGGGCACTCTGACAGGTCTGCGATTATGCAGCCCCATATGCTGCAAGCTGCGATGCACTGGGTGTTCTGATACCTTTCTATCATAGCCAGCATTAACTTTTTCAGCAATTTGTGCTTCAATAGCTCTTCTGTGGGGAAAGGACCAGACAGGCTAGCCTTCACTCCCCACACGCATCACTGAGCCTTGGGTGTCCATGACCCTCTGACCGGATCACTGGTTGTCCTTCCTTGGAGCATTTTTGGTATGTACTAACCACTGCATACCAGGAACACCCCACAAGACCTGTCGTTTTGGAGATGCTCTGACCCAGTCATCTAGCTATCACAATTTGGCCCTTGTCAAAGTCGCTCAGATCCTTATACTTGCCCATTTTTCCTGCTTCCAACACATCAACTTCACACATCAAGATCTGACTGTTCACTTTCTGAGTAATATATGCCACCCCTTAACAGGTGCCATTGTAATGAGATAATCAATATTATTCAGTTCACCAGTTGTTTTAATAGTATGGCTGATTGGCCATACTATTAGCCTCATGAGGTAGTCACCTGAAATGGTTTTCCAACAACCTTGAAGGAGTTCCCAGAGGTGTTGAGTACTTGTTGGCTGCTTTTCCTTCACTCTCTTCAACTTATCCCAAACCATCTCAGTTGGATTTAGATCGGTTGATTGTGGAGGCCAGGTCATCTGATGCAGCACTCCATCACTCTCTTTCTTAGACAAATAGCTCTTACATAACCTAGAGGTGTGTTTGGGGTCATTGTCCTGTTGAAAAACAAATGATGGCCCCACTACATGCAAACTAGATGGGATGGCATGTCTCTGCAAAATGCTGTGGTAGTCATGCTGTTTAAGTGTGCCCTCAATTTTGACTAAGTCACCAACAGTGTCACCAGCAAAGCACCCTCACACCATCACACCTCGTCCTCCATGCTTCACAGTGGGAACCACACATTCAGGAACCGTCCATTCACCCTCTCTACGTCTAACAAAGACACAGCACTTAGAATCAAAAATCTCAAATTTGGTCTGACTCCTGACTCACGCAGTCTCCTCTGAATAGTGGATGTTGAAATATGTCTGACACTTGAAATCCGAGAAGCATTTGTGTGGGCTATACTCTGAGGTACTGTAAATCGGCAGTTTTTGGCTGGTAATTCTAATAAACTTATCCTCTGCAGCAAAGGTACTCTTGGTCTTCCTTTCTTGGGACAGTCCTTATGAGAGCCAGTTTCATCATAGCGTTTGATGGTTTTGGCGTCTGCACTTGGAGATACATTAAAAGTTCTTGAGATTTTTCGGATTGACTGACCTTCTTTTCTTAAAGTAATGATGGACTGTCTTTTCTCTTTACTTAACTGAGTGTTTCTTGCCATAATATGGATTTGTACAGTAGTTGTAGTAGCACTAATAGGGCTATTGACTCTGTACCCACCCTTCCTCTGCACAAGACAACTGATGGTCTAAAGCACATTAAGAAGGCAAGAAATGTCACAAATTAACTCTTGAAAAGGCACACCTGTGAATTGAAAACCATTCCAGGTGACTACCTCGTGAATCTGATGAGAGAATGCCACGAGTGTGCCAAGCTGTCATCAAAGCTAAATGTAGCTACTTTGGACAATCTAAAATATAAAACATATTCTGGGTTGTTTAACATTTTTTTTGTTTACTACATAATTCCATACATGTTCTTTCATAGTTTGGATGGCTTCAGTATTAATGTACAATGTTGAAAATAATAAAAATAAAGAAAAATCACAGAAGGAGAAGGTGTGTCCAAACTTTTGACTGGTACTGTATATATAGTGACTTTTTATGTATTTTTTATTTTTAAATTATTCTAATGTTATACATGGATTTTACTGTGTGTATATGCTGTCCAAATCCAGAAACTCATATGGAAAGCTCATTAAAATGAAACAGTGACTTTCCTTTACTGATCAAGAACCTCTCAAATTGTTGGTCTAAATATAGTAATTTTGTTATAGTTTGTTGCAGATCCTAGCCCTTGTTGCTTGTTCACCATACATCTTTGAAGCAAACAGCTGTCTTAACCACTATGTTACTAATTTAAGCTCAGCTGATTGGTGAGACTGTAGATTAGATGGTGTGTAATTGATGTTGATTCAATTTTATCAAATTACAAGTGGAACAGCTATCATTATCTGATCATTACAGAATGACCTAGAAAGCCAGTGCACATCTCCAGTTTAGATGTGGATGACTAACTTCAGATATTTGGGTTTATTAAGATCACCATTGGCTTCAGACAGCAACATTCTCAGTGGTAAATTAACATTGCACAGTATGCAGATTGTATGTGTAGTATTTTACTTTCTCCCTGTCTTTTTTCAGCTTTCATCATCTATGCAAGCAAAGTGTGCCTGGATCTGTAGGATGTGAACTATAGTCTTTGTGAACTTATGATTAAACTATGGTGCTGAATGCCACCAACTTATCTCTTCACTTGGTTTTCCCTATATCCTCTCGATCATATTATCACAAAGACAGTGGCTTTTTTTTTTTTCCAGTGGCCAGCTCTCCTCTATCAGTCTGAACCCCTGTGGTGTGCTGACAGAAGCCTAGCCACAGTCTGCTGGTATTTTTTGCTGGAACTTTGGTACTACCTGGACTCTCTGCAATCCTTCATATAGCAGCTGCTTTGACATCCTCATATATAAAGGCAACGCATCATGGGCAGGAAAGGGCTGAGTTAAAAGGGCTGGAGTAAAAGAGAATGTGGGTAATGAGTCAGAATAAGAGAAAGCTCTGTAGACATTAGGGCAGCTACAAACTGTGCAGCAGTGCATTGGAATGGGAAGAAATTATAAATCATTTAGACACATTTTTGTGTAGGAGTATGCCGAGGCAAAAGTAATTTTACGTCATTGATCTGTCCCCTGTAGCACAAACTCATTGCTATGCCTCCCAGATTACTGACACTTATGCCACATGATCACCCACATTAAGCACTGATTAAATAACCTTCACAAACAGATTCTTATTGACTCAGACCTTTCATGTCTTCACATTTACATCCTTCTACCATTTTCAATTATATCCTGATCATGTTACGCCTAATCTTGTCTTGTAATGCCTTTTATGTATTGAACTAGTTTGACTGTTTCTAGACGTCTACAGTATGTCTTAGTGATAACCTTGAACTCTG
Source organism: Pangasius sanitwongsei (assembly GCA_037576675.1). Lineage (NCBI taxonomy): Eukaryota > Metazoa > Chordata > Actinopteri > Siluriformes > Pangasiidae > Pangasius > Pangasius sanitwongsei. The sequence goes on from CM075011.1 coordinate 12,233,992, forward strand.
CTATCCCTGTTTATGTCAGTGCCTTTTTATATCAAGATTTGTCTGGTTTGATTATCATGATAGATATCTCCTGGTCTGGTAAACCGCAGTCATTTACATGTTTACATTTTACGTACAAGACAAGTTTTGTTTTTGGTTTTCAATTGAACCAACTATGCCTCCGGAAGCACTGGAAAATACTGAAAAAAAATACAGATATATATTCCAGCACTGCCAGCATGGAATATTAAGCCTCCTATTCATATCTGTATTTTTATCTGTTTAGAACACATTATCTGTTCAATCCAAATAATTTATTCATATTCTGCACATGAAAGCATTTTTGTTTTTAGATATAATTGTATTAGGAAGAATTCTCCAAGCTATCCTAACTACTGAGGCAAAACAGCTGCAATGTTTTGGGAGGATTATCATATACCTTTTCAAACAACTACCTCTGTCCAAAATTACTACCTGTACCCAAACTGCTGCAGCCACTTGTGGCGAATTTGGAAACAGCAGCACCATGGCGGATTGGTTCACACACCACATTTGGTAATTTGCACACCCACCTGCACTTCAGAGCAGCACAATTACAGGATGTCTCTGGGGCCAGTGGCATCTTCACTCCTTACTGGCAGACTGACATGCTGTTCTCCAGCCCATCCAGTCTCGGCAGCCAGGCCATGAAATGGATGTTAATTCTCACTACTATCTGTCTCATGCAGACTGTTCTAAAACATCTCTCTCTTTCTCTTCTCTCTCTCTCTCTCTCTCTCTTTCTCTCTCTCACACACACACACATACAGATATACATATAAACACATTGGCCAAAAAGGGGAAGAGAAGAAAAATAACGGAAACATAAAAACATCAAACAACCCTGTGAAATGCAAAGTAGCAAGAGAGATTTCAGGCTTCATCAGTGTGACTTCATGAGAATTCTCCATTCCAGATTAAAGTGAAAAGAAATAATGAAGGTAAGAGATCTCTATAAAATATAAAACAGCATGTATTATGTATTTATGATAGACATTAGCAGTTCTGAAAAATCAGAATTTATTAAAGGTGTCATTTGAGTAAGTCAGGATATGGTGATTTCACTACTCTCAGTCCCACAGTAGTGATACAAGCATCAAGCTGAGACTAGAGATATGCATTAGAACTGGGTTCCCGTAAAATGTAATGAAAAAGGAAAAAATCACTCAAGCGGAAGCTTTCAGGCAGGTGTGTGCAAGTGCTCAGATATGAAGCATGTGGGACAAACAAAGACCACATCTTGTGATGCATTTAAAGCATATATTTATTGCACACTGAAAGTGCTTGACTTTCTACCTCTGGGGTTTTTCCAGTGTTTTCCAATGTTTCTATGGCCATAATATTAGCACTCATATTTAATAAAAAATAAATAAAAAATCTGGTCAAGGCCACTCCCACTTTGGGTTTACATCCAAATACAGATACAGATAGTGGCATTGTGTTACACCCTTAGTCTACAGATTAAACGTTCAATACTAACACATTTTTTTGGACCCAAGGTCATTTGTACTGAGAATTCGCTATATTTTGTGGAGCTATTTTTGAATCATATTTCTACTCCACCTGAAAACGACAGTCTGGAGTTCACCTGAAGTGAACTTTTGTGCAGACCACATCATATTTGAAAGCTACTGTATTTGCTCCCACAGCTGGGCATGGAATACTGGGGTCTGCAGAAGAAGTGAATGTTTTCTTTATCAGAAGTTCTCAAACCTTTTTGCAGCCCTTTAACGGTGAAATAAATTCCACAGAGCCACAGACAGTTTATAATCCATAAACAAATCCAACTCTTCAAATACAGTATTAAGCACATTATTTAAACAAGTTTGATAATATTTTGCCTAATTATTGCACATTAAAACATTTTATTAAAAATGTTATTAGATTCAACTTGAAATTATTTATAGACAACTTTTTAGGTTATTGACTTTTGGATTAAACACACTTGATTCAAGTGACCAGTCAAATAGGCTAATACTGATAACAACTCAAAAATAAATATAATGTAAAATTCACTGTTCCTTTGGCTGTGCATCATGGACTCCACTTTGAGAAGCACGGTTCTAGATACATGTACCAAAGAAGGCATTCGAATGTAAATGACTACATTTTTTGAAAATAAGCATGCAGTTTTGATTGAAAGGTTGAAATCAATTGTTGTGCAACACTAAAGAATCACAAATTCAATTCATACAATTCAAATACATTAATTAAATAAATCTTACCAAGAACACTACCAAGACCAATAAAGGGATCTACCTATTGCGGCCCATTTTGTACGTGTCGCATTCACAACAGAAGTGATGTATAAAATTAGTAAAACCATTTTTGGTTTGGAAAGAATGTTCTTCTGTGTGGAAACAGACCCTCAATAAAACATATTATCACTAGCTCCAGATATTGTGCCTGGGTACATATGGTGCATATTTATATAAGGGTGAAATAAGTAAGTAGTTTAACTACAGGGGTTACTGTCCAAGAGACTGTTAGTACTTTCAATGATTCTTTTAGTACATTTTAGAAAGATTTTTTGTATTTAAATTCAATTTAAATTAAATTTCAATTTAAAATATGTTATCTTTTTTGCTCTGTCTCAGAATATAAATGTATTGGAAAGGAATATACAACTTACATTCATCTGAGCAGTTAAGGGCCTTGCTCAAGAGCCCAACAGGGGCAGCTTGGCAGTGCTGGGGTTTGAACTCATAACCTTCTAATCAGTAGTACAACATCTTAACCACCAAGATACCACTGCCCCATTATTTTCTATAGCTGTTGCTGTGAATGAAGTATGTTGCTTGTGTTTAATTTGCAGAAGGCATCCCTAATCTACCCACACTATATAGATAGCTTGTTGTTTGTCCCAGTGGATGTCAGCATGAAAGGAGAAGGAAATGACACTTTAGTTCACAGCATAACCATGCATATAACCATGCTGATATGATGGCCATTGGCATCTGTCGTAACATGTTAGACAGCTCAAGATGGTGACCGGCCTCACGCCCAACCAGGTCTTCAGGAGTATTTAAGTATAAAGCAGCATGACAGTGCCTGGAAAGCTGATAAGAATTGTCTCTCTCCTACACACACACACTCACACACACACACACCCCAACTCTGTTACTGCCAGATGGGACTCTCTTCCAGCTGCATGGCGGGCACATCAGCGTGTAATAGTTTGTAAGTACTCCCTTGTCACACAGAGCACTGGTGCATATTCAATGTAAATGTGCAAGAATGAGGTGTGCTGTGGCAGAGAAGGAAATGGCAAAGCCCTGCTGCTACTCAAGAAGGATGATACAGCACAGACACTGACAGCGAGTCTGGGAATTATGATCTCATGGGTATGATTATATACAATTTCCTTTGTGAATCAAATTGTCTCCTGTGATTCAAGAGATGAAAATGACTCCATTGACCTTCGCGTCCCCAACTAATCTAGTTTCCTCTTTATATGCATCTCACCTACACATCTTAACAAACATATTTAAAAGCCATACAGTAATAGCAAAAGCCAGGTAGGCTGGATAGAGGGACTAAATGCATGCACATATGCTTTGCTGATTTGAATTGCTCTTCACGTGTAATGTGGTATGTTTGTTCGTGGTTCCATATGTTCTTGAACAATGGTGCTCTGTTTCCTTCTACTGCTGATGAATATACAGTCTTGGTGTGAAACAAAGCAGGTATCCTGTGACAAAACCTAGGGGTAATTTCCAAAAAAATAAATCATTCTTTCTTCAGTAGACTCATCATTCCACGTCTCACAGTCATACATAAAGACATGCACTTACATGGTTACAAAAGCAAGCAATTTTTACACACACACACACACAGAGAGAGAGAGAGAGAGAGAGAGAGAGAGACAGAGACACATTATTGCCGTGGGTTTAAGTTTGTTTAGTTATATTAATAATGAGACATAGAACCCTAACTGAGAACAACTGAGACTGGATTTGTGCTTTAAACATCACTCAAACATCATCTCTTGACCCTATTATAATGAAAAGGAGATGCATTATATGACCAAAAGTATATGGACACCTGAGTATTATACATCACATTCCAAAACCACAGGCATTAATGTTGAATTGTCCCCCATTTGCTACTATAACAGCCTCCACTCTTCTGGGAAGGCTTTCCACTAGATTTTGGAGTGTGGCACTGAACATTTGTGCTCATTCAGCCACAAGAGTGCAAGAGGTTGGGCAATGATGTCGAGCGAGAAGGCCTGGTGCATGGCCGTCATTCCAATTCATCCCAATGTTGTTCAGTGGGGTTGAGGTCAGGGCTCTGTGCAGGTCACTCGAGTTCCTCCACACCCAATTTGGCAAACCATGTCTTCATGGACCTTGTTTTGTGTACATGGACATTCTAGACAATTGTGTCCTTCCAACTTTGTGGCAACAGTTTGGAGAAGACTCACATATGGGTGTGAGGGTCAGGTGTTCACATACTTTCGGCCATATAGTGTATATACTACAAGAACTCCAACAGTTCAAGATTTTTTCATGCTGAGACATTTTCCAGCTGCTAAAAAAGAAGAGCATTCTCTCTATTCTCAACTTTCTCTACCTCGCTCCCTCCCTCTGCCTCCCTACAGGATGAGGTATGAACACAGCTTTGAACATGTGCACTGTGCTCCAATAAAAAAGTCCTACATACAGTATAATGCAATCTTAATTGATCAGTTGACAGAGAAATAAAAGAGTACATAAGATAGGACCCATCACTGAGCAGAGAGAGAACTGAGCATCACTCTTCTTCCTCCCACTCCAGGTCACAAGAATGCTCTGACACTCCACCAATAAGTAATTTCTTATGAGCTGTCCTTTAACACTGGTTAAGTACTACCATTTGACATGCCTGAACTTCTAACTGCACATGTTTGTGTCACAAATTCCCACTCCCAATGCAGTGACCAGTGCTAGTGCTTGTTTTTCATTTTCCCTCTGCTTATATTGGTCCTGTCTCCACTCCTGCCCTATCACTGCTCTGTTATCCATTTGTGTTCACCTCCTTGCTGTTAGCCCTTAATTAGTTTCTCAATTTTAACCCTGCTGCTTCTGCCTTTCATTTGTTAGGTCTAAGCCGTGCTTTTTAAGTGCTTTACATTTTAGTTTCATGTTTACTTCCTCTAGGTCTCACTTGTTCTTTGGTTTATGTATATGGATTATCCTAGTTTGTTGCTTTCTACTTTTGTTGTCCCACTGCTTAGACTATGACGATGATTCTTGGCCTGCCCAAAATAAAACATATGCTGAGGTTACATGCTTGCATCTTCCCCTCACTCATGACAGTTCACAGTTTGAGACTAGAGTGTTGTTTGTATATTTTAATGAATCTAGTAATTTACCTTCATCCATAATTAACTCCAATTTTATTCAGAAGTGAACAAGTCTGACAAAGTGTAAATTTTGTCACACACATAGCAGAAGGGTGTTGTTGCTGTAAGGACCAAAGAAAGGTTTCTGCAGTGTGAGTGCTGCAGGCCATCATTCAATAGTAGTGAAGTAATATATGATCAGTGAACATAGAGTTGGTTGTTAATTCTTATTGATTTTATATCACAGAGTTTCTGAACAACTTGTGCCAGACAGGCTTTAAATTGTTTCAGCAAAGGAAATGATGCAGACCTGCAAAGGTCAGAATGGACAGATGCAGCATTAACTCTCAGGAATCTGAGAAACTGGAGATTGTTTCAATAAAGAAATATAAAATATACTTCAGCATTTAACCTCTATATTTTTCTCAAATAATTTTTATATTCCATAAGTTGTTTTTTTTTCCAGTAGACAGTAGATATGGCTATATGTTGGTGTTCACAGCACAGCAAGGCAGTGGAGGGGTGGGGGTGGCGGCTTGAAATTGTTTTGCAAGTTCAGGGAGAAATGTGTTTTTGTGTGAACTTCTTAACCTTTGATTATTTTACGGACACCGCTTTCAGCTCTGTGAATGGATCCATAACCCCGCTGGTGATGTTTGGACTGCATCCCTCTGTTGGACAAAAAAAAGGTCAGCCAGGTTGCCCCCTTGATCTTCCACACTCCAGTGCCTGTGAGAGCCTGGCTGCTAAAAGCTGGAACTCTCTCTCTGGCTTCATGTTGCACCTTTTATGTTGACTACTACCATTTCTTCAATGTTCACCAATATAAGCCCATCTGCATCAATGAACACAGAGCAGTGTGAAAGTATGATTTCTGTTAACACTCTGAGTAGAGTTCACTTGTGAAAGTGTGTCTCCTGACACACACTGAGTAATGTTAACAGTCTTGTGTGAGCCTGTGTTACACTCTTCATTCAATCCTTAATTAAAACCTAGGGGCCAATTTTCTGGCTAATCCCAAAGACACATGGAGGAAGCAAAAATAATAGCACAACAAATTGAGCTTTTTTATGTAATAGAAGAAAATTAGATTTTAAGCTTTAATCTCTTGATATTTTTGTGTGGTACATTTTCATTGAACTTGTCACCAATACTTAGTAATAACACCATTGAGAATTAGTGTTTCGTAAGCATATAGGTGCTTGCTAGAGTGGAGAGAAACATATATACACTCCTGGGCAAAAAAAAAAAAAAAGAAGAAAAGAAAGGGGCCAAGCCCAAAATGGCAAAATATTAAGCTTTTAATGGTCTTAACAACAAATCATTGTTCAGGAAATTAGCAAGAATTAAAAATATGGGAAACGTATGGGATTTCTTTAAATGTTTAAGGCTTGTGGCCCTTGATTGGCTGCATCAGGTGTAGCAGATAACCAATCATTTAATCATTATCATGATTTTACCTTTGCGTACAAGAAGACTATATAGGGTCCCTGGTTCGATTCCCGGCCAGGGAGCCTACCCCAGCCACTGGGGTTGCGTGTGACAGTGCGCTCTCAGTGCCGGTCCCAGATAAAATTGGGGAGGGTTGCATCAGGAAGGGCATCCGGCATTAAAAACTATGCCGAATCAAATATGCAGACCAATGATCTGCTGTGGCAACCCCTAACAGGAGCAGACGAAAGAGGAACAGTACAAGAAGACTATATAAGTGAATTTCCCTGTTTCTAGCTTTTCCCCAAACAGTTCACTGCAGCAAAAGTAAACAAGCAAACAGTGGCACAGGAGGACTCAGAGATGCATTTGTTTAATTCTTGCTAATTTTCTGACCAATGATTAATTTTGGGTTTGGCCCTTTTTTTTTGCCCAGGAGTGTATTATTAGACATTAATGAGATAATAGGCAAGTAGAAACAGAGCACAAGCCCAGACTGGCATTCACAGGGATTTGAATTATTGTTTCCTAATAAGCTCCTCAGTGCTTTCTCTTTTTTGCCCCCCATTTGCTCTCACTCCTCTTTTGTCTTCTGAAAAACTGGGAGTGCGCTATTAAAGAGTATGATGGACTCATCCCTGTGAAAAGAGTACAGTGCAGAAAAATAAATAATCTCCATTGACCATCAGGATTTGAACTCAAACATTAAGATAAATGTGGTAATACTGTTATGAAAACCTGATCAGAGCTGAGTGTCTTGTACTCCCCTGTTAAACTCCATGCCTTTTTCATCCTTGCAATGAGACAGCCTGCTGTGCCAAATTCAGAATGAGTGAGAATTTGACATGTATTCTTTCCAAACATTTTTACAGGCAGAGCAGCTTTGGATCACATCTATAGTTACACACTATAGATGGGCATCAGATACAGTGTGAAAGGCTACAACAAGGCACAAGAAACACAGTGTGAAAATCACCATGTGGGAAGGATTAGCACTAGTTATGAGGGCAACAGCTGTGAGATCAATATGGCCTACCCAGCACCACCTAGTGAGCTGAAGAGATTATGTATTTGCTTTGATTCTCTCAGTATGAGCTCAGCTAACAAAACACAGTGTGAATGAGTGCTGAGGCTCCCAGAATAGGAGATGTACATGTTAATCAGCTACTTAAGTAGAAATCCAAACAGGAACACCTCCCTCACCACCACCAACAGGATCAGAAAGTCAGCTAGGCCAATATAATTCCTACAGTGTTCTCATCAGAGAGACTATGATTTTCTGTATTAAAAAATTATGTTTTGATATAGTTAATGAGCATGCAGTTGCTCTGCATGGAACCTTAACTGCTGGTCCCCATGTGCAACTCATAACTAACAAATAAGCCATGCCTTGTTGAATATCAGAAGGGTAAATGGTTGGAAGTTTGATGATTACCATCTATTTCTGCTGTTTATGGTAATGCTTTATCAACTCTTGATGCTCTTAAACCTATCTATAGACAGTAATAAAGTCAAATATTTAATCAGTAGAGTATATAATTTCTATTATCTATTAAAAATCAACAGGCATAAAGTGCACTAACCATAGGTACAAGTGTATAAATTATCTCTTAAACATCAACAACCATCCAACTTGGACCATCCAAATAAAGTGAAAGAAAAAATGCTGATTTATAGACTCATACAGTGTGTACAGTTACATGTTACATACTGATATATTGTTTAAAATTAGTTGATATGCTGGTTGCACTAGTCTTGCTCTTGTTTTATAATCACAGAAATAGGTTCTATAGAGTTTTATGGAAGAAAAAAGACTCAAAATAAGAAAAGGAAGACATTCACTTTCTAAAGACAATCTTCTCACAAGATGACATAAGCAGGTCGTGTTGTTGACTCATTTTGTGAAAGAAAAAAAATGGGCTCTGAAATGAAATTGAGGGGTAAAAAGGTATCAGATCTTTCCTCAATCTTTTTTCTCACTTGGTCTCTCTCACATTGCCACTCCCCATTTATTCACAATGCAATGAAATATTAACTTGTCACATATGGAGTTCTGCTAAATTACATATGCCATGTGCACAAAAGGCAGGGTAAAACTGTCATTACCTCAACCACACCATTTCCTCTGCTGCTGCTCTGATCTCTCTTTGACGAAAGTGAGCCCTTACTTATTCACAAAGCTCCAAATCAGGGAACATCTGAAATGAAAATTCGTGGGGCACAGCGTAAGGATAAGAAATTCCGAGCCTTTTATATCCACTATCATCAAACCTCCATTGATGAGGCTGTCTGTAGCTTCTGGTCAAACGGACATCTAGCTGGTGAGCTGCATGAGTGAAATTTACAATTTGTACAGAGCTAGATTCCAAATTACTCAAGGTTTAATAGCCAGCTGTACTTGCAGTAACACAGCTTATATAGGAACATGTGGAATTGCAAACAGCTTCTTGATTGCAAATGTCTGATCAGTATACAGATAATAGGCAGATATCTGCTGTTCAGATAATATTTTTTTCATGAAATTGTACCATAACAATGTAATGAAAAGTTTTGTTGTTATTCATGTACAACCCTATACAGCAAAAAACAAGACAAAGAAACAAATCGACTTATCCCTTTTGCATTGACTTTATTGGAATATGATACTTTCTAGCTCTTGGTTTTTAGTAGATCATCTATAGCAGAGGTCTTCAATCTTATCCGGAAAAGACTGGAGTGGCCACAGGCATTCATTCCTACTACACAGGAGCCACACCTGATTCTACTTGTTTAATCAGTTCATCTTAGTCTCCAATCAACTATCAAGTGTGCCTCCTATTTGGCAAGAATGAAAGCCCGTAGCCACACTGGCCCTTTGTGGATAAGATTGAAGTCCGCTTATCTTTAGACTCATCTAAATCATCGCTGAACACTTCCCTAGTCCTATTACCATTTCAGATTCAGTTCATGTGGGGCTCCTGAGTGGTGCAACAGAAAAGCATTTGCTCTATCATCAGGAGATCGCAGAATCCTGACCATGCCACAGGCATCCATGGCCAAAGAGAAAAAAATTTCACCATGCTATCTAGGAGTGATTGCATACTCTCTTTCCCCTGTCAATCACAGGAACACTAGCCAATCATGGGCATCTGTGAGCTCATCACACCCTTCCCAAATGGCAGTTGTTGTGTGAGAGATAGCTAGTGGAAAATAGGGGGGAAAAATTATTCTTACATTGTATATTCATAAGTTTCTCATAAGCTCATAGGTCCCTGTTACACAGTAGCACTCTTTGGCTATATAGTATACAGTTATAGAAGGGAAATTATTTACAATCGCTCTATCTGATGTCACCCAGATGAGGATGGGTTCCCTTTTGAGTCTGGTTCCTCTCAAGGTTTCTTCCTCATATTGTCTCAGGGAGTTTTTCCTTGCCATCATTGCACATTAGAGTTAAATTTATATATTTCTGTAAAGCTGCTTTGTGACGATGTCCATTGTTAATGGCTCTACACAAATAAAATTGAATTGAATTGTATGATATTCTTGAGAATCAGTTGATATCCTGCTTCATGACAGTCTATTTGGTTCCAGTTTGGCTGGAATGAAAGTCTGTAGGGTGTCTACTTTGGAGTATTCAAATAAATTGTTTTAAATAGATAAATAAGGCTGGATTCAATTCCCGGGCAGGGAAGCAACCCAACCACTGGGAGTGTACTCTCAGTGCCGGTCCCAAGCCTGGATAAAATGGAAGGGTTGCAACAGGAAGGGCATCTGATGTAAAACCTGTGCCAAATCAAACATGCAGACGAATAATCTGCTGTGGCAACCACTAGTTGTTGCAGCTGAAAGAAGAACAACAACTGTATGTTTTACATGCTGTGAAACCAATATATTAATTCTAATTCTAACATCCAAAGTCACATCATTAGTTGAATAGAGCTGACCTGTGTGAAATTTAATGTCACATGACATTATTTTTTTTTTTAAATCCTGAAAGGCCCCAGAGCTTTTTAGAGAACATACTTAAACAACAGCATCATGAAGACCTAAACAAACAGCAACATGAAGACCAAGAAGCTATTAAAACAAGTCTGGGATTTCTTGGGAAGTTTTGGGAAAGTGCCAGTCAGGGTTTGGTTATTAAAAAAAAAATCCCAAACTTTGAACATCTTGTGGAGTACCATTAAATAAATTATTAAAAATGGAAGGAGTATAGCACAACCACGAATGCCAGAGGAAGCCATCCACAAAATGTCAGTGACCAGGTAAGGAGGGCATTAGTTAGAGAAACAACCAATAAGCCAGGGATAACTCTGAAAGAGCTGGAAAGATCCACAGCTTAGATGGGAGAAACTGTTGACAGGACAACCATGGTCCAGACATTCCACAAAGCTGGACTTTATGGAAGAGTGGCCAGCCTACTTTGAGTTTGTCCAAAAAGCATGGTAGAGATATAAATATGGGTAAATATGTGGGAAATGGTCTGCTGGTCTGGTCAAAACAAAAATGAACTTTTCGCCTGGTTTGGCACAAAGCACTACATTTGGCAAAAACCCAATATTGATGATCAGCCTGAGAAAACTATCCACTACGTGAAGCATGGTGGTGATAGCATCATGTTCAGTTACTCTTGGTTTCTCGGATCCTTCTCTTACTAATGCCCTCCTTTCAGGCTTCATGCCATAGAATATTAAGTAACTGTAACAATACGAAATGTGGAAAGGTTCAAGAGGGCTGAATACTTATGCATTGTACTGTATATCCTGCATCAACTGTATGTTTTACTAGTCATATTAAGTTCTCTGTTCTTATTAATTACAGATACAATTCAGGCCTTTCATAGCTAGAAGCTGGGTGACAAGGTTCTATTTATTATAAATATTATAAGGTCTTATTGTAAGGCCGCACCTGAAGTCAGAAAAAAAACCATTTTAGACTTGTGCCTGTGCTAAAAGGGTTCCTGAGTGGCAGTAACATTAGCTCGATTTTAGACTAAAGAGGGATGAATAAAATGGTCTGATCAAATTTTAAAAAAAATGCCACGGCACTAGCAGCACACCTGGTACAAATTTATTTATTCTGGACAAATAAGTACAGGAATTGTCTTACAGCCAACTTTAATAAGTAATATGTCAGCGGTAAATCACTAAGCTACACTTGACTAGGGCCCTATGTGTGTGCAATACATAGATATACTGTTGAATACATTCTATGGCACATGAAAAGAAATGCTGTAGAGCAAAGATGCTTTCAAAAAATATAAGTAAGGGATAATCCATGGCTAGCCACAGTTCTGTTTTGCACCAGGTTGTTCTTTGCCTCCATGTCATGCATTAAAATCGTGTAATGCCCACCTAGCCATGGATTATTCCACTTATACTATGGTCACATACCATTGCATTGACAAGTTAAAGCTGTCATTGATGTTTGCAGTGCAAAATTTGAGAGAAAGGATAAAAATAACAGTTAATTTTTGTTAGTTATTTTATATACGAGTTGTTAGATCTAGAATCATGCCCCCTCTATATCATACCCAGAGATAAAGTAGTGTAATAAGATTATGTTTATTTGAGTGAATAATAATAAATAGTTAGTAGAAAGAGAGAGAGAGAGATTGTGGGAGATTGCGTGTGTAAATTACCTGCGCCTGTGCCGCATCTCTACTAATAATGAAGGTGTGACTTTAACTATTGTATGCAACTGTATGTTACTATGGTTACAACTGTTCATAGGCAGTGCATTCATTTAGAATGGTGAGTGTGAAGCAGTGCGGTCTATGAGATCATTGATATCAGAGGATCTTTCAGAGATTTTTATAATAAAGGCACCATTGTGGGAGACATTTGCAATTTCTCTCACAGCAGTGAAATCGCTAGTAATTTACTGGATATCAGAGCATGAAAGTGTGAAGAGTATGAAGCAGAAGTGTGAAGCATGGCATATGATGCTGAGTTTGAAAGTCATACATTTTACTGCACCCTGGCCATGTCAAAGCTCTCAGTGTACAGCCTCAAATCATCCTGAAGTGCAGGAAAACATGCATTTCATAAGTCCCATCACAAAGCAAGACAGAATGGGATGTGTTTGGATGTCACAGAAAACTGTGTGGCTTTGTTCTACTTTCTTTGCTTGACAGTCTCTTCTGTTCACATGGTTGTTTCAAAACCTCTTAAAGTGCAGAGAGCCAGAGACAATGAGAATGAGTGGAGAAGACTACATAAACATTAGGCATAGCAGACTGGTGCACTCTTTGTGTGTGTGTGTGTGTGTGTGTGTGTGTGTGTGTGTGTGTGTGTGTGTGTGTGTGTGTGAGTGTGTTCGACTGGAGGGAAGCTTTGGGACACCATGCAGATGGCACATGGTGACCGCAGAGAGAGGATGAAAGAACGAGATTATGGATAGCTTCAGAGATCCTGCTGGGCGCTGGGAGGTCTCACTCCTACTCTTTTTCTTTCCTTCCTCTCTCTATTTCTGTCTCTCTTTCTCTCTGTCTACCTCCCCTTCCCCAGCAAAATGTTGGAGTGGGTAAATAGAAAGGCTCCAGTTCCCATCTCTCAAGCTAATTTGCTGGCATTCTACACCTCATTTGGGCCTGAGCATACAGCACACCAGCACAAACTCTCAGCTTCCTCTGACCCACTTTGTGCAGCAGTGGCCCAGCACTGTTTGGCCAGATATGCCAGCAGAATGAGCACATTTTGGACTTCGCCACTGTTTGACACGATACCCTCCATTGGCCAAAAAAGCCATCAAGATGCAAGCGCTATCTGTCATGCACACATTTGCTCCCACCGATGCATAAAAAAAAAGAATGTCCCAACTGAGTTGCCTTGTTATCCCGACCTTACATGCTGTGTATCTGGATATTTCACACAGAATAAGTGGTGCATTGCACAGCCAAGCGTAACCAAAACCAAATCTTTCATCCCCGCTCTCTCTCTGCGTCCATCTCTTGATTTTTTTCTTTTCTCTTTCCCTCCTATTTGTGTCATGTTGTTCTGTCAGTGAGCCTCGCCTCGCCTCTATTCCCTGTTATTTTCCAAAAGAGAGACAATATTTCTTTTGCATCTTCTCTGCTCTTCCTCTGCTACACAACACATGCCCTCGAGCCTCTGTTGCACTACATAGTCTGACTGAAGGGGATTCTCAGTGATAGGAAAGATGAAATGATTTTCTGTCTTCCCACTCTGCTCCTCTCTTCCCTGTTCCCAGCAGGCTCTCCTGCTGCTCTGTGGACATGGATGGATGTGATTGGAATGTGGAGAGTCACATATTTATTAAAATTTTAGAATTGTTGTATTTAATTATTCTTTCTGTTTGCTGGTTTAGGTTATTGGGCATACTGTAAATGATTTAGGAACTGCATTTTAACTACATAAAATATGAAATATACATAAAAATATTATTACTATTTTAAGCAGATTCTGATTAGCATGCTGCAGTGCCATGGGCAAAAGTCCAGTCCTTGCTTTGGTATAACTGGAGCTTTTTCTTCCATTGCTGTAGTTTCAGTGAACAAGATAAATATCGATCATCCTCTGCACATATGAACTTGTCATTACATGTGAGGATAGCCAAAGAGAAAGAACTGTTGAAAAAAAAATGTATTAAAGCAAAATGTTTTTTGCATTAATGCATGTTGATGTTTCCCCTATATATTTTAAATCTGAATCTCACACGTGGTCTTAAAACATGGTGGACCAATTTGACACCCCACACCTGGCTGTTTATTTCTACTCATTTCCAAACCCAAACAAAAATTTACGGAAAAATGTCTTTGTTTTCTCTCTGTGTTAGTTTGTTACATGAAATAAAAAATATGTAAAATAATAATAATAATAATAATAATAATAATAACTTCCAGATTTTAGTTATCTTGTCTTCGCTTAAGAATCAAAATCTACAAAAGCTAGTGTAATGCCAGTAGTATGTGGATAGAATAAATAAATTTAATGCAACTTTCCTCAGATTCAGTGAAGTTTATCAGGGAGAATGTAGTATGTCAAGCCAGTAGTGATAGCATTTGGCCTTAGCTTACCATCATTCATTTGTTCAGCAATTCAGCATCATTTATATTTCCTTTTGGATCCAGTTTTTTCAGCCATGGCTTAGTGCCATCCTTAGTGCTGATGGTCCTTAGTATGAATAGTACATGGCATCTCACTTAGGTTCCAAGTGTGATTACAGTAGGCCTCATTTATCATTCTTTAGTAAAGATGTCCAAACCGACCTAAAAATTCCCACTAGATTTACAAAAGTTTCATTAACGTTGATTTTCTTTGTACTCTCTTGTGTATGTTGATAAATGACAATCATTTGTAAATCACATTCATGCTACTGGTGAATTACATTTATTGATGTCTACCAAACTCCTTAAAAGGCAAAAACTCACAGAGAGCTGAAAACAACAAACTGACAATTTATTGTGCTAAATCCTGTAGTAATGCAGCTCAGCTATTGCAGCATGACTTTATAGCACACCATTTGTTTTAGTCCTAACTGAATGTCTAGTCTTATTTGTCTCACTTTATGGATTTGTTTTGGACTGCTGTCATTAATATGAAACAATATGACAGACATCCACAAAAGTTTCATTAAATTTGTGCCTACAATTGAAATATGTAATTCATATATAAAATTGCATGACTCATGGCAGTTATACAATTTGAAGCCTATCAGTCGAGATTCACATTACCTAGTCTCCACATACTAAAATTACACAAACTAAACTAAAAGGATTTTCATGAACATCACATTTCTTGTGTAAATCCTGTGAGCAACTTATGAATAAACGTACTCGTATTATGTTTAATAAATGAAGCCTAATATTAATGCTAAAAGTACACAAAGTATGACACTGCTAGTGACTTCAGCCTTCATTTTTCAGAGGCTTGACCTATATAGGAAGAGTAAGCAGGGCTTGGGATTGGTTCTTTATGGACTTTATATGTGTGAAGCCTTTGTTTGGCTACATTTTCATGCCAGATTTTCAGCAGATATGAGAGGCGACTCAGTGTGAGGTTTAACATCTGTGTGTGCAAGGAACAGCAGGTGGTTGAGGCAGAGTGGAGGTCATTCAAAGTCCCAGCACGAAGGCTGTTACACAGTAGGATCTATTGCATCCTCATTATCACGCATGTACACACAGGTGCAATGCGACTTGATTACACGGCACATGCACACACTGAAGCAAAATAACACTCGCGGCTGCGGATGAAATATCTAGATGAGAATTTATGGGGTGACATGCAATCACATCCCCAATTACAGTTTCATTTCAATGACTCACTCCCTCATCATTCCATCCTGCTTGTAAATTTATGACATCAGACTGTGAGTGAAGTACACACACCTTCAAAAATTGTCTGCTCTCAAATGAGCCCAGACTGCTGTGGGAGTATGTTTTGTTTTTATTTCTTTTTTTAGACGCGCACACACACTTCCATAGTTAGCTCCTCTCATTATTCTTGGAGAGGGCACATTAAAAATTCATCCATACGGCTGGAGCTCAAAGCTGAGCTGCGACCCAAGCAAACGCTGCTGAATTATGGAGGCCACTAATAAAGGTGGTCTTTGACCTGATTCTGAATCTGTTTCTCCTTCCACTCCTTTACCATAATGCTGCCTTTCTATCTCATGCTTCATGTGTGTATGCATGTATTTAGCTCTGTGTGGGGACTAAATGTCCACCTGAGGATAAAGTCTTAGAAAAACAATCTCAGAAAGTTTTTTTTTTTTTTTTTTTTTTAATAAGGGTTTTAGCTGGTTCCTCTCAAAGTTTCTTCCTTATGTCGTCTCAGAGATTTTCCTTGGCACTGTCACCACTGGTTCACGTTCTACCATGTCTACTGTTCAAAGCGCTATGCAAATAAAATTGGACTGAATAGCCCTCTAAAGTGGTTCTATTTGAAACACTCTTTGATAGGCAGAACCTGACAACAGAGGGTTTCCCGTTGAAAAAAGGTTATGTTGAGGGTGTAATGATACAGCATATTGTATCATTCAATACAATGCTCAAGTTGATACTTCTGTGTATTGAATCATTAATAAATTCAACTAATTGCAATAAGTAGGCTATTTGTCATAAATCCCAATGACATTAGGTGAGCTGTCAAATGTCTGCATTCTGGCAGCCTTTCCAAGTTGATCAATCCAGGCTAAAGAAATCAAGATTGGAAAATTAATAGCTGCAGATATGAGACTAGAAGGTAGTGGAAAAAGCAGGATTCAGAAACACATCTAGGGCTACAGAGAGTAATGTGACTTTGACAGCACCAGTAGTTAACAGCAGAAGGGGGATGGGGGTGGTGTAGGGGTGCTAGAGCTAATGTTTAGCTATATTTTATTTTGTGTCAGGCAACAAATATGGATGCAAACAAAGCATTTTCACTAGTGTTCTCAGATTTTTGGACCCCACTGTATTCTTTTTTAACCTTTATAACCTATAAAGGTCATATGTAGGATTTCAAGAAGAACTCCATTCAGAGAGCTAGAACTGTTAACTGTTGAAAGAACCTTGCAATATTTTTTTCTTAGGCATAACATTATTTAGCTACAATAAACCTAATTAATACAAGTTAACTGAAAAACCTCACAAAGATTGCAATATATGGTAATGCACAGATTGTAACCTGTGTGTGTGTGTGTTCAGACAGAGAGTGTGTCAAAAGGGAATAAGTGTCTTCCCACATTTTTAGTGTGCAAGTTTAATGCTTGTGAAGAGAAATGTGCCACTAGAAAATAGTCCTAATTTGTCAGGCATTAATAATGCACTGGAGTTGTGTGGCATGCTCCTCCGTGTCACCACTTCTCCAATCGTCTGCTCTCTTCTCTTTTTTTGGTCCTGTTTCTTTTCACACAGCCTCTGTGGCCTCAATTGCCTTTACACGATGAAGCCTTGCTGACTTATTTAGCATACAGGTGAGTAACATAAGACCAAAGTACTTGTACAGTTTGTCCTTATCCAATTAGACATCAACAGATATTTTTAAGAACCAAGAGACATTATAGGTGATAGCAGAGGCAATTACCAGCCATGCTTCAGAGATGTGTGTGTGCAACTGTCCTTGAACATCAAGGTATCAAGGAGTATATAACACATTTGAGTGACCCATTTTGAACAATCCTAAGTTGTGAGATCTGTTACTGTTGCCCTGTGTTTGCTTCTCTTAAATAACAGAATCCACTGGTCAAAGTCAGCCCTCCCCCTTTATAAAAGGCTTTGAAAGCTTTGTGTAGGTCTTTGTGCCTGTGTGTGTGAGTGTCACTGCAGTATTGTAAAGAAAATTCCATGCGATGAAAAGGCACATGTTCTGAGGTGAAGCATTTTGGTTCTCTGTGAGAGAAAAAAGATGCTCCACACACACACATATACAAGTGCAGTAGGTAGCACGTGAACAGTCAGTTCTCGAAGTTGATGTGTTGGAAGCAGGAAAAGTGGGCAAGCGTAAGGATCTGAGTGACTGTGACAAGGGACAAATTGTGATGGCTAGACGACTGAGTCAGAGCATCTCCAAAACGGCAGGCCTTGTGGGGTGTTCCCAGTATGCGGTGGTTAGTAGCTACCAAAGTGGCCCAAGGAAGAACAACCCGTGAACCAGCGACAGGATCATGGGTGCCCAAGGGACCGAAGACTAACCCATCTGGTCTGATCCCACAGAAGAGCTATTGTAGCACAAACTGCTGAAAACGTTAATGCTGGCTATGATAGAAAGGTGTCAGAACACACAGTGCATCACAGCTTGCTGCGTATGGGGCTGCCTAATCGCAGACAGGTCAGAATGCCCATGCTGACCCCTATCCACTGCCAAAAGCACCTACAATTGGCATGTGAGCATCAGAACTGGATCATGGAGCAATAGAAGAAGGTGGCCTGGTCTGATGAACCATTTTCTTTTACATCATAGAGATGGCTGAGTGCGTGTGTGTGTCACTTACCTGGGGAAGAGATGGCATCAGGATGCACTATGGGAAGAAGGCAAGCTGGCGGAGGCAGTATGATGCTCGGGGCAATGTTCTTCTGGGAAACCTTGGGTTCTGGCAGTCATATGAATGTTATTTGACACTTGCCACCTACATAAACATTGTTGCAGACCAAGTACACCCCTTCATGGCAATGGTATTCCCTAATGGCAGTGGCCTCTTTAAGCAGAATAATGCACCCTGCCACACTGCAAAAACTGGTCAGGAATAGAGCTCAAGGTGTTGACTTGGCCTCCAAATTCCCCAGATCTCAATCCGATTGAGCATTTGTGGGATTTGCTGGACAAACAAGTCTGATCCATGGATATATGTCCTATGGCATGCCTCTGTTTTCTGCAAACTCCAGATGAGATATAAAAACTATTAAATTTGATATTGCAAAATTGCTCTTTACCTTGATGGCACCTGATAATGCTAAGGCCATAATTTAACAGTAAATTTCTTTTACCCATATATTACACTATGGGACGGTTTAATATATGATCCATGCATTTAACTTGATGTTTACTGGGTGGGCTACCTCTGATTATTTCTTCAATTGGCTATCAGTTTGTTGATGCGTATCGTAAAGAGAGGAGTCTGAGTGAACAGAGAGCACCTAATGTAATTGAAGTGGAGGCAGAAGTGCAGATAAATAGCTGACGGGAAGGGGGATGCATGTTTTATGCTAGTAATAAATAAACACACCTCTCTTCTCTGCTTTATAAGAAATCATGGCTATATGGACCAATGGTGCTACATTTACCGTAGGGTGTGGCAGTGTGAGAAATGGAGGAAGATGCCACTGCAGTGTCGTACTGAAGCTCTTAAAGGATGCTAGAGTCTTTTATGCTAATTTTATTGAAGTTCATTTCTGGGATGGCACATGTTCAATTAAACAATTGCATTAACTTGCTCCAATTACTAGATCTGGTTAGACGTGTGCATTTCTACTCAAGGTCTAGATTGTGGGACCTGGTCAGGTTGCATGACTTCTTTGCCTTTGGCCATGATTCTATCTGTGCCACTCTCTCACTCTTGCTCTAAAACCGTCCATTCATTTGAAGCCTAATCTCAGTGAGCTACAAAGTGCATGTTTTTCATTAGATTACTGGAGCCACTGAGAGAGATGGGTGCCTAAGATAGCGCCACCGCCAGGGCGATAGCATCATCCTCTGCAACAATGGCACCATCTCCATGCTAAACCCATGGATGTGCTTCAGTCAGTACCGAAGGGGAAGTTAATAAAAACTCCATAGCTAAAGTGTCCGTCCTCACACTCAAAATTGAAGCTAAAATGCAGTCTGAGCCAATATGTTCATGGAAACAGGACACTAAATATGTTAACACTCACATCTATATTCAGACTGAGGTCAGAGCACAGTTGTAGCGTACCAGCCCAAGGGCACTAGCTGCAGGCTGTTTTGGGACCCATGAGTCTTTCTGGATGGGTACTGGCCTGGAGCCTGACTCGAATCACTGTGCTGCTGCCCCAGTTAGCACAGCTCAGTCAAATCATGTTATAAATATGATTCTGCTAGCAATCCGACTAGGTTAGTTGCATAATTCATGCCAAGCCCATGACAGCTGTACCATTACCTGAGGAGACCATTTGGCTGTTAAACACTCCAAACCCTACAACTTTGATAAGATGCTGGATAATTCTGCTCCTCAGGACATAATAAAAGGTTTGCAGCATTTCGGGGCCTACAGGGACACTCAGCTTTGCCCTTTAGCTGCTGCCTATTACACTAATAACACAGCTTTCCTCAATTATATTTATATTCCTCTCCCTAATGAGTTAACCTTTCCAGATAGCCACTAATAATATTACCTTTCCTCTTTCTGGGCCTCAAGAGTGGCTTCAGAGAGCCGGGAGGCTGAACTGTGACAGGCACTGGAACTCTTTATATGAGTTAGGATGACACACACACACACACACACACACAAAACACTACCCAGCTAACAGTTTTAAGTTAACAAAATGTTTTCTGATCATAGTTCTAAGAACGTTTGGTTTTCTCGGGGTTTCCTACAACATGACTGCAGCATTTTTAATTATAGGAAAGGTAACATAAACTTGTTCATAGCACAATATTAGTTTTTGGATCTGTTGTTTCCTAAGAAAAGTGTGAAGCATCTATTATTATACATTTTAGAACTTTAGCACCTTGTTTTAGTGTACAGTAACTTCCTAGTATTTTATAGTTTAGTACAGCAATTACAAATAATCATTGGTCTAGGCTCTGTGTATTGGTAGGCTTGTAGTTCTCAAGGTTTATTTTGGTGTTGACACTGATATTGTGACCATTGTATCATGAACCTGGTCTCTTCTTATTCTGGAGCCCATTTGGCCTTGATCTTGTCTTGGTTTTGACTGTTAAGCTAGAATATGGTAATGACAATGATGATAAAGATGCCCCTCCTCCTCTAAAAGGTTAAAAAAAATGTAAAATACATTTAAAGTATTTTTCATGATAGATTATTCTTTTTAAAATGGAAATCAGCTCCTCTAGGTCTGCCCGCTGGGGCTTGATCACTGCAGTCTGCTTAGCGCAGCAATACACTACAAATATTATATGTAAGTTCTTCTTGCTGCATAAATTCTAAGTAGTTGTTCTATTTTATACTGTGCACTGTTGAATGCACCATTCTGCTTGGTGTTGATTAATTTTCTATAAAAGAAGCTCTGATGGATTTTCCGTCTGCAGGGTTTATATTATTGTGCTTGTTTTAACATGTTATTGTTTCTAACAATTAAGTAGCAATTACAGGACTTGTACAAGCTCTATATTTCTGGAAGGAGTCTCCAGTGTCAGAAATAAAGCTGTAACTTTACATTTTCCAACACAGGAAAGTCTTCAGGCTGGCTTTGCAGTTTCTCGGTAACATACTGTAAGCAGCTGCATTTTTTTTTTTATTAAGTTTGACAGAGAGAGAAAAAAATAGAAAGGGAATGACTAGGAATAAAACCCTTTTGACATGCTTATAATTGGAAAATAATCAACTTCAGGGTGGTTGGGCCGCATCACACCATCCCATCATTTAATATCTTCCTATACCAGCACACTCTGCCTTGTTTTATTCCTTAAGTAGCAAGTACTTTGTTAGCAAGTACTAATGTTACTTTAAAACCCAATATCCAAAGTATGTACCAATAATGAATTGTAATTGCAACATGCCTACCTATTAAATACATCATATGGCGAAAAGTTTATTGACACCTTAAAATCACAGAACATGTGCTTTTTAAACATGCCATTCCAGATTTAGTCCCCCTTATAATAACCTACACTCTTCTAGCAAGGCTTTCCACTAGATTTTGGAGTGTGGCTGTGGAGATTTGTCCGTACAGCGACTAGAGCATTAGCGATGTCAGGCACTGATGTCTGGCGAGGAGACCTGGGGCGCAGTCTCCATTACAGTTCATTCCAAAGGTGTTCAGTGGGATTGTGTTCTTCCACTCCAGCATTGGCAAACCATGTGATCATTGACCTCATTTTGTGCAGAGGGGCATTGTCATGCTGGATTATGTTTGGGCCTCTTAGTTCAAGTGAAGGGAAACTGGAATTTTACAGCATTCAAAGACATCCTATACAATCGTGTGCTTCCAAATTTGTGGCAATAGTTTGGGGAAGAACCACAATATAGTGTGTGTGTGTATATATACTGTGTGTGTATATACATATACATAGACATTATATATATATATATATTTATATATATATATATATATATATATATATATATATATATATATATACAACAAACAAAATGCACATATGCAATATTAAACAAAAGGAAAATGCACACATAGAGCACAACCATCCATACACATGCAACTATGCAAAGTGCAGAAAGTGTAAACACATAAGAAACCAAAAAAACCCACAACAATATATAAAGGAAAAATACAAACAAGAACACAACGCACACCCCCTCACACTGACTGTTCTATTTGGAACATAAGACCCTCACAGTAAAGCAAGCACACAGGATTAAAGCCTCCCAAACATGGAGGCCAGATTATAAGGGAAATGGAGGAATGGTGCACATTCATGAATAGTCTGCAACCTGTTATTTATGAATGCACACAGACGAATTATTCATTCGTGGAGCGGTGTGCCAAGAAGTGTATAGCTCAGCGCAGCCTAGTTTGAGCTTTCTGTTTGTTGGTCTGTCTTGCTTGTGCACATTTTATGACTGCTGCTCAGTTGGAAAGGAAACGGCATAGAAAGCCTGCTGCTGACGGCGCTTTCATTTTTAATGTGTATAGCTCAATTTTCCTCTTCTACCTCTGGGAGATGCAGTGAATTAACACAAGCGAAACCTCAGCAATAAGCACGACCTAAATAATCTCCGGCTTATACGTGAGGACCTGGATCGTACACGCTGGGATGGTACGAGGCTGATAGCGCAGCTTTGCACGAGCTCAGCTCCTATGATACGCAGAGGCACAATGAGAAAGCTTTTATCGACATGCTTGAATAGACTCATAGCTGGCTTTCAAGGAGACAGATTAGCCAGGCAGCCAAGCTGAAAAGATACACTACCGATGAGCACTTGAATCTGCGCTTGTGTGTACTCAGAATACATTGAGAACACACTCGCACATACACACAGACTGTTACAAAGCAATTCAAGACACAGTGCTGTGTAGTCACTTTTTTACAAGGACTTCCCTTGCAAAAGGGTTTCGTATGTTTTACTGTGTGGTTGTAACCAACAGCTGCCTCTGTTTGCGTGGACAGTTTGTGCAATAACAGACCATAAAAGCCCCAGTGAAGATAATGTGAAGATGGAAATTGTACAAACAGCAGTGTATGACAAAAGTGAAGAGAAGAGAAGACGTACTGCCACTTCTGTCAAATTTCCACTAAGCCATTATTCACAGCACATGGCCATAAATCTCCAGAAGGAGACAATTGGATATCTCAGTATCTAACACCCCTCTGTTTGTCTCCTTGATTCACTCTCTTTCTTCAAGGCCCATCTCATTCTCTCTTCTTGGCCATAACCATTACCTAACCCTATGTTCAACCTGGCAAGCAACAAGTCATTGGTCGCAGGTGTGGAGCAACCACTACTTTTGTAGCTTATCAGTTGTTTTTTTTAATTTATATTTTACATGCCAGGCTTTGTTTTAGCTTCCTTGGCAGGTTAGCAAAGCAAGTTAATTGTACTAGCTTCATACACCCACCAGAGGCATCAACAATCTCTGCTACTTCTTTCTGAAGATGTATTTTTCTTTGTAATCTTTCTATACACATTTAATGAGAGGTCATATATAACAGAGTAAGGTGAAACCACAGTTATATGTTTTATCGTCTATTTTTGTGTGTCAGTAAATGGGAACTAATTGCAGGTGGGAAATAAATATGTGAATGGAGAACTGAAGAAAGGTCAGACCACACACGCCGTAGGAATAGACCTCACTTACAATGACGTTGTCATATCTGGTGATGAACAGTAGTGTTCCAGTTGCCGGTTTGAACATTGTTTAGGTACTGAAATTCATGAGTAACAAAAAATCTGAGCAGTCTATTATCATTAAATTCCAGATTAATATAATCTATAAATTGCTAGCTACAGTTTTCAAACTTGGACACTGCAGTGATTGCAAACTGTATTTGCTGCCATTTATCACAATCTCACCGGAACGCTTTTGTAAACACAAAAGTGTGGAAAAAGGTCCATGGAAATTTAGAGGAATCATTCAAGCCAAACATTTGGATTTGTCACTTTACTGTGTTTGAATTGAATTTTAATCAAATTGAGAAAATCTCATTTCATCTCATTGCTTTGTCTCTTGCTAGGGTGAAAGTAGTGTTAGTTATAGAACAGCTATATGGGTATGGACCATACACTATATGGATATTTAAGTAACATAGAACTTGCAAGTCACATGATATACAGATGACTTCCTTTAGTTCTATATAATCTTATTATTGATTTCTGTCTTTTAAGAAGCTCATCATTGTACGTAAACAGGAAATGGAGGCTTAAGTGTTTGACTCTGAGAATAGGTTCTCTGTGGATCAGAATTAAGGGAGGAGAGCTGGGAGCTTAGACACTCAGCAAGCCCCATTTTCAATTTAAACCCACCTGTTGCTGGGTCTGATTTTAAGTGCTTTGTGTGACGACGACGTCTCCCTGGGCACCACTCTGCAGCAAGGCACTAATCTGATGGATGAAGTGGGTTTAAAGAAATATCGCTGTCTCTCTCCCACTCTTCTACTCTCTTAATCTTTCTCACTCTCTCTCTCTACTATTTTATGAACTAAACTCTGCAAATGATTAAGTAAACATCATTATCTCCACTTGTTCCTTTCCCATCCTCTCATCTCCCAGCCCTTCTGTTCACCCCAAGCTTGCTAAATCTACCAGACCCCCCCAATAGTTCAGAATAAATAAGCAGTTGCTGAAGACTTATGAATGTACCTCCCAAACTGGATTATAAACAGCTTACTCTAGTTTACATATTTCACACTCACACATGGACTGAAGATGATGCACACATCCTAAGGGTGATTCAAGAACCCAATGAGGTATGTGTTAATATTAACATCGCATCGTACTTCAGGTTTGAGCAAAATGTTTAACACTTTTAGACCTTAATTAAGGCCTTGAGACTTGTGTACAATAGTACATTTTCAAATCAGTTTTTGCTTTGTAAAATATGACTAGTCAAATTTTCATTCAATTACTGGTCGAATAGTAAAAAAATAGTAGCCATGCAACCCCTAATGCACACAAACAAATGCAGACCTCCCTGACAGATATAGCATAGTTTCGTATCCAGTCCCCTTTATCCCCAGTCCTCCCCATCCCCATCCATATTCTCATACATTACACATTCATTCTGTGGCATTGAGCATGCTGCCCTTTATTACTTGGCTCAGGTGTGCTGTTGTAACAAGCATGTATGAGAAGGTGAAGCAGGACACAAGTGTTTTGTTCTGTACACAGATAGGCAGCATAAAGAAAGGATAATCTATAATGCAATCACAAGAAACAGGCAAGGGTCAAGGGTCAGGTGAGGAAGTACAGAATACGAAAACTAGGAAGCTAGGAAATGGGGCTCAGTAATGCATGTACACATACAGTACAACGAGACTTCACAATCAAACCGTAACACCTGAGGGTTTAAATAGACAGACTAATCTAATTAACGAAACAGGTAATTAACTAATTAACTAAACAGGTAACAGGTGGCTAATATGGATGACACACATATGACAAAACAAGGGACACAGACCAGGAAGTGAAGACAAACAATGTCACAATAAGAGCATGGGCTGCGCACATAGCACAGACAAAAGCACTGTGCTTTGAGCGGATTCATGACAGCTGTCACTAGAACTGAACGGTAATATGGATAGGGCACAACGGCTGTGACTTCCACGCCTAGCATCTCTGTGGGCTCTTGTCTAATCCGGTCTAAAATAAAAAGATAATGAACCATTTAAACTTTCTAACCATATTTCCTTTCAGCTGAGGGGCACTGTGTCACATCTAATGCACAATGACAGGAAGAGAAGTGATCTGCTAAAAGGAAGAGAGAAAAAGAGACATTGCCAGGCCGTTGCTCAGCTTTGAAACTGACAGATGTTAAAGAGGTCACATTGCTGTGTGTGTGTGTGTGTGTGTGTGTGTGTGTGTGTGTCTGTGTGTGTGATCCTGGAAACTTGTGTTAGTGTTAGAACTTGTGTTAGATAAACAACCCTTTCTGAATTAATGATGATATTTAAGGTGCATGCTATTGTCACACATCATTTTAACTAAAGAAGGCATCACACTGTTTCATAACTGATCATAATTAGTGTGTTTCACTAAAGATGTAGATTTTGTTCCAGTGACAATGAGTGTGCAATCTTACTTGACATAAAGTTTGATATATGTCTGTGTGCATGTGTGTGGTTCACAGGTAGGTAATTTTATATGTTTATGTGATCTCAGGTCAGGCCCAGGTTCTTATGTCACAAACTCCACTTCTCAGCATGTGGCATGTTACCTAGAGTACAAAGCACTGCTCTTGTGTTGTTTTGACGTCACTCTATGTGCTTTGGTTAATGTTATGCCATGCACATTTCATTCTGTCCTAATCCTGCCTCCACCACTGTTCTGACACTGGTTGAGTACCATGCCTTAATTAGTTTCTGTATGTATACCTTGCTCTTTCTGTTGTTGGCTGGACTAAATCTGGAATAGAGTGTTCCAAAAGCATATATGGGTGTGATGGTCAGGTGTCGAAGGACCAGTATAAATGGCCAAGCTTTGCTTTTGAAACTGCAATATTAATCACATTTCTTTAAAATTAATAAAACTGCCTGACACGTGATTAACAAGCATTTTGGCATACTTGTCACATTACAACACATTACAAATTTCCAGATCTTGCATCTCGTTTCAGTCTTTGCAGATTCCAGACACTCATAATCTAAAAAAAAGGTTTTATTATTTAATATGTTCAAAAATAAATTAAATATTTCTCTACATCATTTTTTTGGAAAGCATATGAAATCAATGACATGCTAATGAATAAATCACAAAACATCTGATTAATTAATTTAATAAAAGTAAAAATAAAGTAACTGAAAAGGAAGAAAAAGGTGCCTAAGGCTTTAACACAGCACGCAGTGCATCCTAGGTACTTGTGATTTAATTTTTTTCTTTAAACTTAAGTCACATTCAGGTTCTGTATCAACTATTTCCTTTGGAATTGTGATAGAGCAGTCAGCTGCATAACACTTTATCGTCTGGCAGGGTTAAAAGCAGGCTTTCCTAAGTGCTGTCCTCTGCTACAGCAATACAAGTCATAGTCACATTGTTGACAGCTTGGCAGGTCCAAAGTGCCCATACCAAATAGCCAAACACAGCATGGCACATATCCAAGGAACAATAAAGAAAACAAAGTGGCACAACCAACCTTCAGATCACAGCCTTTGAAAGTTGAAGTGTTCACCAGACAGAGAGAGAGAAAGAGAGAGAGAAAGAGAGAGAGACTGAGGTGAGTGAGTCCAATCCTTTATCCTCAAAGCCTCAGCTTTAATCCTCATGGGCTGGACTCCAGCAGGACTAGTATGTAACGAGCCCCTTGTGGTCAGACACTAGCCCTGTGGAGCTGAGTGCAGAGGCTGCTGTCCCTGTCGGTTCCACATGCTGCCTATGATCAAAACCAATAAAGGCCTTTGATCAAAGAATAAGGGAAATAAAATCAAATTCAATGTTTTGATTCAGCTTTCACAGAGGGAAGGTTCTCAGGATCAAAGATCAGTAATTTTTTTAAAGTAAATATTTGGAAAGTCTAGTCATTTTTTTGTCTGCTTCTCTCTCTCTCTCTAGTGTCTCACACACACATACACAAGCACACACAAGTACACACACATTGTCTATTGCCTCAATTTTGCCTGTGCAAGGGTTATGTGGCTTCCAGCTCCTCTGCAGTATGTGATGATGGCCGAATGCAGAGGCAGGAGGAGGTGGTCATTTCTGCCGTCTCACCTCACTGCCTTTCTCCATTTTGCTCTGATTAGCTCCAATAATGCAGAGTACTCATCTCCACCACTAATGGAGAAAAACAGTGAACAGAGGAGATAAAGAGGAGTAGATTGGGTGAGTGAAGGAGAGTTGGCAGAAAGACCTGTGACTCCTTATTCCAAATTTCCAAGCAGTTACTTACATAGGTACAGTCAGGTCTGTAAGTATTTGGACAGTGACACAATTTTCAGAATTTTGCCTCTGTGCACCACCACAATGGATTTGAAATGAAGCAATCAAGATGTGATTGAAGTGTAGACTTTCAGCTTTAATTCAATGAGTTTAATAAAAAAAATATTGCATTAACCATTTAGGAATTACAGCCATTTTTTTTACAAAATCCCTCTATTTTCACAGGTTCAAAAGTAATTGGACGAACTAACATAAATATCATAAATATCATAAATAATAGGATTATTTTTAATACTTGGATGCAAGTGCTTTGCAGTCAATGACTGCTTGAAATCTGGAACCCATGGACATCATCAAATGCTGAGTTTTCTCCCTGGAGATGCTTTGCCAGGCCTTTAATGCAGCTGCCTTCAGTTGCTGCTTGTTTGTGGTTCTTCTGCCTTCAGTTTTGTCTTCAGTAAGTGAAAAGCATGCTCAATTGAGGTTGAGGTCATCAGACATTTAAGAACATTTAATTTCTTTGCCTTAAGAAGTGCTTGGGTTACTTTTGCAGTATGTTTTACATCATTGTCCATATGTACAGTGAAGCGCTATCCTATCACTTTTGCAGCATTTGACTGAATCTGAGCAGAAAATATAGCTCTATACACTTCACAATTCATCCTGCTACTTCTATCAACAGTCACATCATCAGTAAACACCAGTGACCCAGTTCCACTGGCAGCGATATATGCCTATGCCATAAAACTGCCTCCACATGATTGACAGATGATGTCGTATACTTTGGCTCATGAGCCCTTCCTTTCCATCACCATTCTCTTCTCTTCCCATCATTCTGGTACAAGTTAATCTTGCATCAGAACTGGTCAGGCTTTTTTAATGATGGCCTTCTTCACTTGCATCAATACCTCGTTGGATTGTATATTGAGAGTTCCCATGAACAGCTACCAAATGCAAATTCAATGCTTGGAATCAACTCCGGACCTTTTATCTCCTTAATTTGTCATGAAATAATGAGGACACAGGCCACAGCGGGCCATGAAAATGCGTATCAGTCAATTGTCCAATTATTTTTGAATCTGTGAAAATGGAGAGACTATCTAAAAAAAATGGCTGTAATTCCTAAATGGTTAATGCAATATTTCTTGTTAAACCCCTTGAATTAAAGCTGAAAGCCTACACTTTAATCACATCTTGATTGCTTCATTTCAAATCCATTGTAGTGGTGTAAAGAGGCAAAATTATGAAAATTGTGTCACATCCAAATACTTATGGACCTGACAGTATCTTTCCTACAGCATGTAGTATGTGTAGTATGCATGTTGTGGGTGTCCCTGAATTACTATACATACTATAAATCATTAGAAGTTCATGATTTGTATTAAGCTTAAGTGCTGTGTTTAGCAGTGGGAAGTTTTAGGTGTGTGTGTGTGTGTGTGTGTGTGTGTGTGTGTATGGATATGTTTTCTGTTTCATGCAGCTGTGGCCTACTGATAACCTTCAGACACTGTTGTGCCAGCTGTAACTTGGGTCCAAGTTGTCTGAAGGAGAAAGCATTAGGTCAGTATTCCAACATTACAGTTCCAATAACATCACTTTAGACCTGTGTGGATTAGAGGTGTAGCACAATATTTCAACCTGAAGTGGGCAAGGCCTAAACCAGACTCTCTTTTTTTTTAGTAAATATGAACCTTAACACTAACACTTACTTAAATTAAACCACCTTGACCCTACCTAGGCTGATGTCCATCCATCATGTATTTTTGTGTATCCTGCAAGCTTCATATCTGACCGTTCTTTCGCTCCTGCATGATATAAATTTTGTTATTGTTGTTGCATCCCATGGGATCCCAGTCCCCATACACACCTGTAGTCTTAACCAGATAGACTCTGAACCTTTTTAGGGAATATAAAAGAAAAAATAAAAGAATAGTATGCCTCCTATTTATACTTGTATTTGCCTCTGTTCTTAGCACATTCTATTTATTCTGCATAATGTATTTGTTTTGGGTTATATCCCAAGTGTGGCTGTATGAGAAAGGTATCTTTGCTTTCAATAAGAAAAGAAGGCAGAATCTCTTTTTTGCTATATCATTTGTGTCCTGCAGTGTTGATCAATGTTGATTCAGTGTCAATTGCCCATGTAATATGACATAGAATCAACATTACAGTCACAACCTGACTTGTCCCTGAAACGTTACAATCAAACATCACTTGGAGTGGATAAGTGGAGAACAATAAAAAAAAAAAAAAACAGCTTTCAGTAAATTTTCAGAAGATTTGTTATCTGGCCTTTGCTGAGCTGTCTAACATCATCATCCATCTGTGTGCTTGTCAGCTTTTCAGTCAGAATTGGGGCTTTTATTTCAAGCATGACGCCAAGCTGACATGCAAAACGTTTTAGTCCTATGCTACTGCAGGAAGCTATTGTTAGTGATTTTGTGGATGACCTAGATGTTGTAAAGCATTAAAAGTCACGGTTGTGCTATTAGTCTGCCATGACCAGCCTTCCTCAGCACACTCTTAATTGATGCAGCCTGACATTTTCCCAAGCTACTGGACCTGAAAGAGAACTTCTGCCAGCTTGAGAGTGTCCTTGTCAGGAGAGCACATCACCGTCAACTAGAGTAGAAGTCCTGAACTGTGACAGAGAACATTAGCCGTGTGCCTGTGCGTGTTTTTTAATCAACATAAACCTTCAGCAGGTTGTAACACCAGGCCTGGAGAATTCCTGCTCCCAGGCACGCTGTGCAGAAAATCATCAGAAACAGAAGCTTCTTATGACAGGAAGGAAATAATTATCATAATTCATCATTACTATAAACACATATCATAAGTGATGAACTGTATGAGCAGATGGCCTAGGGGAATATTACAGAATGCCCTTAAAATGAGAAATCCTCCGAAAATTCTTTCTACATACTGCAGGAGTGCAGAACGTGTGAGATTTTCCATTTATCATTCAGATTTCTAAACCCAGGATCATTCACTCATATTCAGCATAGAAAAGAGGAACACTAATGGGCAAAGTGTTTTATTATTATCATGGCATTAAACTGAATATAGCATTCATTTAATTCAGCATGTCCTATGCAATTATGTTGAAATGATTTCAAAATGTCCACTGAAAATGTTACAAATTAATAAGCATAAGATCACAGAGCTGTTGAATTATCCAATCTGACTGGTCAGAAGCTGTTGATTAGTTTTCTATAACAGCTTGTCTCTGATAGTAGTGCTGGCTGCAATTCAAATTAGAGGTTTATATTGAATAATGAACTTGTTCTAATACTCTATCGCTTCTATAGTAACTTCTAATTCACAGGGACTTGGATGGCACATAATATGGCTAATGAATGGATTAAACAAAAGGATGTTGTTATTTAACAAAGAAAAACATATAATTGTTGATGTAATGAAGCTTTCTGTAAGTCTTTCTGTAAGTCTTGGGTGTCGCCGCTTTGTAACCGTCAGTAAACCTTCCGCCACCTGAGAGTCTTCAGGATGGAGGAATTTGCATTTTCTGGTAACATGACAAGTTGCAATTTTGAGAGCGGATAGAGCAAGCCTGGTGAGGGAACAACTGTTTATAGCTGATATAACGTAAGTGATAACAAGAACTAACTTGTCTTGTGGACGTTGTCTCAACATTAAATGTAACTATAAATGGTTAAAGAGCACAAAGTGTCATTCATTAACATGTCTGTAATTATTAGTAAATTACTGTAGAATAAAAGGAATAAAGCATTTCAGGATGTGCTTTACAGAAAAATAGTCAACATTAGGGTGGTGACACTAACTCCATGGACTAAGTTTAGCCTGTCATGGATTATTTTCCTACAGCAGTACATACACCATGGTTGATTCGTTACTTATGTTGACCTTTTTGTCATATAATGTAGTGACATTTTCAGAATTCTGAATGCAGATAAAGAGAAGAGACAGAATTGCAATATGTTATTATTTTCTCAAACAGCAATTCACTTTATAAATAGTTTATGAGGGCCATTCGAAGTAACATGTCTGCAGTTGATGCAAATATCCTTATTCAGGACACACTAAACTACCCACCATATACACATGCTCACTCACGCACACACTCAGCTGACAGTCTGGTGGTCATCACAAAAGACTGTGACATGTTCATTAAGCAGCAGGGATCCCATTACAGCACTCACCAGCCTCTCTGTCATATCCCTCACACATAATTAGTCAACAGAAAGCTAATTGCCCTCCTACTCATGCTCTCTAGCCATTTCTCTCATACACACACACATACACAAACACACACAAACACACACAAGCATACCATGATTTAATTCTTGCTTGCAGTTGTCCTCATGTACACAGGGCTCAATGTCCTTGTGTATAATGTAGTTAGAGTGTTATGTTCCGTGTGTGTGTGTGAGACGGAGACTCACTGTGTCTCTGAAAGAACTTCTGAAACACCAGCGATGCCACATGTGTCTGTACTCAGCAGCTTCAGAAGCAGTGCTGCATTACAATGACACAAACACATGCGTCTTGCGAGCTCCCTGCAGGTCTGTGCAGAAAGCCCTCCTGAGGCGAGGTAAGAATGGGAGAATTTTGAAAGACTTCAGATGTAACGCATGAATAAAGATCCTGAGAGTGACAGCAGGATCCTGTACCTGCCTTTAGGACACACCACTGTACTGCAGCCTCGCAGACCTCATACACTTTTTATAAAGAGAAAATGAGAAAATATCCTGAAGAGGGACAAAAATATTCACTGTGTAATTATCTTTTTTTTTCCCAAAGACACTGAGATTGGGGGTGCATGCAGCCAGAATTTCCATCAAATGTGTACTTTTATCAGCGCAATTGGGCAATTTAGCTCATTTGTTTGCCTGTTTAAATCCGCCTTTGTTTCCCCGTCATTTCCTCAGCCTTCTGGGCAAAGTATATGCCAGGAGCACATTTTATAACTGAGCACTGTTGCGTTCTCTACCACCGAGCCTTTCAGAATTACTCCATCCCACCTCCTTAGGCAGGAATGTCAGTGAGAATCGTTTGAATACCCTGTCAACATCTTTTCTTTTGAAATAAAGTCTACGAATTCTCTTTGGTGTCTTGTGAATGTGTGCTAGTGTCTCTATCGACATTGTGAGCCTTTAAAACTCACAGTAAGAATTCTAGCCAGGTTAACACTGAAAAGGGAAAAAAGAAATTACCACTATTATAATTCTCTTCCACATCAGTGAGGCTGTCTGTTTGTAGTACACATGCAGAGCAGCGTGATGGTGCTATTGGAAGAAACGAGGGCTCAAGAGATTGGTTAGAAATGGCGCCTGAGGGCTGCTGGACTACTACCAGTGAAAAGACTTATTGCTCTACAGAGAGCTGTGTTCATTTAAACACACAGGGACAGAGGCAGCTGCGAAGAGCCCGACCTCATAAAACCGCATTCACAGTCCACTGAGGCTGTGGCCTCGCTTTAATTATGAGTCTTTAGCTCCTGTCTACTGCCTCTTACACTCCTTCTTTCTTTCTTTTACTCATTCTTCAAGTTCTTTCCATCTTTGTATTCTCAACAGTGTTCTCTTATCTCTTTCTTTTCTTTCTCCCCACCCACACCTGAGTCTTTTCCTCCTTTTCCCCTTTATACACCCTCTTCTGTTGGTTATCATTATCCTGATCAATTTATCAGATAGTTCACACTTCTCATTTGCACTTACTCCAAAATTCACATATATAAACTGCAGGAAAAAAAACAAACTCACTACTCTCTCTAAAGCAATTGCTTAGTTTTGGGTTTGGCTAGTTCTTGTAAGTTTAGTGGGACAACAGTGCCACCAAGAGGCCCCAGGTAGATTGCAATGCTGCCTGTGTATGTTCGTGTGTGTGGGTGTGTGTGTGTGTGTGTGTGTGTGTGTGTGTGTGAGTGTGTGTGTGTGTGTGTGTAGAGCAGACGTGACCAGGGGGAAGACAGAGCAGGAAATCAGGCACAGAGAGTCATAACACACTGTAGCATATGACCTCCCAGTTCGACTCTTGTAATTAGATATTATCATGTAATTACACAGAACTGTCGCACGCAATATTCAACAAGTGGACAGCCATAGCATACACGCGCACACACACACACACTGAGAGAGAGAGAGAAAATTCCTCACTTGGCATAAATAATTCCTACACTGCTGTGCTCATTAGAATAATTGCGTACCCATTGTTCTCTTTGAAAACAAATGTAAAATTGTAATTTAGCTCGAGAAATTGTCATTTGTAGCTGTATGTCACCCTAATAAAGTTGTACCCCCTCTAGATTCTCTCCTGCTCATTGTCTCATCTTTTTTACGACTCTCTACCACTTTCTACTAATGAGTGTGTAAAATATTAATGCTGACAGTCTAAAGAATGAAAAGGTGAACGCTATGCAGACTCCTGGTGTGTGGTGATGTCATGAGGCAGCTAGTGTGTAAATGAACAGTGTGTGGTAATGTTACGGTAGGATAGACACTTTTGGTTAGGGTTACACATAAGGTATTACTTCATTTTAATGTAATTAAACTGCAATCTGGTCACCAGTAAAGAATATTAATGGAATACGTTAGAGAAAAATGTATAATTTTGTATACTAGATGTAATTTTCCCCTTATCCCAAATGCTGTTGATCACTGACGTTTGATTCACTGGAGGTGCAAGGCCACACTCGTATTAAAAAGGATTCACCATCTTTATTTGGTGATTATAATGTCATTATGTGTTAGTAATACTATACTTGTTTCATCAGTGCAGAGCTAAAGAACCAAATGTTGAGCACAAACCATGTCATCACTGTTTGGCTACAATAAGGGAACTTGGGTAAAATAGTGAACATTTTTTGGTTAAACTGTTCCTTTAACCACCAATCTCCCACTACACCAAAATACAATATTTACAAATAACATAAAAATTGTGAATGCATAAGTATCCCCCCACCACCCACACCCAAAAAAACTTCCTAAATTCATTCTCGAATTCCTAAACTAATACACGGATGAATTCTCTAATACCTACATTAATATACAAATTAAAAAAACTTGTGATTGCATAAGTATTCACCTCCCAGTGCTCTGAAACTCATAATTAATTATGGTGAAGCCAGTAGTCACATAATTTGTTGAAGTGTGTTCACCAGTGTGCAATTAAAGTGTCATGTGACCTTAGTATAAACACTGGAAGGCAGGCCCCAGAGTCAGTTAGAGAACCTAATCTAAACAAAAAGTATCATGATTAACCAAGGAGCTATTCAAACAATTCCAGGAGCAAGTTCTAAAAAAGTATCAATTTAAGTTTGGTTAGTTAAAACAAAAATCCCAAACTTTTGACATCAGCCAGAGTGAATACTTATGCCATCACAATTTTCTTATTTGCAAATCCGGTATTTTAAATACAGCAAACTATATTGATTTTCTGGGGCATGGTGGCTTAGCGGTTAGCATGTTTGCCTTGCACCTCCAGAGTTGGGGATTTGATTCCCATTTCTGCCTTGTGTGCACGAAGTTTGCATTTTTTTCCCGTTCTTCAGGTACTCCAGTTTCCTTCCCCAGTCCAATGACATGTTGTAGGCTGATTGGCATCTCTAAATTGTCCACAGTGTATGAATTGGTGTGTGTGTGATGGATTGGCACCCTATCCAGGGTGTCCCCTGCCTTGTGCCCCAAGTCGCCTGGGATAGGCTCCAGGCTTCCCGCGACCCTGTTTAGGATAAGAAGCACAGAAGATGGATGGATATTGATTTTCCCCCTCACTTTAATAATATGGGCTATTTCTGTAAATTCATGACATCTAATCCTCATGAAGTCCATTTCAGTTCCAGGCTGTAGAACTACAAAGTGTGGAAAAGTTCAAGGTGGGTAAACACTTAAAGCAAGGTGCCGTAATACTTGCATATTTTTGGCTACATATAAAAACATGTGAGTAGGCCAGAGTAATCTCATACTCACCAGAAAAGTTAATTTGAAAAATCTTATTGTTGTGAAGTGTTATCGGGTACCACCTGAATTTGTACATCTAGTTAAACATCTTAGTCACATTTGCATAAAAGAAAAGAAAGGCCATAACACTTCTTAAATTGTGCTTGACTATATAAAGATAATGAGGTCAGGGCAGTGTTTCATAAGAGACACTGGCAGCGGTATCACTTAGCAGTATATAATTTTCTTTAAGTGTTCAAATTATTTCACTCATGATATTAACTGTCAATAGCTCACTGTCACTTATTAACTACTTGGCACTGACCCATGTCTTTTAGATAAGTGTAGTTTTCTTCACTGATCCAGCAAAGAGGAAGAGCCGAAAGACCTCAGTGTGATAATTATACCCAGCAAGTGATGCAAATGATGAGGGACTTTACTGGAGTGACCCCGACTATCCTCCTCTTTGCCTGTGCTCCTCTTTTTTTTTTTAATTAGATAACTACTTAATAGAGCCACTTCAGTCAACAACATAACACCATTACCAGCTCTCTGAAGCACCACTGAACTCCCACAGTCTCGCTGTGAAGAGCATGAAGATACAGTAAATGAAGCAAGCCATGTATTTGTCATCAGGGTAATCGGACAAGACTAAAACATGACAATGAAATGACATGAAAAGAATGACCATTTTTTTTATTTTTGTTATTTAGAAGGTCTTGTGTGTACAAGGCCCAATGATGGCCTGATGATCACTTCCATCATCCCTTTCTCTCTGGAAGAGAAGCTCACTGGTGTTTGATTTTACATACAACCTTAAAGTGTTTTCCAAGACCTTTTAGGATGCTGAATACAGCCCTAAAATATTGTTGTTGCTCTTTGGGCTGCTCTGGTTAGTGGTCACCACAGCGGATCATTGGTCTACATGTTTGATTTGGCACAGGTTTTACGCTGGATGACCTTCCTGACTCATCCCTCCCATTTTATCCAGGCTTGGGACCGGCACTGGGAGCACACTCCCTAACATCCCTAGCCCTGCCCAGGAATCAAACCCGGGCCACAGCGGTGAGAGCACAGGATCCGTTTTTCTCTATAAATTGGCCAAAAAAAAAGAGAGAATACATTAAAAAAACAAGAATATGAAGTAGTATGATGTACTACCATTGAGAAGAATTCAGTGTAGAGCCTAATTTAATAAAGTCATTAATACAGATGGTGCCATAAAAAGACAAAGAATTACTTAAAAAAAGAATTAGTAAAAAATGTATGACAAACCTATCATCACGAATGTCATATATAAATGGCTTACCTCATTAAATGATCTTTTTTTTTTTTATTACAATATTACTCACTTTATTTACTTATTAATCGTGTATGCTCAGTGTGTGCTAAGTTCAGGTGACATGTTGCATAGAATATGATTAGAATCTGACAAGATCAACATATGACAGAGAGAGAGAGAGAGCGAGAGAGAGCGAGAGAGAGTGAGAGAGCTTACAGCAACAGGTATATTTTCTCTTCCTCCTTAGTATGCAAATACTT
Organism: Pangasius sanitwongsei; assembly: GCA_037576675.1. Lineage (NCBI taxonomy): Eukaryota > Metazoa > Chordata > Actinopteri > Siluriformes > Pangasiidae > Pangasius > Pangasius sanitwongsei. The sequence continues at coordinate 12,271,840 of CM075011.1, forward strand.
ACCTGTCACAAAAATAGACCAATCCAAGGAACAGGAAGCAGACAGGCTAAAATTCTCATTGGTGAACTACGACTCACATTCTCCATTATAGTTCTGTGAGCCAAAGTCATTGCAAAACAGTGACAAGGACACCTTACAAGTCTGCACTGTGCGGTGGACATTATTCAACATCTCTGGTGAGCAATAATTTTCTGATTTCCTTCAAGACACTATCAATTATGTGTATGAAATTCTGTTGCATTATGCTTAATTTTCTAACAGAACTATTTCAGAGATTTCAAGGATTAGTAGAAAATGTCTATGCTATAGTTTTATTTTCTAAATCGCTTTCAGTTTGTGTGCGTGCATGTGTGTGTGTGTGTGTGTGTGTGTGTGTGTGTGTGTGTGTCCCATAGCATTGCATGCTTTGGAACACATGATGTAGTGTACAGATCTTCTAGAAAAATTTATTTTTAAAACAACCAATAATAGATAGATAGATAGAGTTTATTTATTTAACTTAAATAAATAAATAAATAAGTCAGTGTATATTTTATAAATTTTTATCATAGTTTCTGTAAATTACTATTTTTATGAGTTATTATTTGTTTCACAGATTCTATTCTTCACCTATTACTAAGAAATGTTACAGCTCTAGTTCTTGCTCTGGTTCTGATCCTCATTTCACCTTCAACACAAGTTATTTTTAGTTGTCTGTGTGATGTGGAAATTATGTTAGCAAAAATAAATAATGCTGATCGTGCAATTAGCATACTTCAGTGGCATCGGGACATCCAGTTGAGATCTGCTAATTGTTCATTATTACATATACATTTCGAACCCTTGCTATGAATGTGATGTGGATGAGTTCACAGTGAACGCACAATGAAATAAGAGCTTGTTTAGAGATTTGAGATGGTGTTTTTCAAATACCATCAGATGTTAAACAGTGTATTCAACTGCATTTTTTAGTAGGAACCGCTGTAATATATAGATCAATTTTTAGTACCGCAACAAATAACAAAAATAAACATAACAGTATCACTGAAACTCACAAGCAGTGCATTTACCAAACAGTCTACACACTCAAAACTAATCATGGGTTTAAAAAAAAAAAAAAGAAGAAGAAGAAGAAGAAGAAGAAGCATTAATTATTCCTGATTGAGACTCATTTCTTCCATTAACAATAGCATCACTATAAAAATGACTCCAGAATGTTGGACACAGGCAATTCTACAGTGCTACAGAAACAATTGTAACCTAGTAAAAGAAATAGTCAGTATTTAGTAACAGTAATTTAGAAGGACTTTTCCTACTAAAGCAGATCCAGTCCATAGATCCACTGACTTTCATTTCATGTTGTTGGTCAGATGACCAGTCATTATCAAAACTCAACAAATACCACAGATGTAATGACTAAGAAACAAACAGATGAACAAAACTGAAGAGGAGAAGACTGGATAGAAATATGGCATAGTTGACTACAACACAAGATGTTTATATTAATTTCAAGTAAAAATTAATCTAATTTATTTGATATGTTTATAAAGTTATCGTACAAAATAAAAGGGCATGTTACACTATGTCATTCTTATACAGGACGATTACAAAAAGGGCACAATGATACGATTCATAACCTAAAAAACTGGAGATTATTGATGGTTTGTAATGGTGCTAGGATGATCTAATGACCATTTCAAGTATAAGTGAGGGCCTAAATTAGAGCAAGTTCACAATACCAGGTCATTCAAAAACAACATGCTGCCCTAGATATTATCTGAAGAAGTTTAATCCTTGCACAAGGGATGGAGACACAGTGCAGGAGGAATCTCAGTTCACGACAGCAGAGCCAACACTGAAGCAGCCAGATTGTGCCTTATGAGCATGGTTAAATAATAATAATAATAATAATAATAATAATAATATGTATGATAATAGTGTGTAATATAAGTAAGCTCACTATGCATAATTCCCAGGAAATCTAAGTTTTTGACCATGTTTTTGACATATTTTGATGGAATAGGCAAATTCCATTGGATTCCATGGGCCCAGGATAGCTTCTAGTTATACTCCGCTCCTCTCCTTTTTTAGTTAAAAAAAAAATAGTAAACACACACACAGAGTTGGACAGACAGAGTGGCAGCTAGAAGCATAGACATTCAGTGCCAAGAGGGCCATGACTAAGGCATTGATTATACTGTTAACTGAAGAAGAACAAGTGAACCTTTATTTATGCAAAGCAGATAGCGTCATTCCTGTGTAAATGTAGTTTTGTTTGTGTGGTTAAGCAAGGCACGAAACGCACCCACACACCTGATGATACGCTTTTTGGACAGGATACAGGTTCTTTTATCTTTATACAGCTTTAGCTGATGAAATATTTGATCAGCATTTTAAGCCAGTTTCAGCTGTTTCCTCTGACTGTTCTCAATTTTCAAATGCAGTAATTCTGCTCAGACCTTTTTTTTTTTTTTCCATGCCTGTAGTTCTGGACCATGGTCCTTCATAGTGGCTGCAGCATGAGCATCCCTGCTAGTGTGAGTGTTGAGAGCCAGCTTCCCGCCTCCTGGAGCCCCCACTACAACAGCCCAGATGGTACTGTCCATCTTCATTACATTAAACCTCCCTCATGCTCATTTCAGCATACTTCCACATACAGCTTTAATAATCAATAATGCAAATTAAGCCTTTATATAAGCCTTGAATGCTAAAGTGAAATCATTCTCCCTTTCTATATATATATATATATATATATATATATATATATATTCTTTATATATATATATATATATATATATATATATATATATTACTTTAGGCCTGGGAGCAATGTTACATATTTTAAAGTGTAACTTTAAACCTGAAGCTTAAAGCGTTTCTACGTGCTGTTGAATGGCAGTGAGAAGGCGACCTTGTTCCATTTTGTGGTCTTTTATAAAAAAGTTTAAAGCAAACCTTCAAAGACACTTCAAAATATTGCAATATTTAAATAAAAAACGTTATTTATGCTTGAAGTGGAAATTTAATATTTATATCTGTACATGTGGCATAGCTGAAGTAGCTGCTTTATTTTTTTTAGCTTGCTGAACTATTTTTTAATGATCTGATAGTTATCTTTCACATGCATGCAGATGAGCCGTGGTTTATATGAGCAGCTGATTTGCTTGCTATAATAGGGCTTATTTGCAGTGCACAGCTTCCTTCCCTATGGTTTATAGACAGAAATAAAACCACAGCTTCATGTTTATTCGCTGAGAATCTTCCGCTTTTTTTCGCAAGAGCCCATGACAAATCCGACCTAAGTTCTTTAGCACATTTAAAGGAACTAAAAGAAAATGCACACAATTTCCCCTGTACCTCAAATGCAGTCACTAAACCAAGACATTCTTTAATTTTGCACAAGGAAAGGAAGCATATAGGCTCCAGTTTAGCACTGAGCAAACTGCATGCCTGAATTAGCTTTAGCCGATATCCAGTGGGTGCTTTTCACACTTAGATTTCTGAGGTAATAAAGTCTCTGTTAGGCATTATTAATGCCGATAGTGTTCAAACAGAACCTCAAATAATAAATAATTTTAAATAATTCGAATTATTTAAAATAATTTTAAGGATACTCTGTATACTTTATCAACTATACTGCAAGTTAGATTGCTCATTTTCCTGCCTATGACTTGCTGAAAGAAGGATTGAGAATAACCAAACTCATGATGGATAAATAAAACATCTAATTTCAAAGTAGACCTTTTGACACGCAGTGGTATTCTCTGAACTAAGACAAGGCTCCATGTATTTTTCCACAGACCTTAAAGGTTTTGTGTTATTCTCAAATTTATTTGTCTTTTCTAGGCTGCTTATACACCTGAGTTAGGTATTTGGTGTGATGGGGAAAAGAAATTGGGTTATGGTCTTAAAAATAAGGGTACCAGAAAAGTTTCTTTAGATTGATGCCATAAAAAAAACTTTTTAATTGATGGATTGATAACTTTTAATTATTGTTCTGCCACAGAATACCATAAAAAGATAGTCACTTTATGGTTGAAAGGGAACATTCCGTTTGTTGAGGCAACAAGAAAAATTAAAGACACCAGCCGTCTGTTTTTGAAAATTAGCTGCATATTTCATTTCATTTAGTTCAATCTCAGAAAAACATGGAAATTAGGTTTTCGTTATAATGAGCCATAGTCTCAAAAAAGGAAGACGGATATTAAAATGCAAGCGAGAGAAGCACAAAGAGGAATGAAATATATATAGCAGGAAAATGAAATAAAATACAGCAAAATAAAACAGTTTGGGGACTCTAATTGGAAACAGTGCTGTTAGATTACCAGTGCTTAAGGGAACTCGCTCAGTGAAAATTGCATGCAAATTGGTCAGAGAGCTCTGAGAAATGATCTCTGAGGAAACGGTGCTCTGTGTGGGTGATTAAATAAATCATACAGCGCTGATGTCACCCTTCAGCCGTGGAGGAACACTGCTCTCCTGTGTCTGATGGAGGCATTACAGAGCTGAGACAGAAAGAAAGATAGAAAGAAAGAAAGAAAGATGAATGAATGAATGAATGAATGAATGAATGAACGGGTAGGTATCTCACCCCCCTTGAACTTTTCCCCATTTTGTAGTGCTCTAACCTGGAAAAGAAATCGACTTAATTAGGATTATATGTCATGAATCTACACAAATTAGCCCATTATACTGAAGTAGGGGGACAAAATCTATATAGTTTGTGACATTATTTACAAATGAAAAACATAAAAGTTGTGATTGCATAAGTATTCAGCCCTATTGCTATGAACCCCTAAATTAGTTCTGGTGCAACCAGTTACCATCCAGTCACATGATTAGATGAAAGGAGTAGACCTGTGTGCAGTTAACATGTTTGCTATCTCAGTATAAATACACCTGTTTCTGGAAGAACCCAGAGTTTGTTAGATAACCTACTTAAACAAACAGCATCATGAAGACCAAGGAGCTGTCAAAAAAGTCCAAGACAAGGTTCTGCAAAAGTATTAATCAGGGTTTGTTTACAAAAATATTCGAAAATTGAACATCATACAGAGCAGCAATAAATACTTTTTTTTTTAAATGGAAGGAATATGATGCAATTGTAATTCTACAAAAAGTCAGTGAGCGGGTTAGGAGGACATTAGTCAAATAATGTCAAATAAGCAGCCAAGTGTAATTCTGTGGGAGCCAGAGAGATCCACACCTCAGGAGGGAGACGCTCTTCGCAAACCAACCACAGCCCAGAAAGTGGTGAGAAGAGAAAAGGCCCTATGAGTTTGCTGTGAGGTATGCTGTAGACTCAGCAGACATATGGAAAAAGGTTCTCTGGTTTGATAGGACCAAAAGTAAACTTTCTGGCCTTGACATGCAGTGCTATGGTTGGCCAAAAGCCCAACACTGCTCATCATGAGAAAGCCATTCCCACAGTGAAGCATGGTGGTGGTAGCATCATGTTGTGGGAATGCTTTTCATGAGCAGGGACTAGGATACTGGTCAGGGTTGAGGGCAAGATGGATGGGAAATTCTAGGAGAAGGTATTCAAGAGACTTGAGACTGGGCCAGAGGTTCACCATCCAACAAGAACAATGACTCTAAGTGTACTGCCAAAGCTACACTAGAGTGGTCCAAGAAACTGAAGATGTTAGAATGGCCCAGTCAACTGTGTTCATCAACTGTGTCCATCCAATCTGAGCTTGAGCAATGTTGCTAAGATGAATGGGCAAAAATATCAGGATCCAGATGTGCAAAGTTGATAGAGTCATATCCCAGAAGACTTGCAGTCATGTCCGTAACTAGCAATAAGGCACTGAGGTCCAGACCTCACTAGTTTCTGAAGAATTTGTTTTTTCACCTCTCACGGTTCCAGCTGAAACAGTGACAAGCTGATAACGTAGTGGATGATGAAGTGTATTATGCAGAAAAAATTGCTTTCCAAGACAGCGGTGTTGATTGGTTCTCAACTGACCTCAGAGCAGCTGAGGAGGATTCATTAGGTTTGCCCACAGACTTATTTGACCATTATGTTTAGCTCTAATAAGACATTAGGACTGCAGAGTTTTACAGTAAACACCAGGTGTTTCGGGAAAGAAATTGCATCTTGTTGGCAGCTAAAAAGCTGACATGAACACTTTCGTATTAATTACTGTACACAACATCTTTTTCCTGGAACAGACTGTTCATTTTGCATAAGTTTGGTCAATAAGAACAATCAAGTTTATCCCTAATCAGGATGAGGCGCCTACTGAAGATGAATGAATGAATACTTCTGATTAGAGAAACTATAAACTTTCTAAACCATTAAAAAACTAATTTTACTACACCAGGAAGAAGCCTTTTCTTGTTATGAGGGTGACCTGTTTGTTGGTACCAGATGGGTTAGGGATAGTGCGGCAGGTAGTGTGTCTGTTCCTTACAGATCCAGGGTCCAGGATTCAATCCTAAGCTTCATTTTCTTTCTGTGTGGGTTTTCTCTGGATTCTCCGGTTTCCTCCCAAAACATGGCAGTAGGTGGATTGGTTGCTCCAATTTGCCCCTGGGGTGAATGCGTATAGGAAAGTGAAATAGGTGCTCTATGCTGGATAGGTGTCCTGTCCAGGGCGACGTCTGGCCTCAGACCCAGTGTTCCCAGCATAGGTTTCATATCCACCAGGACCACGACAAGGATAAAGTATGTACTGAAGACCAATGAATGCCCCAGGTGTGAATGGTGTTGTGCAATCCCATCCAGGGTAATTTTTTTTTGTATCTTTGTTTGTCACATATACCTTTCATTATAGTACAGTGAAATCCTTTCTTTGCATATTCTTTCTTCACATTGTTAGGAAGTTGGGGTCAGAGCACAGCCATGATACAGGGTTAAGGGCCTTGCTCAAGGGCCCAACAACTTGTAACAGTATGGTGGTGCTCTGGCTTGAACCCCCAACCTTCTGATAAGTAACCCAGAGCAACCCTATTCCAACCTCATGTCCACTGTTCCCACCATCCACCATGACCTTGCCCGGAATGCAGCACTTACTGAACATGAGCAAATGAATTAACTCGGATTGTTACCTTCTCCAAGATGGCGGCGCTTTTGACGAGTCTGGCAGAATCAAAGGATTCTGCGCACGAGTTACGCGCTATAATTACGCAGGTTGGGACGCTGCTCCAGATTCTCCATGGTCTACGCTAGTAACGTACGTGCCGTGTTGTACGTAGCCATATGCACGCAGGGGGAGTGAGAGGAGCATGAATGGAGCAAAATGGCGGATCATGTGCAGGTAAGCAAAGCTTTATATTTTGTTATTGTGGAAGCAGGGAATTTAATGTTCGCTTAGCGTGATCAGGGGTTATGTACGGCTTTTTTCAGCCTTGCGTTTATGATTTGTTTTTAAATGAGCGATTTAAGAAGGTTACGTAAAACGATGGCGGACAGAGCGGCGTGGTTTATTGGATGCGATTATCAGTGTGTTGTTGACTTGTGGCCTGTCATCATGTTGATTTGCGTGTGTGTGTGTGTGTGTTCCTAGATGTTAAGAAATGCAATGTTTTCTTTCTTTCTTTCTTTTTTAAACAATGAAAACAGTTTTTATTTCCAATGAACCTGCATACACTACTCTAACAGCGTTTGTTATTGGCATCCTGCATGCAGTGAAATTATTTTAGCACATCATTAACCTCTGTATACGACTTTTATCACAATATTCACTTCAGATGCACAATTATTGGCCATTTAGCACTCGTAGAATGAAACCTCTTGCATGTAGAGATATTATTATTATTATTATTATTATTATTATTATTATTGTATAACACAATGGCCATCTTAAAGTTGAAATTGATTTGTTGTTTATTTATTAAATGGGATCTTTTTGCTATCTGACTCACTGTAAACAAGGCGATATGCAATACAGTGCAATAGTGACATGTAATAATGTGAAACACATTGCATATATTTTTACAGATAAATATTTCAGATAAGGAAAAGAATGTGCATTTTTAAGTTTATTATCTCCAAATAAATGTATATATTTTGAATTCGAGCAACGTTATTTAATATAATGCGTTTAAGGGAACGCCCTGTATTTGCATAAACGTCTAATGTTCCCTTTTATTTTCCTGTTTTTAGCAAAAAATGATAAAAATATATATTTTATTTCTCTAATATCAGCTGCTTCAGTCTGTGTACATCTCGCATGCAAGTGCTAATGTATTGCTAGCAAACTTCAGCTTAATGCTAGGCAGCTTTTAGCTTTATGGTTAGCATTGAGCTCTGTGGCTCCCATTCTAGTGTAGTTAGCATTAGCCGTGTAGCTAAATTCTCCCGCGCGACTTTGTGAACCTACAAAATAACACACCTCCTAATAAAAAAATAAAACTGATATTTTAACGTAAAATTTTGTCAGTATATCATTTATCACGCGTGTATTCGTCGCAGCTATTCATTACGTTCAATGAAACAATATTATCCTCTTGGAAAAACAAAACGAAACCGGCTAGCTAGCTTGCTAACATGATACTTATTTAATAGCTTAGCAGCTTGCTAACCTGACTTTATTCATGTGCACACACAGTGCGCTGGTTTTTTTTAAGATAAAACCCGTAAAGTATTTTAAGTTCAGCCGTATTTTTTCTCCTTATATATTACTTAATTTACTTCATTTTTAGTTTGCTAGCTAGCTTACTAGCGGCTTGCTGCCATGGACTGTATTGTCAAATTGGATATTAGCATGATTAGCAGTACTTCTGCCAACATTAACAAGTGGGTGATTAGAGACTGCTGAAAGTGTTTCACACCAAATACCAAAGCTTATTATTTTTTCTTTATTAGACCTGATTTATAAAGTTAAACTCTGAAATTTCAGAGTTTCTCCTCCTCAGTGTGCTTTCTAATTCTTTTTAGCTAGATAGTGCTGCCATTTAAACTTTATCATCTGTAATCCTGTTATATATCTCTTATCTGTTATCGTTTTATCCCCTTATGTATCTCTTGGATTATTTGGATAGGTATAATTGTTAACTGATTTTGGTTAAAAATTTTAATTATGCCCATAATTATAAAAAAAAAAAAAAAAAAAAAAAAAACTAACAGGAGTTGTAATGTGCCAGATTTGTCATTGGGAATCACCAGTTAGTGTGTCTCTATATCATTAAGTCTGTTTTTCCTCTGTAATCTTTCTAACATTTCTGTGTTCCAAAAAAAGTCATAATCTCACAATATTGAGTTAAATATGGACACAGAAAGGCTTTTATCAGAGCCTAAAAAAATTACAAAATTAATAATTCGAAGAGATCTGCATGGCAAGGATTTGCTGATTGATGTCCTCAAATCAGATGAATTTTATTTTTTGAGTCATTTCACTTTATTCGGTTAGATGATTCGTTCAGACTCGTTCACCAATTCATTCAGTTGCACGCTTTTCCCAAATGTGCAGTTTGATCATGCAACTGGAGTAGTGTAAAAATAATGATTTTTCACAGACTGCACTGTAAAATCTCCAGCTCTGAGTGAATGAATCACTCAACTCGCTGAGTTACCTGATCTGCTGAATGAGAGGCGAACGAACCTCGGCCATGACCGGAATGATTCACTGATTCGAGGCATGGATCAGGCTTGGCATTCACAAAGCTGCGATTATGATTTACACAACTGACAAAAGTTTCAAAAATGCTGACAGACTTTTATTTTTATTATAAACTGGCTACAAAATTCACTAATTCACACACTGACCAGTTGAATGAGGGATGACCGAATCTCGGTCATGACAGAAATGACTCGCCGACTCAAGGACGCATTTGAAAATACACTTTTGCGTCAGTGTGTTCGTGAACACGTAATGCTGGCAGATAAACCTATAACGCAAAATGTGTTTGATAATCAACAAGCCGCATATTAACAACTGAATGAAAGAAGTGACACGGTGCATGGCAGTGCCCCATCCTGATCCATTCACCTTACTGACTCATTGAATTGTTTGTGAATCAATCCGTCATGTGAATACTGTCAGTGAAAAGTTATTGGGATGCAAGTTATCACAACATTGATGCTGTTGTATCTTCCAAAACAAAGAGCTAGTATGAGTAAAGTCGGGTTGTGTCCGGTAAACTAATGCTACAGTGGTGTTTCTTGTTACTCACTGTGTGTGTGTGAGAGAGAGATGAGGACGTGTTCCATTTGCAGTAATGGATTATTCATTACCGTCTCTGCAAACACACTCGGCCGTGTTTAAGTCCACCACGCACACCTGAGCATCTCAACGCCACGTACTTATTCACGCTGAGTTAGGATGGATCTATTACAGTATATCAAGGTTCATGACTCAGCACTGTTATAACCTTTAACCATATGAAACGCTTCAACATTTCTGTACTCAGATAGCAGTCGTGTAATTCAACAGATTTATTTCTAGTCTCCCAGACACATTTTTATAATTCAGTGCCTTTTTAATCTTTTCTATAGTTTACAGTATGATAGCGTGCTAAAAATGAATACATGCTTTAAGATTCTCTGAAGGAAATATTAGGTACAAGGTATGGAGTGTAAGTCTGAAACCAACTTAAAATAAAATACACTAATGGGGGGAAAAAAAAGTGAAGTCTTTCATAGTTATTTCATTTCCTTTTTTTTTCTTTTCGTAGTCTTTGAGAAATTGGTATATTATTCCTTACTTTTAAAAGTTTTTGTGTTCTGGCATCTCAGAGTGTCTTGTGTATTCTTCTCCTTCTCTTTTCCCTTAGTGTCCTAATCGTAAAATTTTCAGTGCTTAATAATAAATAATGCTGTTACTGTTAAGTAATGACATGCTCAATTACTTTTATTATTACTCTTAGATTATGTGGAGTGTCCGTGGTACAAGTCTCTATGAATAAGTGCATTAATAAGAATGAATAAGAATGAATGCATTAATATAAACCTGCGATTCACCTTGCAGCAGTAACTACTGTCAGAGTTGCTGGTGTAGAAAATTAATCCACACCTTCTGACCAATCAGGTTGGAGAATTCCACAGCGCTGTGGCATTTTAATGCCAAGTTTTAGACTCGATATCAGAAACCACACCCTATTCACTACATAGTGCCCCTTTCGGGACTTTGTAGTCCAAAAGCTTGGCAGTCATGAGATGCACTGCAGTAGGTTAGTATCCAAACACAGGTGCAGGATAGCTCTAACACACTTTGCTGCATATTTCAAGTTTATTAAAGTCGGGTTTGTGTGTGTCTGTTTTGGCGGGACTGAAAGTGTGCTAACTTCATGCAGACGTCTCTTATCTTGTGCGTGCAACTGCGCGTGTGTGTTTATCTTTTACTTTACACATCACATCTGTATTCGAGGGTCCTCCTTAAATTCTTGAAATCATACCCTTGCATCAGCCACATATGAAGTTACTGTATGGGGTAAGTGTGTTAGAAAGTGTGCAAGTTCTCATAAATCGACTGTATAAAATGAATGGAAAACAAGAGCTGCTAATATTAAGCAGCATGAGTGAACTATAAACGTATTTAAGCCCATACCCTGTGAGCGAGTGTGTAAGCGGTGATCACTGTGTCATAGCCTAGTCTAAAAATTTCACCGTATCAGGGTATTAAAGCAGCAATCGCTTTTTTTTTTTTTTTTTTTCATTTCTTACTTGTACAAATAACTTGGAAAATATGTAGAACATGATCTAAAACGTGATTTTGAAGTTGAATAAAACAGTAACAGTTTAAGCAATGGCCTCAGTGTATTAAGTGGCTGAGAAACCCATTTGGAAAACTGATTTCCAATCAGGAATGCTTGCTCGTGTTTGGATGAGTCTCCTGTCAGTCATTTTATAGACAATCTACTCTGTGGGTTCTTGTAGATCCTGGGGTGGGGCTTCGTGAACATGGGTGGTAATGGGGCTCGAAGAAAAAAAAATTCATTCAAATGAAGAAACCCACTTATGTAACCATTAATCTTACCCAGTGCACCTTTAAATGACCATTTAATTTAAAGGAAGTATTTTTATTGCAAATTTTTTGTTATAGATCCTTGTGCGAGTGTGTGTATCCAGGGTGTCTGTAAATTCAGGAACCAATGAGAATATGTTGAGCAAAAAGGCTTATGTCTATTTGATACATGACATGATACAGCAGCCGAGAAAATGCGTAGAGCGTAAGCGTGAACATCTCAAGCATATGTTGTAAATAATAATTACAAAAAAAAAAAAAAACACCCATACAGGTACCTGTACCTGTTCTTGTAACAAGTACATTATTGCTCTGTGTTTAAACTTGGTCAATACTTGGAGTAAAAAGTAGAATCTTGGAAATATTTACATGAATTTCAGAGTTTCTTAGTATTTGGTACGTCCCCTTTTTGCTCCGTGTGCACTCGAGCTGGCATGGACTCCACACGTTTGTGCAAAACTTTATGATCCAGTTTAGATCAAATCCATCAGAGTAACGTCTGAACACACGCTTCAATAGAAGAGAATAGACATGAGGAAAATCGGACTTTTTTACAAAGCAATTAACGTGATCAGTATCACACATTTGCTTACATTTAAATAGAGAAACAGAATCTTGACTATTAAATATGCAAGATAGTGAACGTTTACTTTCTTTGTTTTAAATATTTCAAAATTCCAAAAACTTGTAGTTTATTAAAAAAAAAAAAAAAAAAAAAAAATTGTGAAGGGGGGGAAAAAACCCCCCCCACAGATTTTCAATGTGGTTTCAGACTTCTGTATCCCAGTGTATAGTTGCTATTTTTTTTTTTTTTTTTTTTTTTACTATTGGTCTTTTTGTAAAGGGTAAAAATGAACGTCAAGGTAACAGTCCGATAATAATCATGACTAACCATTCTGCTATAACAACCTCTGTGTGTGTGTGTGTGTGTGTGTGTGTGTGTGTGTGTGTGTGTGTGTGTGTGGCTAAGCTTTTAGCCCTTTGTGTAGACAATTATGTCTGCATAGTTTTAGAAATACACGAGAATTTAAGAGTATTTGTGAGTATTACGGAACATCCCATGACACTAGCAGTACATACTTCAGTAACAGCAGAAACATTTCTGAATATTTAATCCTGAAACTAGAGCTGAGAAAAAGATCACAGTATCTTGCTTATTTCAATATTTGGATTTGCGCTTGGTCTGCGTTTTTAAGGCTCACGCTAACGCTGATTTGAAATCAATTGATACCAACCGCAAACTCTTTCAAAGAAATGCGCAGTAGGCTAATGGCAAGTGAATATGCCGAGTCATCTATAACAATGCCCACTGAGCGATTTTATAGTCAAATAACAGCACATATAAAGAGTGGAACCGGTTATATTGGAAAAAGAGTTAACAAGCAGATGTGGTGGAAAAGCAACTTAATGACTGAAACGTGGATTTGTTTAATTTTAGCTCATCTTTCAGCTTTTTTTTTTTTTAATGTAAACTGTTTTTAAGCAACCAACCAACCAGGTTTATTGGCTCTTTTCATTTGGCAAGAAAGTTATATATTTAAAGTTGTAGTAACTTTATTTATAAAGTTTATAATAGTAATATATTTAGTAGTTGTAGTAATCATAATAGTAATAATGACCTTTAAGTTTCACATTCGGTTTATTTACAATTCACACAGTTAATGAAATAGTATGGCCAAAAACATACTTCATGAAACACATAGTTTTGGCTTAACCATGTTCAAAGCCATTGTAAAATCCTTGAAGTACATGCGCTTACGACCGCATTACAATAATTTAATTCTGCATCAGCACACCAGGTTTTAAACCAATAAAACTTCAGCCATTGTGCTGTCCGTATAATACCCTAATCTTTGTCCGTTATGTTGCTTAGCAACCAAACCTTACTGTTGACGGACTACACCATTGGTTGCAAATATGATTGATAATACATTCAATTATTTATCGAACACTTCATTTGATCATATTGTTTTTGTCACTGTTTCTAAAAGCAGTAAGCCACTCGAGGGCATTACAGTACGCCTAAGAACGCCGTTACCTGTGATAAAACCACCTTAATGCACCGCCTTGAGTGGCTTATTGCTTTCCTCAGAACTGCACATTGTCCCCTGTGCCTTAAATGTAGCTGATAAGCGAAGAGCTGTTTGGTGTCTAAAGTGTGTTTCTTAGTTTTGCATTGGAGCTCGGAGGTTAATGTAACTCCAGAAAAGAACGCCTGTAGCTACCAGTTTAATCAAAAGTGTTTGCAATTCTTTGGAGTGCAGATATGGGAAAGTAATCAATGATGGGAGGTGTGATACAGCTCAAGCTACTGTGACTACCCAGAAGTGGATTATTTTCCTGTAATTTCCTCGATTTATTCCTCTTATACTACAGCAATTTTCCGTAATCACAATATTTTATTTATTAATGAACAGTGCGTCATACTTTTTAACAGTTTATTGTTGTGGAACGACCACAAGTTCCTGCTACCACTTATTTACTGTTCACTTGCTGTGTACTGCCTGTTACACTGACACTGGAGACTCCTTCCAGGAATAAATATTAAATAAACATCTCCTTACACGAAACTTCATAATGTCAGCATTTTACTTTGTTAAATAACGCATTTTTATAATTCATTTATCATCAGCCTTTGGTTATGTGCGTGTCTGTCATACAGGTCATTGTGAATGAGCTGTTACTATAGAAACGATAAAGTATTAGAACGAACGCATTATTAATACAAACCTGTGGTTTAAACTACTGTCAGGGTTGCAGCTGTAGAAAATTAATCAACACCTTCTGACCAATCAGATTTGAGAATTCAGCAGTGTTGTGGTATATTTAAAAAAAAAAAAAAAAAAAAAAAACTTATAGTAGACAGAGTTTACTGATGCTGATTGTGTATAATAGTGTGTGAGAGTGTGTGTTCCTAGCACTAGTGAGTGTGTGTAACTAGATAATCTTGAAGATTGTCCATCTAAGGAGGTTCATCGTGTGTGTTTGGGTGTGTTTCAGAGCCTAGCCCAGCTAGAGATCCTGTGTAAGCAGTTGTATGAGACGACGGACACGAGCACGCGACTACAGGCCGAGAAAGCGCTCGTCGAGTTCACCAACAGTCCAGAGTGTCTGAGTAAATGCCAGCTGCTGCTGGAGAGAGGCAGCGTGAGTGTTCACCATCACACACACATTCCTTTCTGATTACTGCTTCCATAATATTTTATTTTTAATGCAGACGTCATTAAGCGAACACTCCTAACACAGTGTTAATTGTCTCTTCGCAACACACACCTCAGACAGGCTCCGTCTCAAATTGGTGCACTGTTTTCCGGGATGGACAAATGAGAAATTCATTATCGAGGCCAGTGGGCATGTAAAAGCTTCAGTGTGCTTCCCAGTGCCCCTTTTTTCTGCCTGGAAGCCTGACTTGGCTAGAAAGTGGCAGCTAATGCACCGTAATAACGTATGACCAGCTAGTTAGCTTGTTCAATGCGTTAATGCAGAGTAAAGGAAGTGAACACGTTTATGATCATTGTCCTTTTCTGACAGTTTTTTTTAAGCGCATCATGTTTGGGGGTTTGATTTGGAATGCCCCTTTAAGCAAGTGTGCACTGGGAGTTTGTGTGTAGTTGCGCTGTTGTTTGGCAGCGGCCTGGATCACTGTCTTAGTTGGAAAAAAAGAAAACTTCGCATGGGTGTGATTGTGTTATTTTTCTCACCCGCACTGATCTATTTTTAGGTTCAAACACGAGTAAAATACTTGCACTGTCTGTGAGTCACTGATTGCTTTATGTAGGGTGTTACGAAAGTTGATTTGTTTGTCTACTAGTTGTTTGTTGTTTATATCTAAACTGCTGCATATTCATTTCCTGTAGGAATATGTTATACTTCTTATACATTAAGAGACTGGGGTTTTGTTCCTGATCTGTTAAACGAGGAGTGTGTGCTGAATTTTTCTCTGATGCTGTGTGTTTAACACTCCTTTCATTGTGTGTGTGTGTGTGTGTGTGTGATTGGGTGTCTGCAGTCGTCTTATTCTCAACTGCTCGCAGCCACGTGCCTCTCCAAGCTGGTGTCTCGCACAAGCAACCCTCTGCCACTGGAACAGCGCATCGACATCCGTAAGACACACACACACACACACACTCTCTCTCTCTCTCTCTCTGTCTCTCTGTTTGCCCCCTCTCTCCTTTGTCTCTCTTTGTATCTGCCTCTGTCTACCTTTTTTTGTCTGTCTGTCTGTCTCGCACTCTCAGTCTCTCTGACTGAGATATCACTGCCTCTGTCTGTTTCACTCTCTATCTTTGTTTCTCTCTGTCTGTTTTTCTCTCTCACACTCTCTCTACCTGTATCTATCTATTCTCTCTCTCTCATTCTCTGCTTCTGTCTCTCTCACACTCTCTCTTTCTCTCTCTCTGTCTTGCCTTTGTTTCTGTTTCTCTCTCTCCATTTGTCTGTCTCCGCCTCCATCTCTCTCTCTCTCTCTCTCTCTCTCTCTTCCTACTGAATTCAATGTGTGCTTTGACATGACAAAATATTTTTGTATTGCCAAAGCACCATACAACAGCAGAGCATGACAAGTAGGAATTGAACAAAATGTAAAGTGAAAAATAGTATTGAAAAAATAAAATAAAATAAATAAATAAACAGATGATAAATTAAATATGTAGCAAAATTAGGAACTAGGTGCAACATCATATATATCAATGGTAACACAGGGATAAGGCCCCCCCCCCCCCTCTCTCTCTCTGTTTTGCTCTTACTCTGTCTTTCTGTCTATCTGTCTGTATGTATGTATGTATGTGTCTCTCTCTCCAGTCTGGAAATGCTACACTACAGGCAAATTGAAGATTTTCTGAACTAAGTCTACACACAGTTGTGCACACATGTAGTACATCTATATACACATCGTATATAACAAGCTCTCACTCTGACCGAGGTTCGCTGTGTTTTTCGTCAGGTAATTACGTGCTGAACTACCTGGCGACGCGGCCGAAGCTCGCTGTGTTTGTCACTCAGGCTCTGATTCAGCTCTACGCCCGAATCACTAAACTCGGCTGGTTCGACTGTCAGAAGGAGGATTACGTCTTCAGGAATGTCATCGTGGACGTCACAAGATTCCTGCAGGTATAAACCCGATCCCGGGTTAGCCAGATTGGAATGTTGATAATGTGACATGACCGAGGATTTGTCCAAACTAATCCAGTTCTCAGGTGCTCATGAAGAACCAAAGTAGTGAGTGATTAGTAAATCTGGTGCATGTCATCTTCTCTTCCAGAATGGGCTCTTTGGTATTTTAATTAAAACATAATATACACACAGTACAAAGTCTGTGGTTTTAGTTTAAATATGTACTTTTTGTTCCCTCCACATGTTTGTAATTACCGTTTCCGTCTTTTTATATCTGTGTATATAATTCGGTTGGTGTATAACTCCCCTCTTCCCCCTTGTGGTTTCAGGACAGTGTCGAGCACTGCATTATTGGAGTCACGATTCTTTCCCAGTTAACCAATGAGATTAACCAAGTAAGTTCCTCCGCCGTCTTCCACGATGTAAGTGTTTATTTTTATCTCTATTTTTGCGTGCGAGCACTGCTACAATCACTATGCTTCGCTTTGCTGGTAAGACTCGCATACCTTCTCAAATTCCTTTTCACTCGAGAAAAAAAATATGAGTTTAAAGAGTGAAGAAAGTTTTGTACCCATCAGAGCAAATCACTCTTACCTGTCTCCTATCTTAAACTATTCAACTACTGCTATAGTAGCTGCTAGGTGTGTGCTCATATGAGATGTTTACAGCAGCCACATGTTTAGTTACAGTTTGCAATATTAGCAAAATGTTTTATTAAATTCTTACATACATGTTTGCAGATAATCACATTTTGCTTCCATATGCCATTGCACATCAACTATACATTGTAGTTTTTAAAATAAATAACAAGGACTAAGAAAAATTGAAAACAGATTTAAATTTGGGAATTTAATAACAAAAATACATTAAATAATAATGTAATAAGACAGTATGTGAGTGCTTAAAGAAAAGTGTAAAATTGCACATTGCAACCCAAATATGAATACAAAACTAAATCTAACGTACAAAATTGCATCCACTTTATGGGCGATATTTGAAAGCAGTAGTTAGTATACAATATCTATCTATCTATCTATCTATCTAACTTATATATAAGTGTATTTACATACATAAATACATACATCGATCAGCCTTAAACCTTTAAAACCAGCTGCCTAATATTGTGTAGGTCTCCCTTGTGCCTCCAAAATAGTTCTGACCCGTCGAGGCATGGACTCCACAAGACCTCTGAAGGTGTGCTGTGGTATCTGGCACCAAGACGTTAACAGCAGAACCTTTAAGTCCTGTACGTTGCAAGGTGGGACTTCCATGGATCGGACTTGTTTGTCCAGCACATCCCACAGATGCTCGATTGGACTGACATTGGGGGAATTGGAGGCCAAATCAACACCTTGAACACTTTGTCATGTTCCTCAAATCATTCCTGGATAATTTTTGCAGTGTGGCAGAGCGAAGTATCCTGCCGAAAGAGGCTACTGCCATTAGGGAATACTGTTGTCATGAAGGGGTGTATTTGGCCTGCAACAGTGTTTAGGTAGGTGGTATGTGTCAAAGTAATATCCACATGAATGCCAGGACCCAAGATTTCCCAGCAGAACATTGCCCAGAGGATCACACTGCCTCCACCGGCTTGCCTTTTTCCCATAGTACAGTCTGGTGCCATGTCTTCTCCGTATAAACAAAGCACTCGCACCCGACTGCCCACATAATGTAAAAGAAAAAGTCATTCATCAGACCAGTCCACCTTCCATTGCTCCCTGGTCCAGTTCTGATGCTCACGGGCCCATTGTAGGTGCTTTTGGCGGTGGACAGGGGTCAGCATGGGCACTCTGACCTGTCTGCAGCTACGCACCCCCATACGCAACAAGCTGCGATGCACTGTGTGTTCTGACACCTTTCTATCACAATTTGGTCCAAGTCAAAGTCGCTCAGATCCTTACGCTTGCCCATTTTTCCTGCATCCAACACATCAACATTGAGAACTGACTGTTTACTTGCTGCCTAATATATCCCACCCCTTTACAGGTGAATGAATTAATTAAAAAAATTCCTAACATTCATGTACAAGATTAAGAATAAACGCAAACATTTTAAGTAAATAAAATAAGAATACAACAATGAAAAAATATAATTAATTAACAATTTCTTATATTTATAAAACAAATAGTTATACAAATATAAAATAAATATTTTCAAACATTAGGAAAATCAATACAAAACAATAATGACTAAAATTAACAATAAAACATTAATATTTTAAGAAATAAAGAGCAAATAATAATTTCAAATGTTTTACAACTTCCAAAGTAAAATATTTGAGCTTTGCCTTTAATATGGCAGCTTTGCAAACTCACAACCCCAGTTACACTTCTATATTTTAAAGAATGTCCTTAATTGTGTAATGAGAATATTTCATTTGTGTGAAAGTCGCTGCTGTCATTCTCACGGTTCATCTTTTCCTTTGTCTAGGCTGATACAACACATCCGCTTACAAAACACAGGAAGATTGCATCGTCATTCAGAGATTCTTCACTGTTCGACATCTTCACACTTTCCTGTAACCTCCTCAAGCAGGTGAAGATCCACAATTTCAGAAATAGGGATTTACAGTGCTCTAAAGTCGACTGGTACAATGCCCCTGCAAAAATGATCCAAAAACATGGGCGTGTTCTGTCTCCCAAATGGGACATGAGGCTAGTTTATTATACTTGGAAGTGAACAAGATAAATGTATTGTGTGTTATGAATCATATATTCATTCAGAGACACATCATCGGACAAGTAGAGGCTAAAAAGTGTTAGCTAATATAATAACGTATGGCGAACTAGTTAGCTAGTTAAGTGAATTAATACAGATTAAAGGAAACAGGGAAGTATATGACTTCTTATTCTCTTCTAACGTGGGTTTCTAATGTAGTATGTCACGTGTATGCCCTCGGCAAAAAGTTGTTTACCAGTGTTTCGTTTTGGCTAGCGTAGGCTTGGGACGATTGATGCTAATATCGAGACTTGCAGGTAGATTCCAGCTATCGCGATGGTTATCAAGTCTGTCGGAAAGAATGGTGACTGCAACTTTAAGATAGACAAAAATAAACTGTGTTGTCGCTTGTAATATGTGTTTCCTCGTCGCCTGTTTTGTATCCTATATGAACCTTAATAACCTGCTGTCTGACTTCGGAGCACGGCAACAAAGCACTATGCTGCCGAACAGATAAAGCCATGAATGTCTTCACTCTCAAAACATAAACAGAGATATAAATTGAAAAAAAAAAAAAAAAAAATGTTTTCAGGGCGACTTCACTATACAGGAATTTAAGAAATATCTCTGCTGCTGTTCACCACAACAGTGTATATAATTTTATTTAAGTCTTAGTTTAGTTATTAAATCATTACCTTTATTTACACTCCTGACTTCAGTTTTGTGGCATTATGGTAGTTAAGGGGGAAAAAACCTGACTAAACACTTTAGCTACTGATTGCAGCTACAGCTGACTCGTAAGCAGCTTCCGGTATTTTTTTTCCACTGTAATGACATAACGTGTACACGACATGCGTTATCTGTGTCTGGCCACGCTCCCTGCCTGCATCAAATGTCATCTTAGAGCGTGCGTGAACATTAGTCATATCATTAGCATCTTATTTGTAAAGATCACCTGATCGTTGTGTAATAGAGCCAGTGGGGTTCTACAGGGAGAGCGATTTGAAAAATCTGGATTTGCAAAGCAAACAGTCAGGCTTGAGTTCAGGACCGAGTTTGAGAAGCTGTGTTATTTGCGCTTGCCTTTTCGACGACGAAATGGAAATTAGCCCATTTTGTTGTTGTAACTCTAACACTTGTGCTCTAACACTGCTAAAACAAACTGGCTCATTGGCTATGAGTAGTAAATAAACAAAAGCAGAGGGAAAAAAAAAAACTTCCCAGAAAATCACAAACTTTGTGTTCTGGTGCAAAACCACAGGAGAAAAATGGCCTCTTAAGTCTCGAACATATCTACAAAAGCAAACTGTTGTGCTGTAATTCGTGTAAGTCATGTTTTTATTTTCATATGCTGTGTAACGTTTCACATTTTATTGATAGTCATTGAAACAAGCAGTTACTTTAAGTCATATACAGAGAAAATGTAAAAATATGTGGGTTCCACTGCATCCGAAATGCATCCAAATAGAAAAATTGCGTGTGTTAGTCAATTAGTGACCTGAAGGTTTTGTGGCTATAGATTTGCTGAAACTGTTGAGGTACTATATTTTCCAGACTATAAGTACATCCCCCCAAAATTTTATCTGCTTAGAGGGGGGAAAAAAGCTAGAACACGAAAAAAGTATTTAATAAATGGGCCAACATCTGTAACACCTGGAGTAGCAGGATTACCATAAAAGCAGGAACGTGTCTTCACTGTATAACTCGTTGTATTTGTGTCGAATCGGGTGGCTGTTGTAGTTTATACAGCTGCTTCTAAATTAGTTTGTGATTTATTCCTAGTTTCTCAGGTTATAAAGTATGGCAGCATTTCTGAATTATAATAATTAAAAAATATATTTTTAAAATGTAGTCCTTCTTTCTTACATACAAGGCCATTTTACAAACGAGAGAAAAATACTGGATGATTCAACACTGTGTTAAAAGTCAATTTAATAGTTAAATGAAAGTTTAATTAAAGGTTATTGAATAATTATAATTAAGGGTTGCTGTTATTGTTATGTTTTATTTATTGTTGTTGTTGTTGTTGTTGTTGTTTTAGAGTGCTTCCAAATCAGAATAATCATTTTTTTGCCCTTTTTAATTTTTTTCTTTGGGTTTTGATGCTTTCACATCACGTTTGGATAAGGGACATTTTTTTCAGTACGGTTGTGAACCCGCATGTGTGTGATTGCAGGCGTCAGGAAAGAACCTGAACCTGAACGATGAAGGCCAGCACGGTTTGCTAATGCAGCTCCTGAAACTCGCTCACAACTGCCTCAACTTCGATTTCATCGGCACGTCCACGGACGAGTCCTCAGACGACCTGTGCACCGTCCAGATCCCCACCAGCTGGAGATCAGGTGACCTCCACCCCTCCATCTTTATCCATCCTCGAGACCTTTTTGTATTTCAGAATACAGGAATCAATAACATCCTAATCAATAACATTAAAAGGTCTGATTTAATAGTTAAAAAAAATTAACTATTTAACTGAATTCTCAGTTCTGATTGGTTAGAAGGTGTTGATTCATTTTCTATAACGGCAACTCTGAAGGTAGATCCGGCTCCAAGACAAATCGGGTTTTATTAAAGCGCTTGCTCTAATACCTTATCGTTCCTGTAGTGACAACTTACACAGAGAGAGAAACAAATGGAAAAAAAAAACAAAACATGTAATTGTTGATATGCTGAATTATTATTATTATTTATTTATTTATTTATTTTTTTATGTGTAATGAATGTTTGTTTAGCATTTATGCTAGGAGTCTCCAGTGTCGGTGCTTTGTCACAGTCAGGTAAAGCTGTGTTACCACAGGAGAGTCTGCAGGACAGAGAGGTTTCTCTGTAACATGACAAGCTGTGTTTGTCTTCTTAACTTAAAGAGAGAAAGAAATAATACAATTTATAACGCTATGGCATGAGTGTTAACAGGAACTAACTTGTTTCACGGATGTTCCACAATGACAGTTAAACGAACTATAAACGGATAAAAAAAAACAATACATCGTTCTTTAATTAAAAATTGTAATAGTTTCAGATTCATTTGGTATAAGAGGAAATTACTGTCATATGAAAATCAGCTTAAACCAGTATCCTATTTCAATAGTAACCAATATATGTACAAATATAATAATACATTGATAAAGCAATTTCCAAAGACCAAAATTCTGATTCAGAATTGAACAAATCTCCATATTGTGCAGTCTTATAGCATATAAACAAAAGAAAATAACATATATTTCTTTTTATCTCCCCCCTAAACCCCCCCCCCCCAGCCTTCCTGGACTCGTCGACACTGCAGCTGTTTTTCGATCTGTACCATTCCATCCCTCCATCCCTCTCTCCCCTGGTAAGTGAACGACAGCACACACACCTCACCGTTTCAGGTCCACAGTCTATATAGGTCACTTTCAGAGTTTCTCACTATTTTTTTGTCCATCAGTGGAAAGGGACAGTCATATCTCTCACTAGATATCGTTTGGGTGGTGGAGCATTCTCAGTATAGCAGTGGCACTGACATGGTAGTGTGTGTGATTCTGATATGAGCATATCAGGCACAGCAGTGTTTTTAAATTCTGTACACTCTATAAGCTCGGCTACATTGTTAGTGGCCCTTGTAGGTGTACATTAGAGACTGCACTCATACCAGAGACGTCCGTTTCACTGCTGAACTGAACCACTAGGAGGCAGTACCTTCATATCAAGTGGAGAAATCTGTGGCGTCTGCTTTTCCAATCTTCAATTGTCCAGTTTGGGTGAATCTGTGCTCATCCAAACCGATGTGGTCTTTGAGTGTTATAGCCAAACCTTCTAAAGGTTTGGTGTGTTTTGAGTTCTGAGATGCTTTTCTGCTCACCACGGTTGTAAAGAGTGGTTATTTTTAGTTACATAGACTTCTTGTCCACTCGAACCAGTCTGGCCATTCACCTCTGACCTCTCTCACATCAGCAAGGCTCTTCTACCCGCAGAACTGCCCCTCACTGGATGTTTTTTTTTTCCCCCGCACCATTCTGTGTAAATTTAAATACTTAAATATGAAGGTTATCTTTATTTCATTTTGACTTCCCAACACCAAACCAGGCACAGTCCGTGCACTCACTGCATGAAACATGACTTTTATTGTAGCTGGACCTGATTAAAGTGTAAACACAGTCAATAATATTGACTACACTATCCTGTGCTAACTCTATCTTTGTCTTTGTCAGGTTTTATCATGCTTAGTTCAGATTGCATCGGTCCGGCGTTCGCTGTTCAACAACGCTGAGCGAGCAAAATTCCTTTCCCATCTGGTCGATGGCGTTAAGAGAATATTGGAGAACCCACAGGTCTGTGTATGAAACATTATAATTGGAATAACAGATGACACAGTCTGTGAGTGTGTGTGTGTGTTCCTGTCTTTCCATGAATGTTTTATTGGTGTGTTTGGTGAAGACGTCATGTTAATGCCCCTTTTCAGAATGTTCAAATTGTTCTGTTCCCACCTTTTTATTTAATTAAATTCGATTAACTTGTGCAAAATATTTGAATGTTGAGCACATGGCAGTATTTTCTTGCATTTGTAATTACAGAAAGTCCTCCAGTCATGTACTGAATTTTCATGTGTCTTTTCCCGTTAGCTTTTGCTTGGTTCTGAATTTGCTGAATTTTAAGAAGACACGTCTGTTTTTGTTTTTCTTTATAGTCAAAAAATACTATTTACAATATTTAGTGATCCATTACAGATCATTCTCTATGAGTTCTTTCTTCCTGTTTTTGCTTTCTTTCTCTTTATAACATTTATATATTTGTGTGTTATAATAGAGTTTATCAGACCCAAATAATTACCATGAGTTTTGCCGCTTGCTGGCCCGACTGAAGAGTAACTATCAGCTCGGCGAGTTGGTGAAAGTGGAGAATTACCCGGAAGTTATCAGACTCATCGCAAACTTCACTGTCACCAGCTTACAGGTGAGATACACACAGGGAGGTATATGCGCACACACACACACACACACACACACACACACACACACACACACACACACACCTCAGCGTAGATATTTACTCAGTTATTTGTACATTTTCATAAAATAATAAAATAAGTAATAAATCAAATATGCAAATCCAGTTGAAACTGTATTATCATAACTTTTTCAGTGTTAATTATTTTTTGTAGATTAAAAAAAGTCTTTTGTAAGTAAAAAAATTAATAACTCAGAATTTCCGATTTTATAAAATGCTGCACTTGTTTTGCTGACTATTTATTACCTGTTTATTGTGATTCTGATCACAATAAACAGGTAACAGTAGAAATGTCTTCGAATATCATATGATATTTTTGTCATATCGCCCACCCCTAGAATTGACAGCACTGATTTTAGTGATCTTACTGATGTGATCATTCTTAAACTCAGAGCAACTTAAATTACAGTACATAATTATTATATCTGTTTAGAAATCTCTTTAGCGATACATGACTATTTCAGATTTCCTCATCATGGTGTCATCACAGACCTATGTTCGAGACTGACGATGCATTGTGTGTGTGGACTGATTTTTGATTTGTGTGTGTATCTGTTTGTAGCACTGGGAGTTTGCGCCCAACAGTGTTCACTACCTGTTGAGTCTGTGGCAGCGCTTAGCTGCATCTGTGCCCTATGTTAAAGCCACAGAGCCACACATGCTGGAGACGTTCACACCCGAAGTGACCAAAGCTTACATCACGTCCCGTCTGGAGTCCGTGCACATCATCCTGAGGTAAAAACACACACTAAATAAGTGCTTTTGTTTCTTAATTTTTGTTTTGAAGGAGTGAAATTATACAGAAACAACAGAAACTCGCATTACACCATAAAGCAGGTTTCGCTCCAATTTTTGTATAAACTTAATCCCTTACTCAACCACCCCCAGTCCCTTAGAAAGCAAAAACCACCCTCCCTAACACAGCTTGATCAGTTATTTTCATACTACATACTATATTCTATTATACAACCATAAATACACTTGCAATAAAAGTGGCCATATTACCATGATCCCTGAATACACAGGCCCACACGTACATATACACCTCTAAAACAAGTGCACGATACCTATAATATTAACACTAACAATCTCAATCTTGCGAGGCAATCAGTGATATGTGGTGGAAAAAAAGAAAAGGGGAGCAGAATAAAACTAAAATAAGTTAGGTGAAATGTGCAACGTAATTGTATGGTAGGAAGGGTTGCCATTTATAGGAAAAAATTTTTGCTTGAAATTCCCCTCAGGGAAAACTTTTTTTTTTTTTTCCCCCCTAATTTAAAAACAAAAAAACATTCCGTCTTCCAGCCAGGCTGCAATGTCCCGCAGACAGTGGATTGGCACAACAAAAATTCTTCTACAGGCTTTATGTGACATGAAGGCGATAATGTCAGTCTGATTAGCATTTCAAATTAAAGATTCGTTTGTGTACCAAATACTGCAGGCCTTAAGGTCATGGCCTTAAGGAAATACCAAGTACCTTTGAAACAGTTTTTAAAAACTGTTTAAACCCAACTTTTCAGGATGGGGACAAGACCAAAAAGCATGTGCACATCTGATGCAGCTAGCGTCTGCACTTGGATACGTGTCCGCAAGCCTGGCTTTGCTTAAATGAACACAATGTACATCTTTAAACTGAATAAGTCTTTCTAGTACTTTCTAGTACTCTTGTTCAATAAACCTCTGTAAATTCAATACTCAATTTTTCATACGACATTTTTTCCATTCAATCACGATCACTTGCTGACATAAATTGAGAATATAGCACTGAGATCAGACCTTTATTTACAAATATGAGGGTGAGAGTGGGAAAGGTAGGAAAACGTGTTTTAACAAAGCGACAGTCTTGAAGATTTGAAGATATCTAAAGAAATAGTTATATGGAAGACCATATTTTCTATGCAATTGATCAAACCTGTCAGATGTATTGTCACTAAGCAAATCTTTAATGTAAACACAAAAAATGTTGATGTGTAAATTGTGAAATCAGAAAAAGTAGGGTTGGGGTTGTTTTTCCATTCTACCTCTGCACTGATTTCGAGAAAGCATAATGTAAATGGAGCCAGTGAGAGGTGGAAAGTGTTAATTGAGCAATGATGTTGAAGATCCCTTCAGCTGTGTTAGTTAAGTGTGTGTGTGTGTGTGTGTGTGTGTGTGTGTGTGTGTGTGTGTGTGTGTGTGTGTGTGTGTGTTGAGGGACGGGATGGAGGACCCTCTGGATGACGCTGGTTTGGTGCAGCAGCAGCTGGATCAGCTTTCCACCATCGGCCGCTGCGAGTACGAGAAAACCTGCGCCCTGCTCGTCCAGTTGTTCGACCAGTCAGCTCAGTCCTACCAAGAGCTCCTCCAATCAAACTCCAGCACCATGGACGCTGCTGTGCAGGAGGGTGAGCCCTGGACGCGCCCATGTTACACCTTCGTACACCTTCTTCCTGCAGTCTGAAAAGAGAATTTTATTATTGTTGGTAGTAATTGTAAGAAACATATTACTGTTGTGTGTTCAGGTCGTTTAACGTGGTTGGTGTACATTATCGGGGCCGTTATTGGGGGCAGGGTATCCTTCGCCAGCACAGACGAGCAGGACGCCATGGATGGAGAACTTGTGTGTCGGTGAGAATTTATTTATTACATGTTTTTTCATAAGTCTTTATTGTTACATATGCATGCTCAGTGGCGGTGATGATTTAAAAAAAAAAAAAAAAAGTTGACGTTCAAATGACTCACACACTCTGATTTTGTATTGTATTTTAGTGTTTTGCAACTGATGAACCTGACAGATTCTCGACTCGCACAGGCCGGGAACGAGAAACTGGAGCTCGCCATGCTCAGCTTTTTCGAACAATTCCGCAAAATCTACATTGGAGACCAGGTGCAAAAATCCTCAAAGGTAATTACAACAAAATCCTTAATGGTGTTTATTCCACTTGCCTTTACCCAGTTCATATCGTGTGTGTGTGTGTGTGTGTGTGTGTGTGTGTGTGTGTGTGTGTGTCTGCATGCTGATTGGTTTTACACCACTGTGGTGGTAATTCTTTATTCTGAGAATATTCTTGGTCAGGAGGTGTTGATGAATTTTACAGCCGCTCCGACATTAGTCTTGGCTGCAAGACAAATCACAAGTTTATATTAATGCACTTGTTTTAATATTTTAGGATTTCTGAAGTAACGGCTCCTTCATAGGGACTTGTATGGCAAACACTCAACTTTAATTTGTTTAACATTTAGGGAAGTCTCCAGTATCAGTGATTTGCAGCTGTTACACAATATTTAACATCTCTATAATTGGATACAAGCACAATATGCTGCTGTTTTTAATAAATAAAAAAGTATAACTGTCACTAATACACCAAATTGCTTTAATATATGAGGAATAAAACCATTCAGGACATGCTCTTCTTGGGGTGGTAACAATAATGATGCTTTCATATTACGTCTGACAGGAGACACGCTTAATTGCAGTGGAAATTAACAGGGTTACACCACATTAAATATGATTTTTTTCCATCTCTTAGTGGCTCATTAACTCCTATGAATATTCAAATATTAAAATTAGGCAGGAGGCACTACCTACTTTCAGTAGGTTTGGATAGCATCTAAAACTCATCCAGAGGTTAAAGAATGAATATTTTCTGTATAATAATACCTGAAAGTAGCATTTCGCTCCATGACCTAACTTGTGTGTGGTTGTGTGTTCGTGTGTGTGTTTTCCTTAGCTGTACCGGCGGCTTTCAGAGGTGCTGGGACTCAACGATGAGACGATGGTGCTCAGTGTGTTTATCGGCAAAATGTGAGTTACGCGATGATCACAGCACAGTGAATTTAAACATTAGTCACGCAGCTATTTCTCAGTAACGACCATCAGAAAATTGATTTTGATTCGTTTATATGGGAGATTTAAAAAAAAAAAAAAAAAAAGTCTGATCTGTGTTTAAGATCAGACACTGTTATTAATGATTAACTGAGAGCCTCGTACATGACATTAAACACTGAATCTACAGCTAGTATAAAGTTATATTTGGATATTTTTGCTTAAGTGTGTTTTGCTTGTGTGTGTTGTGTTTTAGAATCACTAACCTGAAGTACTGGGGACAGTGCGAACCCATCACATCCAAAACACTACAGCTTCTCAACGATCTCTCCATCGGATATCCTTCCTGTACACATTTCATAGCTGCCAAATCTTTACAGCCCACCTCCAAACACACCTTCGCAGGCGATAAAGGGCTGATTGCCTGGTCAAGCAACAAAAAAGAAAAAAAAAGTCACGGCTAATCATTACTTTTGCTAGAAATGGATTTTGTCTAATGACAATTTAACAGAGTAAAATTTGCAAACTTTACAGTTTCAAGTACATTAATGCCGTTTTCTTAATGCTGAAAAAAAGTCGATTATTTTCTTATATCAGCATGTCCGGAATTTTATTCATCTTATACCATGCCACATTTGCCAGGTATTATAATGATTTATTAATT
Source organism: Pangasius sanitwongsei (assembly GCA_037576675.1). Classification (NCBI taxonomy): domain Eukaryota; kingdom Metazoa; phylum Chordata; class Actinopteri; order Siluriformes; family Pangasiidae; genus Pangasius; species Pangasius sanitwongsei. The sequence continues at coordinate 12,300,950 of CM075011.1, forward strand.
AAAGAATGAAACATAATTTATCAGTTTATAGTTGCATTTAATGTTGTGGAACACCTGAGAAATAAGTTATCACTTATGTTATGGCAACTACATATAGTCATTCTATTACTTTTGCTTGAAGGTAATGAGCCAAAAAACATGCCTTTCCCGTGTTTAGAGCTAGAAAGCACTGACACTGGAGACTCCTTCCAAAACTGCTGAACGTCTCCTTACAGGAAACTTCAGCATAAACGATTCTACATCTTTTCATTAAATAACCTGATTATTTAGTCTGTTTATTATTAGGCTTAGTTTATGTTGACATACAAGTCCCTGAGAATGCGGTAGGAATGCGAGTGTGTTGCTGTTTGTCTGCTGCTTCACATCAGGATCCATCACAGAGCTAAATTATGGCCTGTCTTTGTGTTTAGTTAATTCTTTAACTATGAGGATTATCTAAATGAAATGTCAGATAAGCGTTCTCACTCTGCAGCCAACTGTATAAACCCCCCTCAATTTTTTGTGTTTTGTGAGTTTTCTTAACCTCTGTGGTGCACCTACAGCAGTGTGAGGAAACTGGTGAAGCTCAGCGCCGTCCAGTTCATGCTCAACAACCACACAGTACGTCCTTTTCATTATAGACTATTAAGCTACACCCAGGAAAGCAAGTGTCCATGCTGTTACGTAGTGTGCGTCTGATGCATGTTGATGTAGTGGAGATTCTTATGTTTTTTTTTTTTTTTTTTTTTTGGACAGAGTGAACACTTCTCCTTCCTGGGTGTGAACAATCAGTCCAATCTGAGTGATATGAGATGCAGAACCACATTTTACACAGCATTGGGACGCCTGCTCATGGTAGATCTGGGTATGTTTCTCTCTGTCTCTGTATTAGATAAAAAATAACCTAAAAACTTAAATAATAATGATTGACTTTCAGAGCCAGTGTATTCTTTTTTTTTTTAAAATTGCCTAATCATATCTCTGTTGGTGTGTGTACAGGTGAGGATGAGGACCAGTTCGAGCAGTTTATGCTTCCTCTGACTGGCGCGTTTGAAGCCGTCGCTCAGATGTTCAGCACTAACACCTTCAACGAGCAGGAAGCCAAGGTGAGCTTGAGTCCAGTACACATGAGTCTTGTGAAGGCATCACATGATATATCATGTAGTGGCTATCACACCAGTGCTAGTGCATCTGGATGAGACTAGAGGTGTGCTTCAGGGCACAACAAAATAGTCACACAAGCATTGGGTGTTAAAAGAAAAGTCATTTTAGGTTTAGGCCACGCCCACTTTAGGATTAACTCTGATTACTGATACAGATAGGAATATTTTGAGCACTAAACAGATACGGATAATGCATTATACCCTTGGTACATATAAATAAAAGCAAAAATGAAAGTATTGAACCTGCACTTAGGAATGACCTTTCTGTACTTAGAATGTTTGCAAATCTACTAAACACGTTTGGCCCTAAGAAGCATTTTGTGAAGCAGCGGAGGAAGAATGTTTTATAAAAGGAAATGTTTTGTTGTTTTCTTTCCAGAGGACGTTGGTGGGTTTGGTGAGGGATCTGAGAGGCATCGCTTTTGCCTTTAATGCCAAAACCAGCTTTATGATGCTCTTTGACTGGATGTATCCTTTCAGACTGATTCTTTAACCCCTGAGCTGTTTTTTTTTTTTTTTTTTTTTTCCCCACCGGGATTAATCAAATTGCACTACCTACTCTGTTGTTGAAGTTTTTGTGTTCTTAACTGAAATGGAACAGCTACCCATCGTACATCCCAATCCTACAGCGAGCTATAGAGCTGTGGTATCACGTTCCAGCCTGCACAACACCTGTGCTCAAACTCATGGCTGAGCTCGTACATAACAGGTAACACTGTGTTTCTGAATTACAGCTGAAATTCTGTCATTCTATTTCTGTCACTTGTATTCCTCGCTTTGATTTAACAATCTTGTATGTCTGTAATGTGTTTTTAGTGTAAGTATATCATTCTTCTGAGCTTATTTTCTTGCCAGGTCTCAGAGGTTACAGTTCGACGTGTCCTCGCCAAATGGGATACTGCTGTTTCGAGAAACGAGCAAGATGATAACGACGTACGGTAAGTTTGGATGAGCATGAGCGGAGCATAATGAGAGTCTGTAGAAGCTCAGCCTCTCAGAAGCTTTCCAATGGGAGCACTTTTCAATATTCAGAAGATAGGGCTAATATAAAATGGATGGAAGGATGAATGGGTGATAGGCATTTGGGTGGAAGGTGGATGGTAAGGGTGACAAATTAATGACACCCTTACCATGATGGATGAATTGGTAGATGCACGGATGGATGATAAGGTGATGAATGAATGATGGTGATGGATGGGATGATGAGTTGGATGGATGGATAGATGGATATGGAGGTGTATGGGAATGATTGGATGGATGGGGAGATGAGTGGAATGGATGGATGGAATGGTGGGAGGGATGGATGGGTAGATGCATGGAAATGATGGACGGATGGGGACATGAATGGGATGAATTGGAAGGATGAGTGTGGACATGAGTGGGATGGATGGATGGATGGATGGATGGGGAAATAAGTGGAATAGATAGGCAAATGAAAAAATCGAAAAATCTCATTAAAAACCATTTGTGTTTTACACATGATGGAAATAAGATTCATTTTGGACCAAGTGACTGAATTACACTATCTGCATTAATTTTAATTCATTTAAATGGAGCAATTTAAAATGCTAATTTATTGAAATCAAAGGGTTCTCAAACAAGACTCTCTATCTATCTATCTATCTATCTATCTTTTTTATATATATATATAATGTGTACATACATACATACATACACACACACACACACACACATCTAATTTACCTAATGTAGTACTGTGTGTTCTTAATAACTGATGATTAAACTGATTAAAACACTACAGATGATAACGCACAGAAGAGCTTGTATCAGGACGGTATCAGATGTTGGTCGTTAAGAAATGGCCATAATTATCACGCTGTTAGGAGTGTACATGTGTTATGTCTGAATAAAATGATTGACTAATAAATATTCACTGAATAAAAAATTGATGACTAATGAAATATAAATGGTTCTTCTCGTTTCTTGTGTGTAGGGAACCGTATCCTGACTCTGGGTGAAGTGCCGAAGGAACAGGTCTATGCGCTGAAGCTGAAAGGAATTTCCATCTGCTTCTCCATGCTGAAAGCCGTGCTCAGTGGAAACTACGTCAACTTTGGCGTTTTCCGTCTCTACGGCGACGATGCACTCGATAACGCACTCCAAACCTTCATTAAACTGCTGCTGTCCATCCCACACAGCGACCTACTGGTGAGAGCTACTGATGGCAATCATGACTGTATTTAGGTCAACACGAAAAAAGAGAATCGGCTGAAATAATTACGAGGAGTGTGTTTTACAAACTTGCTTCAGTGTAAAGTAAAATTGGCAGAATGAATTTTCGCAAGCTTGCTGCCATTTTGAGAACTTGGTTTTGTGATTTTTACGATCTGCTGGAGTAATGGTAATGGTGAGATTAAAGCTGATCTGTGGTGATCCACTTAGACTGTTGGATTTGTTTGCTGTTTTCACCCGATCCTGTTTGCGCTGTTTTTCTAGCTAGCGTTATGTATTTATTTATTTTTGCAGGACTATCCAAAGCTCAGTCAGTCATATTACTCTCTGCTGGAGGTGCTGACGCAGGATCATATGAACTTTATCGCCAGCCTTGAACCTCACGTTGTCCTGTACATTCTGTCATCCATTTCCGAAGGACTCACAGCTCTCGGTGAGAGGACAAACATACTGTATAGATTTCACTTTTGACTTTCAGATATAGTCCCATTGTTGTGTTTATTGTTTGGAAAAAATAGACAGAACTCACTGTTTCTTAGCTAATGTGTACTTTACTTTTTATCAAAAAGTGCACACTTAGATTTAGGTAGCAGGTTTAACCTGGCCTGATCCTTAGCCATTCTCTTAGGCATTTCCTGAAAATTGGTTATGTGATATGTAAGGAATAAAACATAACATAATGGGGACATGCTGTTGTAGGAAAGTAATGAACACCGGGATACCCGACATGAAGCTACTGAAAAACCCCAAAGTTCATTATTTTCCTATAACAGCAGGTCCCAAAGTGTTTTATTCCTCTTATACCACTGCAGTTTGCCAACACCAGCAATTTCTATTTATCAATGAACAACACATCATTGAGTTTTGTGGAATGTCTGTGAAAGTTAGTTGCTGTTCTCACTTACGTTATAGCAACTACAAACAGTCATCTCCTCACCAGCTTCACTTTTTAACTCCAAGACAGAGAAGAAAAGACAAAAATGCAGCTTGTCCTGTTACAGAAAAACAGCTTAGCCCTCTGTCCTGAAGTTACAACTTGATCTGCTGCAAAGTTACAAAGTGCTGACACTGGAGACTCCTTCTTTATAAATGTCTTTATAAAGTTTGTGGAAAAAATGGTTTTAAAGCCGTTTATTTTTCTTTTAAGTCTTTGTGTTACTATAAAAATGATAACGCGCACATTAATATAACGGAAATGCTGCTGTTATAGAAAATTAATCAACACATTCTAGTCAAAATTAGTATAAATTGTAATATTTAAGTTTGCAAAATGCTGTAATCACAGACCTTTCCAAAAAATTGCCTATACCCCTGCTTTGTGAGTGCTGTTTGTAAAATGTAACATCATGATAATGGCATAAACAATAAGAAAAGATGATGCATTTATTATAGTATGAAGGAAGCATGTTTAATCTGGAATGACCTAGTCCTAAGACGTCATACTGATCCTACTGAACTATTTTAAACATTTTCATTTCTTTGTCTACTTATTCATGAGACGCTGCTGTAGTAAAATTATAACCGTATATAGAACCGTTTAAAATTGTCTCAAGTTTAATGTAAATAGATTAATCTGCTCTGTATGAACCTTTTTTTTAAATCAGACTTTCCCTTTCCTCCTCTCTGGCAGACACAATGGTGTGTACAGGCTGCTGTTCGAGCCTCGATCACATAGTGACGTATTTGTTCAAGCAGCTGTCACGCAGCACCAAGAAGAGAGCGGCTCCCATGGCTCAGGAGAGCGACCGCTTCTTCCACATCATGCAACAGCACCCAGAGATGATCCAGCAGGTCAGTGCACTGCCTTTTATCCTGTTTATTAATACTGGTTATTCTGTTTATTATTTATTGACTCAAAACAACTTGACTCACTCACTTGTCCTAGACATGTGCCAGTTATCAGTAATGCAGCATAGTGCAATATTCAGCACACACAAAGACACTTCAAAATAGTGTCCCGCCCCCCCGTGTTTCAATACTGAGGAGGTATGCTGGGGAAGCTGCAGCTGTAAAAATGGTTTTCTCAGAAAAGACTTATTAAAAGTCCCTTTTAATAAGGATCAGACAATTTTCATCATTTAAAAAAAAAATACTGTTTTTGGGTTTTCTGTCCATCTGTCTGAGATTCTTTATTAGTGTGAGAATTCAATTTTGAAAACAGGGTCAAGGTCACGGCAAGGTTAAATGTCTGAAATTGTTTTTCTTCTGCTTAGCTTCCTTCCTGTTCATCATACACAGATGTTACTTACACGTTCATGTTCAGGAGCTCAAGGCCCATTTTTTGTTTAGTTGTGATTTTTGCCATCGGTCCGTATGTCTATCCAAGATCCTTGTTAGTGTGATATGTAAAGAACGAGTGGTTGAATGTTTGTAGGATTTATATGGAATTATCATTGTAACCAGGAGATGAATTGATTAGATTTTGGATTTGATCCAAACAGGTTCAAGGTCACAGCAAGTTCAACGTTTCTTCAGTAGCTTCCTTCATGTTTAAAGTATATTTTAAGGGCATTCTTGACTTTTTTTTTTTTTTTTTGTTTGTTTGGTTTTTTTTTAATTGCCTTGAGTTAACTACTTCTTCTTCTTTCGGCTTTTCCCTTCAGGGGTCGCCACAGCGAATCATCACTCTGCACCTATCCCTATCTTCTGCA
>CM075011.1:12307035-12319222 GCA_037576675.1 Pangasius sanitwongsei
TATATATATATATATATATATATATATATATATATACCAAGACCCATAAGGTTATTATCAAGTTTCTATTATTATTATAAGGTTCTTTTACACTTAATATAATTAATATCTCAAAATCACAGAAATGTCAGATTGAATGTTATAATTCCAAGGTGTCTCTCAACCTCGTAGGTGATAATTCAACAATGTAGACTTTGTTGTGCATAGTAACCACTGACTTAATCATTTCTGAATAGCATTGCACAATGTTAATAAGATTTACAATAGATATATTTTTTTAGGATTAATTATTTACACTAGTTACTTCTGCTTCTAGTAATATGTGATTAATAAATGTACTAGATACTGTCATACAAAGCAGGATACTGTCTACTGCTACCTTGAGCCTTTTTTTTGGCCAATCAAACCACCAAAACTCAAACTTATTACCTTTTGTTTTAAAGTGTCCATGGTGTCATCGGGTTATGCTAGTCGTCTGTGGTCCCATGACCTCCACCCACAGTATTGGTCCAAATATCAGGTGTGGGAATGGCTTCAGCAGACCCTGGACGTGCACCAGATTGATGCCACATCCATCCCGTTCAGTAACTTTGACCTGGATGGAAGGCAGCTGTGTAGCATGAGCTATCAGGACTTCACACATTTGGCTGGATCTGTCGGTCCAGTCCTCTACCAGAGTCTGACTGATCTCAAGTGGAGCAGTAAGTTTTAGCTTGGGCTCAAGTTTGCTTATCCGGGACTTTTTCAGGCTTACCTTATATGTAATAATGAAATAAACCGAGCGGGGCAGCTGGCATCATGCAAATGAGTAAATACTGACTGGTTCATACTAGCTCCCATAGCTTTACAGTGTCAGGTACTTTTAGTATCTTAAACAGAACTAATACCTCAATTTAAATGTGCATCCATTACAAATATGTGTTTAGTTTAGTCACATATACCGTATGTGGAAGACACCTGGATGTTTAGTCCAATTTCAAAAATTTCCTCCATGTGAGATGTGTTTTTTTTTTTTTTTTGTGCCATTTGTAATGCAACTGATGCATAACCAGAAAATGGCCACAAAACTGCTTTTACAGTAATCTGGTGGTGTAGTGGGTAGCATTTCCACCTTGCAGCTCCAGGATCCCCAGTTCAGTCCTAAGCTTAGGTTACTCGCATGTTCTCTCAGTGTTTGCTCTGGGTTCTCCAGTTTCCTCCAACATCCCAACATGACTTTAAATTTCCCTGAGGTAGGAATGAGTACGTGAATGTGCGGGTGGACTTCTGCCTCACAGGCAGTGTTACCGGGACAGGCTCCGGATCTACCATAAGCCTGAGATGAATGAATGCTACTTTTGCTTTCATAGTGTGAACGTTTGTGGGCTTTTTTATTTGAAGAGCTATTCAGTTGAAGTGCGAGAACGAGAAAAACATGTTTTACTGGTTTGAATTAGGGAAATGAACAAAATCAACACCTGATAATGAAATATACAGCATGCACTGCACTGTAACTGCTTCATACTGTAGTTAGAGAAGTAGAAAGAAAAAATAGACTTTTCTCAATCTAAAGTCATTTTTAATGTCCTTTGGACAGGTCAATATGGCAACTCAGTGGATATGTTTACACCTGGGGATATTAAAACAGAATTAGATGGTAACTATGTTTTCACAAAATCATAAAACCTTTAAATTTTTGTAAATTGTTTTAATGTTTTTCTTATGACGACTGTATAAACCAGCGTGTATGTTTAACAGATCTTCCATGTTCAATCTTACCTTACAAAGAGGAGCCCAGTTTCTACGCCACCTCAGGTAGAGCAACTCTTTCAGTTTGTTTACAGATGTCATCAGCATATTAAACCTTCATGCACTAATCTTCTGCACAATCATCCTTTAACAGAGCATTTTGACATTAAAACCCCATTTCAGCCAACGACAGTGATGACTTCACCAGCTCCCTGTAGTCCAGGTATGAAGCACAACTCCGTCCAAACCAATAGAAACACTCCTACATAATGACGATAATGGTGGTTGTGAGCTGATCATGTACTACACGCAAGATGTTCTTACCATAGAGTCGATAAGTGACAGTAATATTACCGAACTGTAGCTCTTTTCTTTTTTTACTCTCAGAGTTGTTATTTAAGGCAGTGTTAATGAAAGAGAAAGGATGAGCAGTTCTGACACTAGCCCACATTATGTTCACTTATAAACCAATTCCCTGTCTAGGGCCATTAAAGTGAAGTATGGAGTACCTTTCAATTATAGTCCATGTCAAAACCCTTTGAGTTATTTAGTTATACTTAAGGATTTTCCTTGCACTACATTTTTTTAATCAGGGAGTTCCAATTAGCCTGCCTTGTGTATTTGATTGTAGCGGTCAACTGGACATGTAACACTCTACATTAACGTTCCCTTTACTGACATTATTTAACACATTAGTTAACTTGAACATGCATCAGCATTAATGCACCATCAGTAATAAAAACTAAGTAAATAACACTTGTATTAATTGACATTTAACCCTAATCAACACATGCCTTAAACAATGTTCATACCATCCCTGACTAAAATTAAGCCAACAATAACTAATTTGAGCAAGCACCTTAATTAACATTTATGGTTGTTAACTGGCAAAATTCAGAAATGAGGCTAAAGCAAGTTCCAATATTTACACATGGAGGCCAGAGTTCAGTAAGTTATAGAATCTGCTTTGATTTTTTTTTTTTTAGTCAAGGATTGAATAATCATTAGTCAAGGCAGATATATTTAACCAAATGTCAATTAATACATGTGTTAACTTGGTAATGACACTTTTCTGGTAGGCATTTTTAGGCATAAATAATGTAGAAAACAATGTTAGTAAAGAAAACTGTAATGTCATGTGTTATAATGAAATGTAATGCTGTACATTTACCATTACACATCTGGCTGATCCTTTTATCCAAAGCAACTTACATTTCAGACAGGATATTATGGATTGTAATGGATTGCTGAGCAATTGAGGAATCAACAGTAACAATCTTATGATCAGCAGCCCAAGGCTGTAATCACTGACCTGTGCCTGAATATAGCATGAATACAGAGCACAAAATATGAATACAGCTCATATTGATTACCACTCATCTGATTCATTTATTTAATTTGTTTATTTTCATTTTGTAACCATTACCTATTTTTGACTGCTGCACAGACCCTAAAAGAGCCCACAGCCGCTCGCACCAAGTGAAAAAACACAGTGAGTAACTCTTCTAACCTCTTTTACACTTATTTTACTTTACCCTCAAACTTCCTCCAATTTATATCTAAACACTCAGAGCAATGTTTTTGTCCACTAGCTGTATAGATTTTTTTTTAATCAAGTTCCTCTAAGCACATCTGTGTTTTGGGTTGTTTAGACCCTCGTGGGACCCATCTGTGGGAGTTCATACGGGATATTTTGCTGAACCCAGAGAGGAACCCAGGCCTGATTAAATGGGAGAACAGATCAGAGGGTGTATTTCGCTTCCTGAAGTCTGAGGCTGTAGCACAGCTATGGGGCAAGAAGAAGAACAACAGCAGCATGACCTATGAGAAGCTCAGTCGAGCAATGAGGTAATGGACATCTTCCTTTTCTTTACTGACACATCCATCTACCCACTTTAATAAAACTGTTAACCAGAGTTTTTTCATTGGTGTGCTTTTGTTCGTTTTTTTGTTAATGAAGGTATTACTACAAACGAGAGATTTTAGAACGTGTAGATGGACGCAGGCTGGTCTACAAGTTTGGAAGGAATGCTCGTGGATGGAGAGAAACAGAGAAGTGAAGGAGTTGGCCACATGTTTATTTTCCTCTTCTCCTTTTCAATAGGAAATGTGAAATCTCTTATTTATAACAATATGACCTTTACGTTACGTTGTTTAACTATAAGAAGGAGTGTGATGTCTTTTTTATGTTGTTTGTATTTATACCTCTTTTTATGTTTGTTTAAACCTGGAATAAAAAGTTTGCACCTATCTGTGAACCAATAGTGAACACAGACAAATTCTTCATAGTACTATTTACAGACCTTTTTCCCCAAAACTTTTTTTTTTTTTTTTTTTAATTTATGAACTTCTATAGTCAGATACTTTTCCATCACTGGCTGCCAAAACTTCCATGCAGTGTATTTCATTGGAAGATCAACAGACTGTTATGTTGCGCAATGATTGGACTTGGAGAAACTTTATACAACACACTTATTCATCTAACATGGAGGTGTATAAGGGTGCGCCCACACTATTAATTCCACCTAAACCTGAAAATCTACAGATGAATCTGAACAGATGATGACACACTACTGCTATATTTGGCATCTGTTTTCCAACTGTATGTGACCAGTTTCAAAGTTTATTTCAACTACAACTACGGCAAATTCTAAATGCATGGCTGAAGAGACGTAAGAAAGGTATCTTTTCAAGCAGTACCTCTCGAACACTGACTAAAATTAAGCATCAGTCTACTGCCTTTCTCTATGGTACTTATTGTTGGTCAGATTTTTTAAATATATTTTATTGTGAACCACAAAGGCTGGAAAGTTTACTGTATAGGCTATACAGTGTTTCAACTGTCTTTGAGGAGCAAACAATGTATATGTACAGTACAGTTGTAATCTGTATGCTTCAATAAAAAAAAAAAACATTGTTAAACTCACTTTTATGTTTTATACTTTTAGGATGCATTTACACTTCACATAAAATATAAAGAAAGAGAAGAACTACTAATTATTATTCAATCAGTAATCAGCCGCTAGATATCAGGGCAAATCCATCACCAGTGACTTGCCACTAAATCTTTATCAAAGCAATCACAGCCGACTAATCTCCCATAAAACCAAATGCCAGGGTGTTAACTGTTCTGTGATGTGTGCCATGGCCAGTGTGTCTGTACCTCCGGGCGATAGGCAGCTGCTGGTCCTCAGATGCTCTCTGAGATTAGCCTCTCATCACTTTATGTCTCCATCTCTCTGCTCATGTCTAATACTTTACAGGCAAATCCAGCATGCATGATTTTTCCAGCCCCTATCGCTTGCCAGACTATTAATGCTTTATCATCATTCCATAACAGTCATAACGACACACTGGAATTTATTTAATCGTCACGAAAGCCCATAAAATTTCCCAAGAATGGCACGGTTACTGCTGCCTTCTTTGAACTCTTACACACTGATGATTCACTTCTATACGAAAAAGATATCTTATCTAGTGAAAATGTCACACACATATATATATTGCAGTATTGCAAATATAAGATTTTTCTAGATTGTAAGCATTTCTTTCTATAAAGACTCAACATTATAAAGCTTAAGTTTAATGATATGATTTAGTATGTAAAAATCTCATAATAAGGTTGTTTCATTTTGCTTATGTTAAATATATTTTCACTTGCTAACATAATTTTTTACAGTGTAGGCTCAAGCAGAACAGAGAGACAGAAGAAAGCACAGAGTGATTTAACACACATGACACTACAACACTGTAACACTGTAGTGGAAAACGGTGACATTATAATACAAGGAGGTTAGGTTACTAATTATGGGCTGTGAAATGCAACTTCATTGCTTCAAAGGGTCTCCGAAAATGACAACAGTAATTGAAGAAAAGAAAACTGTAAAGAAAAAATGTATACTTGATACCTGCTGTAATATTTAGTATATACATTTCCATACATATAATAATTCCTTAAATGCAGAGTTGTATAATTATTCATTATATATACAATATACTGTGTATTATGCTAAGGGGCTTTTTGCTGGCATGGTTTGGGACCATTTGTCCCCTTAGAGGGAATATTCACTGAAAATCAGTACAAAGTTATTTTGACTCATCACCTTTGTCCTATGATGAAACATTTCTATCCAGATGGGAGTGGTCTCTTCCAAGATGACAATGTCCACATCCACAGGGCATGAGGGTCACTGAATATTTTGATGAAAAAGATGTAAATCACACACTATGGCCTTCACAGCCACCAGATCTCAACCCAGTTAAACTTGTGTGGGGACAAGCAATTGCTCTCCACCACCATCATCAAAACACCAACTGTGGGAATGTCTTTTGGATGAATAGTGTTTATCCCTCCAGACTTGTAGATAGTGTGCCAAGGCACTCTGAAGCTGTTTTGGTGTCTTGTGATGGTCCAACACTTTAGTACCACCTTTTATGCTAGCAGCCACTTTATTAGGAACACTGGTACACCTTCTTATTCATGCAATTATCCGGTCAGCTAATCATGTGGCAGCAGAACAATGCATAAAATCATGCACATACAAGAGCTTCTAGAGAATGGTGCAAAAAACAAACAAAAAAACATCTAGTGAGCAGCAGTCAGGATTTGGTGTCAACACCATGACTCCATAGACCAATCCTGCCTGGTGGTAAAACGGGAGATTTGAAGTATAAATGTGCAGCTGACAAATCTGCCACAATTATGTAGTGTCAACATGGACCAGGATTTCAAAGGAATGTTGCAGAATCCATGGTACAAAGAACCAAGGCTGATCCCAAAGCAAAAGGGCCGTTCCACCCAGTGATAATATGCTGCTAAATAATAAAGACAATATAGTCCATATTTCCTAATCCTTTTTTTCTTTAATTTAAAATAAAAGTTTAATAGTTTAATATGTTTAATATGGTACACAGTTGTTATCAGATTATACTCCATACTTGTTAATGCTTAATTCACCTCATGTTGTAATATAATGACACTGTACAGGGAGAGGTCTAACATTGCCAGTTAGGCAAATAGCTAGGTGCGATACAGACTCCCTTTTTTGCACAGAAGCATTCATCTCATTTCCCTAACGCACCACTGCAGCAAGAACATGCAAAGGAGAGGCTTGAGGACTGATAGCACTGCAAAGGTAAAGCTCTGATGAGGCTGTGCAGCTCATATGCAGAGATTTCTTAACACAGACATTCCTTGGCCAGCTCAGTGTTGGGAAAAGAAAATGTACAACTAATTCCTGGTGGGAATGTGGGTGTAGTGGGCAAGCTATGTTCAGCAGATTTGCACGTAACAAAACTGGTTGTAATTTATCCACATTACCCCTCTCTGAAGAGAAACACGAAACCATTAAATAACCAGCCATTCCTGTTACATGGCAACACAGGTGGATCATCTTAGCCATGCATGTGTATTACTGTGGTCTGGCATTTCCACCTCGCAAAAGAATTTGCTTTGCTCACCTTTAGTTGGATAATTACCAACCGGTCCTAAATATGTATTCTGCATGATTTGATTCTATACAGACACACACACACACACAAGCACAGAGCATGTCATCTTAGCATGTCATCTCAACTGATGTCTCCCATCGGACATCTCAAAGGGTTTTTTGAATGTGGGGTGCAGTGATAAGAGCTGCGATTCAATATCTGCAGAAAGAACACAATGGTTCCTGTGAACTCCTCAGAGCTGCTAACAGCTCTGCCATCTGCACTGTTGTCTTTCCCCTTATCTGCAATCACTTCCCTGTTCTTGCCACAGCATCTGATTGGCCTCACTCATAAATGATCATGTTGCAAGAACTATAACATAGCATATTCAAACTGAAGCTCAGTGTGGCCCACAATTAAGTGTACAGTATATAAAGCAAAACACAGGCAGGGAAATGAGAAAATAACGAGAAAGAACCTGTAACCAGGATCAACGTTTTGATTGAGGTCCAATATGACACACTCCATTTTTAAATATATCACAATGCCATGTACTGCGCAAATTGCTCATTTCTAATTCCTATTGCACATCAAGTCTTCCATACAATTATCTAGTTCCAGTTAGGCTGTGTAATTTTATTGAGTTAAATATTTTGGTTTACAATTATCTATCTCTTTCCCTGAGAATGTGCTAGTCATGGGCAGAGTTAATGGGGCCATGGACCCCCAGCAGCAATGGCAGTAATAGCCTATGCTCCTTCAACAAATCAAAACAAGTGATATTTTCTGTCAAAACATTCAAGTACATTCAAGAAAATAAAAAAAGGTTATTTTCTCTGGATTTGGCATCTGTCTAATGTCCTCCTACATCCACCTTGTACGCTCACGTCTCCAGTGATGGCGGCTCACGGAAGAGCTGGCGAACGTTCAATAGCAATTCAACATTCAACTCAAGTTAGTCTACTGGAATCTTAAAGGTTTAAATATATTTTGTTTTGGTCTCAACTAGCTAGCTTGCTATAATATACTGTAGATTGGGGAAGTCTACGGGCAAACCAAAAGAGTCCTCCTCGGCCTCCTCCTTCAGTATTATAAATTTGACATTTGACATTTGGATAAACTCTGATATAGGGTACGTAGGAGGAAAAAAATAATAAAACTAACCCAGCCAAAACTACAGAGGTCCACACCATCACAGCTAGTTACGGCCATGAACACAGGTGTTGGATTAGTTAGAGTGGTTTAAATAGGTTCTTCAGGCAAAGAAAGTAAAATAATAACCAAAAATAGGTTGATTCCTTAGTTATCAGTTCTCACAATGCACAATGATTCTTTATTAACCCCATAAAAAATAAGCATGGAACAAAGATTTTCTCTTACAGTAAAATAATAAATAAATAAATAAATCAACAGCAATGTCATGTACACATTATTAACAAATTCTTTATTAACTTACTGGTGTTAATATAAGTTCTAATTATTTTTGAAAAAAAAAAAAAAAAAAACAAGTGAACAATCACATATTGTCTAAAATATTGTCCAAGCTGTCTGTAAGTTTCAAAAGGCATATAAGGAACTTGGTGCTGCTTTAAAATTCTCATCTTGTGTCTTACACATTCATCGCATTTTTTATTTCCTGTTATGATCACATGCCTCTGTGTGGGGTTTCCCTATGCAACTAACTCCCTATGCAAATATCTTCGAACTTACTTATTTCCTGGAACAAAATGAATAGGTTGCTCAATAAGCTGCATATTTAAAATGACACGATTCAATTTGACCTAGGCAGATATGCAGAAGAGTAACTTCAAATTATTCTTTCTTTCAAGAATGATCTTTTATGTATACATTGTGGAAAAAGACAGATTCTCATAGCAATGTTTTCAGTTCAGTTTTACTAAGCATCCTCATGAAGGACATTCTGTGTCTCTGGCAGAGTTTGACCAGAAATACTGAAGACATATCTGCAGCTATGAGTCAGTTCTGGGAAATAGTGTCTACTGGCAACAGTCCATTACAGAGAATAGCTCTAGAGATAATTAAACCTTTCAGGTGTTAAGTATTAAGGAGATGCATAATGGCTGTTGATTTATATACACCAGAGTCCTGGAAGGCCACAGCCTTACCTCACTTACACAACACACTCCATTCAGCTCATCTAGCTATTAATATGGGCTGAACGTAGTGCTTGTCATAGATCAGATTTATTGTTCTCTAATTCCAAAAATTTATAGGACATTATGTGATAATGAAATATGTACATACAGTTGGGGTCATAAGTTTACATATGCCTTGTAGAATCTTCAAAATATTAATAATTTTTAAAAAACTGAGGGACTCGTACACAACTATTATAAAAGGTGCAAACATTCAGTGATGCTCAAGAAGGCAACATGATACATTAAGAGCCAGGGGGATGTAAATAAAAATAAAACAATAAAAAAGTAAATTAATAAAAAAACTCCATTGTTATTATTTTGTCTTCTGGGAAACATATTAATTATTTACAAATATACCATTTGAAAATAAACAAAATAAATATTTTTTTATAAAATAAACAAGTAAATATTTTGTAGCTTCTGAAGGGCAGTACTAAATGAAACAGTATAACTTTAAATAAAATAATAGCAATTTACACCAATCATCCTGTTCAAAAGTTTCACATATCATGTTGCCTTCTTGAGCATCAGTGAATGTTTGCACCTTTTGGAATAGTTGTGTACGAGTGCCTCAGTTGTCCTCAGTGTGAAAAGATGGATCTCAAAATCATATAGCCATTGTTGGAAAGGGGTCAAATATGCAAAAGATTTTTCTGAAGAAGAGTGGGCAGTTTAACTGCTCAGGACAAACAAGGGACTCATGAACAACTATCACAAAACATAAAAAACAGTCGTTGATCATCCATGTAACAACACACAGTATTAAGAATAAAGTGTATGTAAACTTTTGAAATGGTTCATTTGTGTAAATTCAGTTATTACTGTGTCCTGTGGACTATATGTAAACATTTGTTATGTGAAATAGCTTACTCAGGACAGTACTAAATAACAAACAAAATGCAATTTTTATGATCCATCTTTTTTTTTTTTCAATTATTAACATTTTGCAGATTCTGCAAGGTGTGGGTAAACTTATTACCCCAGCCATATTTTTAATGTCATTTTTTCTCTGTCATGGATCCTCTTGTCTCTTGTCTCTGAGACTATTATAGTCTACATGCAAGGCAACTAATAAAGAAACTTTAAGATGAAGAAAAAAGGAATGGTGCAAAGATTTTATGGGTCTGTCAGCATATTTTAGGGAATTAACCCATTTACTACTACTTACAGTGTGGTTAGAGTCTAGCTGGAAGTTTCTTTATAGTTAAAGGGTCCCTGAATGCAAAAGGTTTTGGAAGCCCTGCCTTATATACATAAGTATTACACTGTCACCATGATATGTTATACTATGGTATCTTATAGTACCTTATGATTATTAAGACACTACAACACTAACATTGTTGAAATGTTGCTAAACAGTTGAACAAAATTGTTTGATACTGGATTGATATTTTACATGACAGAAGGAACTATAGGTGGCAGAGTGGTGCACAGCTCCAGATCAGTTTGAACCTGAGGTCGATACGGTCTGTACTCCCTGCGTCCATGTGTCTTTCCTCCAGGTTTTGCGGTTTCCTTATATCCCAAAAACATGCTGGTAGGAGGATTGGTGACTCTAAACTGATCCCTAGGTATGAATGCGTGTGAATGTATGTCTGCACGGTGCCATGCGATGGACTAGCGTCCCATTCAGGGTGTGTTCCCGTCATACACCCAGTGTTCCAGGGATAGGGTCCAGATAGACTGCAAGCAGGACAAAGTGGTTACTGAAATTGAATTAACACAAAAGAAGGAACCATAGTTTTTGTTAAAGCCTCAATCATATGCACTTACTTGCAGGATTTTTTTTTTTACTTATAATGTAATGTGACTTGCCGGTTGTGCTGCAGGAAAAGTTCTTTTAACCAGGATCTGTAACTCCACTCATAAGTCCTTCAAAGTATAGCCAGTTTTTATCTGATTTTAGTGACCATATAGTAATAGCTGTAAGTCCCCTTTTCTCCTTTTCTGTGAAAAAAATGGTAACTGATAAAAGTGACTCTTGCAAGTGCTCCAGAAAGCTTGTTTTCGATCTCCCCAAGTTCTCCCATACTGCTACATTCCCTCCACTGGCATCCAGCTGCTACCTGCATCAGATTTAAAACACTGATGCTTGCCTACAAAACTAAAAATGGACCAGACCACACCTGCTTGAAGTGACTTATCACACCACGCTCTGCATCACATTCCCTTCGAGCTTCTAGCACGACTTGAATCGACTCACCATCTTTCAGGGTACAATGAAGACATTCATACATCAAGACTATTCACTGATCTGGCACCCAGGATGTGGAATGCACTTCCCCCGGCTGTCTGAAGAGCTAAGGCACTGGCATGTAAAACGAGGACAGTCAATCAAAGACTGAAGACCTCTTCACCAAACATTTAAATTAGAACTCTTTTAAGTAAAGAAATATCTTGATTTTTTTTTTGGTACTAAGTTCTCAATAACAGGGCTTTAGCTCAATTGTATTTTTAGACCCTAGCCTAGTTGTATTAACACAAGGAAGTATTTTTGATGGAGACTATAAAGCACTTCTGTAAGGAAGGCTGCTAAATGCTGTAAATGTAAATGTACATGAAGTGGGAGAGGGGAAGTGTGCTTTAGTACAGGGCCAAAAACTCATGCCCCTGCCACTAGGGATCAACCTTGCAGGCTTTCAATGCAAAAAATGTAAAAAAAAAAAAATATATTTTTATGTAATTTTTTTCTTTATATATATATATATATATATATATATATATATATTCACACACACACACATATATACACAGTGTGTGTGCGTATGCTGAAAAAAGATAGTTAGAAGTCCGTGCAGATATATATATATATATATATATATATATATATATATATATATATATATATATATATATAAAAAAAAACACTG
>CM075011.1:12328103-12369300 GCA_037576675.1 Pangasius sanitwongsei
CAATAGTGCAAATATTACAGAGTTTGATATAAATAGCTGAAGTAGTGTAAACATAATGGTATTATATTATGTGTAAAAATAATAGTCCAATAGAGCACATTAGGTCAGTTAATTCAAGTGACCAGTCAGACAGGCTAATAACAATAAGAACTTAATAAACATAACTTTGATAACTTAATAACATCATAACTTTAAAATAACGTCTTATTATTTCCAGAATATTAACTATGTTAATAGTAATAATAATAATAATAATAATAATAATAATAATAATAATTACAGACCCCTTGGCTACGCTTCACGGTACACTTCAACATTATGATAAATTATGTCACAATATGCTGGTCTCAGATATTGTGGATATCTTGATATCATTTTTTATATTTTTTTGAATTAAAAAAACATTTAATTACAAACTGATTGGAAGCAGCTGATGTGTTAAAGTTTTATGAGTAATCTTTGAAATTGTGCCGTTGTTATTATTATTTTTTTAATGGGTTTGTATTTTTCTTCCTATTTATTTAATTAAACAAACCGATATCATGATGCGTATCTTGTATCGTATAAATGCCTTGGATAATTGTCATATTGCTCACCCTAACTTCACTTACCCTGTTTGAGAAGCATTGCTTTAAATTCTTCTTCTTAGCTAGAACTTTGGCAAACATGTAGAGCCGGGACAAATGTTAATCTGATACAAACACTTAATTTAACATAAAAATAGGAAAAATGGGTATTTTTGAGCTATATCTCTGTTTGTGTCTGTCATATCACAGGCTTTGTCCTAGACTGAAGCTCGGAGGATTTTGTTTTGGTATAGTGGCAGCCAGTGAGTGTACACATTAGATGATCGGAGAGAGTTATTCTTTCTTCAGTAAATGGTTAATATATGAAAAGTATCAGCCGACTTCATTCCTTTATAAAAAGGTGAGAAATGTACATTTTAGTGCCTGTGAATGGATTAATAAAGGATACCTATGTGTGTGAAAGAACCTTTTCCCAGTTCCCACATTTAATTTCTTTGAGATAGTGAGACATTTACAGAGTGAAAGAAGAGGAGATAGAGGAGACTCATCCATACACACCTCATACTGTTTACGTGTTTCTACATGCACGTTTGCTGGTTTGGCTGATGCTTATATTAGAGACAGGACACACCTGAGCAGTTGTGGGTCAAGAACCCTACAGCTTGGTGGTGCTGGGATTTGAGCTCACAGCCTTCTGATCAGTAGCCCTAGTCTTACCCACTGAGTAGACAATATGCTAAATGGCTTTAAACCTCTTCAGCATTTTACACATCAACAAAGACCCATGCTTGTGTTCTAGTTTTTAATTCACATCTTGTCGCTACCTTATCAGAGAATATGTGTCACTAGCATATTAATGATTGTTTTACTTTTTAAGCTTTTTATTCAGATTTAATGGAGGGACGTCTCACAGAGATTTTCGTACGATTTGTATTTTATTATTAAGTTATTAAAATTAAAGTCCTGAGTTTTCTTGTAGAATTGCATATCTGAATAATTGAGACGATATTTTGCAGAATATTTGAGGGGGAAAAAAAAAATCAATACAGTCCTGTTAAACAGCAAAACTATAGCGAATGAATTCAACCTGATATTAAGAAGCTGCTGTTGTGTAGCTAACAGATTTTTTTCTAAACATCAACATTACGCAGACACCAGTAGTTGTAGTTAAACACCGATCTCTCTCGTACAACAGAAATAACAATAGACATGGCAATAAGGTGACTCCCAAGTGATGCAGGTTTCTAACGTTACCAAGAGAATATACTCAAATAAACAAAGCACTTTCTCTGAGTTTTTATTGTTTTGTTTTGTTTATTATCAGTTTATTTGCTTTTTATTTTGGTTCCAGTCTAGAAATGTCAGTCATTTTTCACCATCCTTCCCTCCTCACATTGAACTAAATTCACATGTGACAGTTTAAAAAAAAAAAAAAAAAAAAGCACAGGGAAACCTACAATATGACTATTCTCCATCTTTCAGGAGTGACAGAAGGTAGGGCTGGGCAGTATGGACAAAATCTTATATCCTGACAAGGATAATGTCGTATCTTGAAATGATGTACATCACGATATATTACGTTTTCTCTAAAGCTGATGAAAAAATGATCTATAAAATGTAATGCGTTCATGACTCGTTCGCAGAATTATCAAGAACAAACACCAGTGAAAGGCATGTTTTCTTTTCTCCTTTTATTTGGACGTGACATTGAACAGAACCACCACAAATGAGAACAAGGAAAAACATGACACTGTCAAAATGGGAACAATGTGAATGCAAGATATAAAAAGTAAATATTAAAACACTGTTCAATTTCAAGTTTCAGGAAACAAACGACAGAAGTAGGTCCCTTTTTAGGTACAAGCTCCTCATTTATTTATTTTTTTTTAAGTTGGGCTGAAGCCTGTTCTGTGTGATAGTGTCGCGGGGGGGTTTCGCTCTGTGTCGCGCTCCTCCATGCTCGCTTTTGTTTTTGTTACAGCACACCGCTAGTAGCTTCTAGCTCCAGCCTTAGTGACGTACATCGGCCACTCAAATATGGCTTTTGCAACATTGGTGATATAGACAATATAGACAACTATCTATCAATAGACATTTTCGATCAGCCTATGATATGTATCGTCATATCACACAGCCCTGCAGACTAAACAGCGCAACGTAGTAACGCATTCATAAATGCAGTCATCCTGTAAAACATTTTTAAAAAACCAGTGTTGAGTCATTGATGGGGTAGCTTTTTTTTGTCTTACTGTAGCTGTTCTTGGTATTGAAACCGAAATACGTTATAATATTCGTAGAGTCGTAGTTTAGATTCATTACAGAACTTGACAGTAGCAATAATTTAGTCGATTTATTTTCCACAGACCAAGTTGCAATAATATAATAAAAAGTTAAAGAATTAAATGTTCCTTAATCCGATTTTCTGTTTTTTTTTTTTCTTGCTGTGAACTAATGACAACAGAACATGCTGCGTAACAGTTGAAATATTTGATTTTTGTGGTTAGTAATAGCAGACTTAGTTAGATCTGATATATCTTGTACTTCCTTCTTGAGAACTGGGCTTTATTACCTTCCCAGTAACATAAGAGCACATGTACAACAGGGCTGTGCACTTGTGGTTTGCAGGAGGATGGTGTAATTTTTTTTTTTTTTTTTTTTTTTGCGCATACTGGTGAAGTTTTCAGGTCTGACTGTGCAATATTCATTACATCTTCTTTTTCCTGTTATTCATTATGGGAAATTATGTTGTTCCTTGTACTCCTTTTACAGGCACTAACCGAGTGAGCAGTTGTGTGCCGTAAAGAGCTGGAACCATATCTGTTTATGAGAGTAGGTTATAAAAATCCACGAGTTTTGCCTGTGTATCTATTTTTACGTCTGTAGATAGATAAATAAATGTTAAGGAGTCAGTTGGTTAATAAAGAGTAATCAGTGTTGCTCTTACTAGTGATAGCTGTGAATGGAGGGAAAAATATAACAACAGCGTGTTGGTTTGTGTTGCGTGACCACACAGGAGAGTGGAAGAGTGTGTGTACTGACATTTCAGTGTGACTTGTCAAGATTAGACATCACTTTTGATATCGCTAAGGCATTACTAATGGTGCAAGAATAACCTGCAGAGCATACACTCACCTATATTTACCACTCGTAGTTAAAGCGAAAGGTCAAAGGGCAATCTATTAATCTGGCCTACAGCTTTAACTACGAGTGGTACATAATGATGGGCATGCAGAAGCACCAACGTAGTGTTAAAGGCACACTGGATTATAATTTATCTCTCCTCATCTCTCCTGTCCTCATGTCTTTTATTTATGATTTTGTCTTTATTTATTCTTTTACTAACTGACTGACTGTCTTACAGACTGACTAACTAACTTCCTTCCTTCCTTCATTTTTATTTGTGTGGTACCTAATTGATCCTTCCTAATCACATTTACCTGCCTAAGGATTCTCCACAAGGGGGAGATATTAACACTCACATAGCTTTGTATCCATCACTGCTGAAACAGACTTGAACCTGCCTGACTTATGCATGGATAGTTTCATTAGCGTATAAGCAATGTTCACATTCACATATGGGCTACACACACGCACAGTATTTTATTTGTGTGTGTGTACTCGCCATCCATTTCACTAGGAACACCTGTACGCCTGCTCATTTATGCAGTTATCCAATCAGCCAATCATGTGGCAGCAGCACAATCCATAAAATCATGCAAATACAGGTAAAGAGCTTCAGTTTAATGTTCACATCAAACATTAGAATGGGGAAAAATGTAATCTCTGTGACTTTAATCAGGGCATGGTTTGTGCCAGATGGCCAGAAACTGCTGAACAGGTCGGCCAAGGAAAACAACAGCAGTTAATGACAGAAACATAGTGAGAGCTGTGAAAAACAACAGTCAGTGACATCACCAACAACCAAAAACAACCCAAAAAAAAAAAACAACAGTCAGTGACATCACCAGGAACCTCCACAGTGCAGGGGTGAAGGTATCTTCATCATCAGTAAGAATCGGAAGAGCAGATTGGAATTCACAAAGAACTACAGAGATGAGCCACAAAGGTTCTGGAACCAGGATTAACCTCTACCAACGTGATGGAAAGGCCAAAGTGTGGAGAAAGAAAGGATCTGCTCATGATCCAAAATGTACAGGCTCATCGGTCAAGCATGGTGGAGGTAGTGTCATGGCTTGGGCTCGCATGGCTGCTTCTGGCTCATGATCTTTACTGATGATGTTAACTCATGGTGGTAGCAGCAGAATGACTTCAGAAGTCTACAGAAACATTCTGTCTGCCATATTTACAGAGAAATGCATCCAGTCTAGTCGGGAGGAACATCGTACAGCAAGATAATGACCTAAAACACACTGCCAGCACAACAAAGGATTTCATGTTCTAAGTTGTTTTAACACATCTAGATGTAAATATCAAGAAATGAAAACTGAACTTCTGATCTATTATCTAATATTCATCTTTTGATCTTAAACACAAATGTCTTCGGCGTATAGCAAAAACAGCAGAACTGGTCTTGCTATTCCAATACTTTGGGAGGGCTGTGTGTGTGCATGTGCATGTTATATGTATATGTGTGTGTGTGCGTATTAACATTATTAACTGTATGATGGGTTTGTCTGATCCATGTCTGACAGAGCCTGGCATTAATGGCAGTTTTCTGGATGAATGACATTTGAAGTGATTACACTGAACATTGTCCAATATTAATGTTCATCCTTCTGGCCCATGGGTTTCAGGACCCACTTTATTTTCGATCCAGCTTCTCCCCAGCTTCTTCTTTTTGATCCATAGTATACTTGCCGCATTCAGATTTCCTCCATACAGCCGTGTGCGTACGTGTGCGTGCGTGCGTGCGTGCGAGAACCCGTTGTCTTCTAATTGCAGTAATTTTTCATGGATAATTAAATGTAAATGTATTCATGAGCACTTGTAATGTCTGGAATGCAAGTAGAGATGACGGTACATTATCATGGCCTGCTGTGCTGCACAGACGAACTAGGATTATGGAGATGGAGCACACATAAGAAAGAATCCTTGTTACTCCTTTAGTTTGTTGTTGCATATTTAGCAGTGGATTTCTTCAGCAACACTGTATATTATTACTGTATATTATTAATATACAGTATTATATTTCATTGCACATATTACAATATAGCATGCTTTCCCCTCAATTTGTAAGAAGATCATCATGATTTTCATTTCACCTGACATCTGGGTAGGAGCGTGACCTAAAGGTGGATCACCTTTAGGCTTAGACAGTTATGCTGGATGATATTTACTGTATAAGAGAGAAATTTCATACATATGTCAATGGAAAAAAAAATCCATTAACTCAGAGCTCGACTCAGAAATTGTACGTTATTTATTGATTGTGTGCATGTGTCTGTGTGTATGCGAGCAGGTGAGGCGGTGGCAGCTGGCGACGCTCTCTGTGAAATTGAGACAGACAAGGCTGTGGTTACCATGGAATCCAATGACGACGGAGTACTAGCTAAAATCCTGGTGAGTGTGTGTGTGTGTGTGTGTGTGTGTGTGTGTGGTGGGATGGTAGCAGAAATGAAATGGGTATTGAGTGAAAATGAAACTGATTTCACTATATTAGCTCCAATCCCCTGAGTCCTCTCACCATAAGCTGTCTACCTAATCTCATTTAGAGGCTGTGTGTATGTGTGCGCGTGTGTATGTGTGTGTGAGCTTTGCTTCCTCCAATCAGGGCTCCTCATTAAGCCTGCAATAGACTGGAGGAGCAGAACCAGGCCCTAGTAAGCCTCTGGCTCCTTTTCCTGGTTTCGTCTGTATGTAGTGCAATAACAGGTCAGGCTCATTCCCTGTCTGTCACATTTAATGTGTCGAGGAGAGAAACAGGATTTCTTAAACAGAAGATGTGAGGGATTTGTCTGTTTGCTGTGAATACCTCCCTTTTGCCTCTTTATAGTAAAAAGCCTTCCATCAGTAGCTAAAGGAATTGTCAGTCATAGACTCATTTCCATAATCCAGTGATCTCTCTACAGCAGCTTCCCACGGTTAAACCATCTTAGTGTCCGTGTTTACATGCAGTGCTTTTTGTCAGTCTTAATGAATTTGCATGTATCTTACAAGTAATCCGAACCAAACTGATGCATATGAGGATGTGTCGTCATAGCAATATTTTATTAACAACAACCAGCAAATGACACCTGCCAGTAAATTTAGTATCTAAGTTCATTTTGTCAGTGTCAAACTCTTTTCATCTAGCCCACACAAACTTGCAAAAGTATCAGTTTGACCTCGAGTTCACACAATGTACACGGCGTGGAAGCGTACAGTCCATATCACGTGTGTTCCGTCTGCGCCACCGAAGCAACAGTGGGCTTAATTATTATACAGAAAACTAACGGTTAAACACTAACAGTCAAACATCCTCAGGGACAGCTAACGTTTGGCCAGCTGTATTTACAATACAGTTCACATAAAATGTGCTGCAAGACAGTGGAACAGTGAGGAAACTGCAAATTTGTATTAATTACGATTAGCCGTAAGTGTCATTATCATACAAACATTTTGCACCTACAGGCTGTACAGTCATGACATCATTGTATATTCTGAGAAGTTCACATGGTGTGGGAAGTGTACTTTTCAGTGCAACTATGGATTTAAATAGTGTAAAAGGCTGAAACAGGTGCAAAAGGGTGTGTGGGCTCGTGATTTTCATGTGTCTCGTCGAGCTGGTGTGGACTGAAACACTGATTAAAATGGATACATATCTAGTTTGTGTGACACTAAAAATGTTTCTGATATGATTGACTCTGAAATGTATCACCCAGTGTAATAAGCTCCCAAAAAAAACCTGATAGAGAGTGATAACAAGATGTGTGAGACTGAGAACATATGTAAAGTAGCCTAGAAATGAATAGCGTTCTTGTGATTATTATGAAACGAGTATAAATATAGTAAACAGATTCAGGACTGCAATAAGCTCAGAGTATAGATGCACCCGGCTGGAAATCGAGTTAGTTCAACATTCATTAGTCATTAGTTCCGCATTAGTTCACGATTTTAATCACCTCACTTGTGTTAATAATGCCCGTCTCAACAAATTGGACTCCCAGTGTACATGTTGGACAGAAAGGGGGAAAGAATTTGTGTCCTATATCTTTTCATTTTGAAATATTAATTTGAAACATCTCCTGTCTCCAATCCGCCTTGTCTGTTGTTTAAACGTTCGGTACATTCTGTAAATGCAACAGAATTTTGTTTCTGCACAAGGAGAAGATTTTTGAACATGGCATTTGAGCTGTGTTATGTTACATGCACATACTCGATGCAGGATCTACGCACAGATTCCCTTTGTGAAAGTAATCAGAATTAAAATGTTATGTCAAATTATTTTTCTGTTAAACAGATTATCAATCTTGTCCAGTCTTTTGATTGGAGAGGAACTGAGTACTAATTTTACTAAATTTGCTGTATGCTGTGGGAGTTATTATTATTATTATTTTTTTTTTTAATTCCAACTGATGTACCAATCAGACTAAAAAAAAAAAAGACATTAGTGAATTATCAGATCATTAGGCTGCATGTAAACATAGCTAATGAAGGTTATTTCCACATTTTTCTCATTTTTTCTGACTGGAACCCCGCTGAGAGTGATGATGAGAAGTGGGGGTGGTGTGTATGTCTGGCAGCATGGACTTCATCCTAATGTGTTTTACCTGTTTGGTGGGCCTGATATAAAGTGTAGAATAAAAATGCATTGCTTGCTATGCAGGGTAATAACACAGCATTGTGCACTGATTATTATTATTTATTTATTTATTTTTTAATAATTCCCCCTCCATCTGTTACAGACACATGTGCGGTCTGTAGATGTGTGTGTGCAAACTGAAAGGTCTGTAATAGCCACATTAAAATATTGCAGTGAAAAGCTGACCTTTGGACATACAGATACAGATACACACCTCAGCTTCCTCTGCAAGGGAGTTTCCATGGCAACAGGCCATGGGAATGGGGGTTGGGGGCTTAAAGTAGGAGCAGAATGAAAATGGCCTGAATTAGTTAACCACCTCCATCCTGCACCTGCATCATGAATACACATCGTCATGAGTATTGCCCTGCGATGGTAAATAAAATAAACGTGCTTCGGGTTCACACGATATTTCTCTAAGCGTCTCTGTGCATATCTCTCTCTCTTTCTCTGGGACAGTTGTTTATGCAGGGTATGGAGCCATAATCAGTTATTCTCTGCACTTATATGTTTAGAAGTTTCCTGGGAAGCAGGAATATGGACTTGAATTCTCAGATCATCTCCCACATGAAACCCACCTCAACGTCAGGCTGCCTCAAATCCATCATTTTGAAATCCTTCAATCTGAAATCACTGTAATAGTGTCGACATGGAGAGAGTGGCTGTATGGTACTGTGTTAGGCAGAGAGGTGGGATCATGAGAGAGATGGATGGGCTGGAGACTCTAGAGCTCACTTTAAGATTCACATGTACTGGTGCACTTTCTGTGTGAGAGGATGCTATACCAAGTTCAGTACTTTAACTCCCCTTTCAGGGTTTTGTTTCATGTCCATGCGAGGAGAGCCTGTATGGTGTTATTGATTTTTCAGTAACTGCCTCCAGTGTGTGTGTGTGTGCTATGTGTCTTTAACATCTTAGTGTGTCCTGGTGAGATTGCTTTGAATGCTGTTTAAAAAACAGATGTTAGGATGACCTTAAAGACAACCCAACATCAAATCTGACCTTTTTTTATCTAGTTGGTTCACGTCTCTGGTCATATCGTGCGCAATCATTAGCATTGATCTCTCCAAAAAAAAAAAAAAAAAATCAAATTTCAGAAGTGTGTGTTAAGATTTCCATTTCATTTTTTAAATTACATAGCTTTAGGAAGGAAGATTTTATTTTTTTTTTTTTTTAGTGGCTTTTTAAGTTTTCGGTAGGCTAGGTTTTTTTTTTTTTTCTTTTTTTTTTTTTTTAAAAGCACGACTTTTTATACAAGTATATGTCTATAGATACCACTAATAATAATAAAAAAAATAAAGTTACTGTTTGGGTCAGTGAACACTTGCTGCCACACGTTGCTGCTTTGGTTTCATTAGCTCAACACGACTCTGCTCCCATCCACTACACCCAGTCTGGTGCTTCCTGTCTTCACTACAAGTGCCAGCCACGTGCCCTGTGCCCCCATGACATCTGCCATCTGCAGCTCCATTTCAGTGGGACTTCACCTTTCCTATTTTAACCCCGTTATCATCAAGAGCGTGGGGGTTACTAGAGCATATAATTGCTCAGTTTCCCATAAATTCTGTTGTATTAACATGGAAGCTTTTCATTCGTTTTTTTTTTTTTTTCCTAAATATTTGTAAATGTGTTGCTTTTTATATTTGGTATATAATCACTGCAGTTTTATCTGCATTTGAACTAAAAATATGATACAGGCAGACACTACAGGCTTAACCCAGTACCAAATGTGTGTTAGTTAAAATACAAGCTCTGGTTGAAGTGGAAAGGGTTACTCCATTGTTATCTGTGAGATGACAAGCGCCGCTTGCAGCTCAGACTGTGGGGTGAATGTCGGGGCTTTCTCTGACACGCTGCACATCACCGAGGCTGGTAGTCACAGCTAGCCTGTTAACTCTATCTGGCTAACAAAAATATAGTGTAGAGAGCCAAAATATATAATCCCTGGGTGACCCCCCCCCCCCGTGTACTTTGTCCTACAGCCTGTCACCAAAGTTTGGCAGACACCGTATAGTGTTAGAAAGCTAGCTAAAACCAGACCATAGGATAAAATGATGCATAATCAGGAAATCAGAGGACTCAAATTTGAGATAGAAAAATGCTGAGAAACTCACCAGCGCATATGGTGTGTACAAATTTCCTGTGAAATGACATAGTGCTGACTGTGAATTACTATTCTAAGGCCACTCACAGCAGCTCAGCAACATCACGGTATAAAGTATTTTATAATCCTCCATGTTTTTGATTTCAGTTTTAAGAAAAACAACCCTACACTGTAGCTTTTGAGACATTTTTATTCCACATGAAGGATCATATTTCTCCCCACTCAAGTCTACTGAGATTAACTAATACATTATAGAGGAATTGTTATGAGCACTGTTGTTAAAATTGGTATCTTTTTTTATACAAATCTGCTCTGCCCCACAGCAACAAAAAGGCACATAAATCTCATAAAACAGATTGAAGAATAACTGTTTTCTTTATTAAGGGCAGTCCTGAGGTGCTTAGCGCATCTCACACATTATTTGTTTTTGAATTATTCACAAAAATCAAAGGCAGTGTTGCTGTAAATCTCCCAGAAGACCAGCCCACTGCTACTCTGCCTAGTAACAAGCACCGGGGTGTTGGGGTCAATCATGGCAGTCCTTCACACTCCTCTGACCCGATCAATGTGCCTGGTGTATTTTTTATGAAGTAAGGAAGCCAACACACCTCCCCCCATAGTCTCACATGTGCGATCTCAGTGTGTAGAGGGTGTTCATGTGCTATGAATACACACAGATCTTGGTTTATTGTAGCAGCACTCCTCTCAGTTTGACATTACTTTTAACTTTTACCTTTTTCTATTAAAGCCTTAAAGCAAGTCTCTGTCAAAACAACAATCTAGATGAGATGAAACAAAAAGCAAAAAGGCAAGTGGTAGGGTGTAGTTTCCCAATCCATCCAAGTGATGGCAGTGTCAAGCTCTTCTTTTCAGCCTGAGTCCAGTTAAGCACGGACATCTGAGACGAGAGAAAGAATGGTGGAATGTAGCACTGACTGATCTAGTGAACACAATTTTAATCATTATAAATAATCTATGTAGAGTAATAAATCATTCCATGTTATTGTTTATGCCTGAGAAACTTCTAAAATGCCCTAGGACCGTCTCGACACCTTTATGCTCAGGATCTATGAATATGCATAGATTACACACGCAATTTGGTAATGCCCCAATATTTTACAGCCACCACAAACACCCAATTAGTCATCTAAGCTATTTTAAAATAGAACCTCATGGGTTCTTTGCATGGTTAGTTGTTCTAGCTGAAAAAGGTTCTTGTTCTGAAAGGGAAACCCTCTGTTGGGTTTTTCATAGAACATTTTAAGGGTTCTTCCAGAATGACCAAGAACGCTTTATGAGTGTAGATGTAATCATTACTTCAGAAAGTATAGTAAAATAGTGTGTCTCATTTTCTGATACTGATACTGAAACCTTTTGCATCAGCTGATATCGATTCCCATCCAATATTATATTCTTTGCTTTCTTCTTTTTTTATTTTTTTTTTAACTGAAGCACTTTACACTTACATGCTTTCGCACAAAAATCACTAACTTTATTTAGTGACTATTTTAACTTTAAATATAATAAATAATACATATAATAAAATCAATCTTAAGAGAAGAAAAACTAGTCAAGTCTTTTTTTTTTTTTTTTTTTTTTTTTAATATGTAAACATTTCCAGGTCCTAAAATAAATTTCTTTTCTCAGTCCAATTCCAATGTTTTGGATTGTTACAGGATGCGAAATTCAATATGCGATATTCGATATTCTCCAACGTCCAGTCCACTATTTTTTTGTTAATATCGGTCCAGTACTGATATTGGAGATTGGGTTCGTGTCATCTGTAATTTTAACCAAAAAATTTTAAAATATATTTAACAATCACTAGTTTACCACTAACATATTTGTTAGTTAACAAGTTAGCCAACTTGTTAATTCATTAACTGTATCAAAAAATGTACCTCACAGGATTGTGTTCCTCATCCATGCAGTATATAATGTGCTCACAAGCCCATCCAGTATTCACTTGTGGGACAAGATAGTCACCAGCCTGCCCATTGTGCCTCAAGTGTGGAATCCTGTATCGTATCCTAAGCAGCTGTTCAGTGGCATTAGGGGCAGGATGCTACCTGAAAGTCATTGCAGAAGCCATCAGACTGGCCAAGGGATCCCGCCCCACCAAGGGCATCACCTTAGAGCTCATTAGCAACATTGTCCCCCAGTGAAAACATCTGCAGGAGTTCTGAGCTCTGCGAGTTTCTGGGAGCTGTTGATAGACCTTGAGCAGCAGCCGAAGTTAACTAGTCATATCGTAACTACCACCTTGATAGCAAACATTGCCCTTCTGTTCAAGTCAACAGTTGTCCTGCTGGAGCTTACAGTCCCTTGGGAAGACCCCTCGGAAGAGGCCTTTGGA
This sequence comes from Pangasius sanitwongsei, assembly GCA_037576675.1. Lineage (NCBI taxonomy): Eukaryota > Metazoa > Chordata > Actinopteri > Siluriformes > Pangasiidae > Pangasius > Pangasius sanitwongsei. The sequence goes on from CM075011.1 coordinate 12,340,832, forward strand.
AGGAAGCTGGCCAAATATGACAGTATGCTCAGTGACTGCCAGCAGAGCGGCTGGAGCGCAGGGTGCCTGCCAGTAGAGGTTGGAAGCCAGGGCTTTGCCACTAGATCTCCAAAACCCTTGGCATGATGAGTTTTGTCGGATTGGAGAAACAAAGAGCCATCCGTAATATCACTGGAATGGCAGAGAGAGCCTCAAGATAGCTGTGGATTAAGACAAAAGAGCCATGGGGATGCTAGCCAACTGGACACAAGGTGGGGTCTGATCATCTTCAGCTGGCTTACCTGGAAGAGGGTGATGTTGAAAGAGCTGAAACACCTGAGGATTCCAGGAACATCCCTGATGTGTCTAGAAGCATCAGCAGATGTACGCTATATTGCCAAAAGTATTGTGTACACCTGACCAATCACACCCATATGCGCTTGTTAAACATCCCATTTCAGATTTAGTCCCCCCCCCCCTTTTTGCTTTTGTAATAACCTCCAATCTTCTGGGAACATGGCTGTGGGGATTTGCCCATTCAGCCACAAGAGCATTCCTGAGGTCAGGCGCTCATGTCTCTCTGCAGGCCACTTGAGTTTTTATGCACTATCCTTGGCAAACTATGTGTTGTTGGACCTCGCGTTGTGCACAGTGGCTTTGTCATGCTGGAATATGATTAGGTCCCTTGGCAGCAGTTTGGAGAAGGCTCACATATGGAAATGATGGTCGGGTGTCCACATACTTTTGGCCATATAGCTTATATTTAAAGCTAAGCCCGGCTTTAGTGAACTTACACACAGTGCTGACAAACCTTTTTCATGCAAGTAGTGGCTCAAAAATCTAGCACTGTGTTACCAAATTTGACCGAATCATCAACCTATATGTCGAAATCAGCCACCCAAGTTAACCCTGCAAACGTCACATTTTTTCAAGTTCATGCACTTTCCAGAACCAAGTGTTGCAGCTGAAAAGACTTGCTAAGTCACTCTGAAAATGCTTCAAGGTAATCTTTATTTATTGATGGTGTTGATGTGAGGGTGGTATATATTCGTGTTATTACCAACCTCCCAGAAGTCTGTGGATTTTCTACTTACTAAATACTGTGGCAGCTATTTTTTTCTGTTTGCACAATTTCCAACTTGCATGACTCCTAGAGCACATGTCTAGAAATGAACAAAAGAGAATCATGGCAAAATGGGGCTTTTATTAGGCTTTTTCCATTGTCAGTTACTAAGGAAGTACTCAGACAATGCCTAGCAGACTTCATGTCTCTGATTTTGGAGGAATTCTATTGTCAGTTGGGAGTGGTGAATTCTCTTGGCCCATCTTCCACGTCTTCAGAGCATGGGTATAATACAGGACATATAACTGACATGTATTCATGCTCGATAGTACAGCAGTGACAGCATAACAAGTGCCTTTATAAGTTCCACGCGTAATCATTTCGACCAGGAATGTTTCAGCACAAGTCGGTTTGAGTGAAAGACTTTGGTTTGAGTTTTATTTGATAGGTGTTTTGAGTACAAGGAAATATGAAATGGTTTAGTAAAATGTGTACATTTTATTTTTAGCCAAACTGCACCTTTAACATTGTGATTTAATCAAGAATTTTGTCCGTCTGTTCCTAGTCATGACTTGTTTTTACTTTGGGCGAGCTGTGCCCTGTGGAGAAATGACTCAGCCCTTCTTAAATTGATCTCTCTCATGCTTTCTTTTATTCCCACTTTCTTACTTTCACTGGCTTCATCACAAGTAGCTGAATAGACAGCACAGGATGCGAGAGCCTGACTCTTATATCGGCTCACTATCATCACTGAATAATATTAGTCCTCATTCATACACAGGGTGTGTCTGAAATTCTAAGCGAAAAATTGTAAGAGCAGTGTCTGTGCAGAATGAAAAATATTGAGCCCATTAATGCCTGGTTGTTAATGCATCTTCTCTCTGGATTGTGTCCTGAGAAATTTTTTTAACCATGTGCATTTATACTTGTGTACTTACACTGGAGGTTTTTCCAGTTAGTCAAATTGAAATTATTGCCTTAAATGATCTCATAACTCTTGACAAGCAGCTTCCTGTACTGTTCTCATTTCCAGAGGTTCTATGCAAAAGATTTCGATATTGAAAATCTCAGTTTTGCGTAGCGTACTTTACCTAAACTCAAAGGAAGTCTATCCACAGATCAGTGGGCATAGTTTGTTACTTGTGTACACCAATTATGTGTTTTTTTTTTTTTTGTTTTTTTTTTTTCTTCCTGTGATTACTGTATGATGGAGATTATAGGCCATGTGTGATGTAATTTACTGAGGAGGGTGTGGGTTGTCATGTGACGTGTGTCATGTGAGGGATGTATTTACACGTGTGTGTGTGTGTGTGTGTGTGTGTGTGTGTGTGTGTGTGTATATATATTCATTGGTTTCCATATGAGTATATTTCTCTAGCTTCTGATCCCTGTTTTTAATGGCATTAACAGTGGACTTGCACTGAGTAGTTAACTTTTATCCCATAGGTCTGGATATGTTCTTTAATACATTTTTTCATGCATTATCCTAGTCCATTGGTTTTATGAACTCTCTCTCTCTCTCTCTCTCTCTCTCTCTCTCTCTCTCTCTCTCTCTCTCTCTCTCTCTGTCCCCGTCTCAGATGGAGGAAGGTAGTAAGAATGTGCGTTTAGGGACTCTCATTGCTTTGATGGTCGAAGAAGGGGAAGACTGGAAACAAGTGGAAATCCCTCCTCTTGTCTCGTCCAAGCCTGCTCCAGCTTCTCCCCCACCTGCAGCTGTGCCGCCCTCCCCAGCACCTGTAGCCCCGCCCTCCAGAGCTGCGCCTGCCATTGGACCGTATGTAAAAATGACAATGATTGAGATGGGATTTTGCACACCCCACATCACGTTATCTTCACCACTGTGAAGATAATTGTTTAAGACGGGTCTGAAACAAGGATATCTTTCGCAGTAGTCAAGAAGAGCATATCAGCCTCACAATTGGCCCAGTTATCCTCTAATGTGGCCTAGCCTTAAAATGCTTAATACTGAAATGTAGACCTCCTTATTTAAAGGGGAAGGTGCAGTAATTGGGCTGCTGTTGCAGAATAATAACCTATAATGCAGCACAAAAACCATTTTTTTAAATTTATTTATTTATTTATTTATTTATTTTATTTTTTTTTGCATTTGTGACATTGGAACTCTCTTGTCATAGTGATTGTGTCTTGCAAACAGGTCATGTGTAGCAAATCTTCTCTTTGAGGAATTCCATTGGGTTGCACTATGGCAGTAGTAACCGCAACCTTAATTCAAGTACTGATGCCAAAAATTATACTCGGTACAATTTGCCTGCAATTGCAGCAATCATTTTCAATATCTGCTTCTTTTTGCCCTGCTGAAAAAAAGAAATGGGGGAAATACAGCCTCACCACGTTTGGAGATGTATATTTTCTTTCTGTGTCACATGAGGTAAGAAATTTGATGACTCCAGAGTGAACATAAAAGAGTTCACCATGTCATCGGGAGATCGCCAATTCGAATTGACAGTGCCACAGGTATCTATGGGCATAAGCCAAGTGAGCAAATTTGGCCATGCTGTCTGGGTAGGAGGGATGGTATACTCTCCCCTGTCAATCACAGAGACACTAGCTATGAGCTATACTAGTCATGACCGTCTGTGAGCTCATATATACTGTACGTAAGAGGGAAGATATCATTTTCCTCTGAGTGTGTTATGCTGCCTAGTGACATGGCCTGAGCAGCAGTTTGAAAAGATCTGGTTGGCTGGCTTTTTGGGCAAGTCCCTTGCCATTCAAAATTAGATTTGACAAAAATCAGTATTATAATTAATTAATTAATAATCACATTAACTGATATCAGGTGGATTTCAAGGTCATAGAAGCACCTCTATGGAAAATTTCAGAGTCATCCTGTTTCTTTTCATGTTTTTTTTTTGTTTTGTTTTGTTTTTTTGTTTTTTTTTTTTTGTTTTGTTTTTTTTTTTACTTTTTTTCTTTTTTCTCTCCCAGTTTAGGAGACAAACAGCTTAAATATGCCAATCTATGAGCTAGTCATAGTCCCAGCTGAAACCTAGCATTACTACTTTACTGCTAACTGTTGTGTCCTCGCTGAAACACTTCCTGTTATGTGGAGTGACTGAGGATGGTAGTGAGAAGAGAATGGCGCTTTCACTGGGGGTAAGGGAGTGGCATTTCTCACACAGACAACGGCACTCTGTGGTTTTTTGTGGCAGGTTTATTTAGTGGGTTTGTCATAATAGGGCTGGAACCAGAAACAAGGAGACTTCCTCTGCATTGTCCTCTACTAGGTGCTTGCTAGTGCAATAGAACGTATAATATTACTACTACTACTACTACTACTACTAATAATAATAATAATAGTAATAATAATAATAATAATAATAATAATAATGATTCATGTAAGTATACTCTGATTTAGTGTGAGCTTTATACCAAAGGATGAAAAGTAAGATTGATAAATGTCCAAACAAAATGCTTTTGGCTTTGTAATGACAGAGAACTGACTCCTAAATAGTGCCAGCTATGAGAACTACTCTATTACACTAAACTAAACAGAGATTTATCTAGGATATATAATGGCCTTCAGAGATCTAGTATGTATGATGTTACAACACAAAAGCATTCTTTTGAATAAGATAAAAACTAATAAAATGCCCAAGGGAATAATCCAATAACCATGACAGCACCGGTGATGGCTCATATATTTATTATCATAATCCAGATCAATATGCACTTCCCAGCTCTCATCTATGTGTTGAATGATTGTGTGTGTGTGTGGGTGTGGGTGTGTGTATGTTTGTTTTTCTTCTCAGGTTGCGGCTGAGTCCTGCTGCCAGACATATTTTAGACACACATGGTTTGGATCCTCACTTGGCTACAGCCACTGGACCGCGAGGGCTCATCACTAAAGAGTGAGTGTGAAAACACACACACACACACACACACACACCCCCTCACACCCTCACACCCAAAAACACACATGCTCACACACACATGCTTACTCACTGAGAGAGGTGGGGTTTGTGTGTTAATCCTATTGTTGTAGTGGGCTTTGTATCAAAGGAGGTTGTTTGAACTAGCAGAACGTCTGAAGCAGAGAGAGAGAGAGAGAGAGAGAGATAGAGAGATATGTGTGCCTTGGGATCTCTGCGCGTGTTTCTAATGCACTCTCTCTGCCACTGGAGGCGAGAAAGAACGCCTGCTACATTGACCAGTATCCTCATTAGCAACATGGGTTACCATGGCAACCCTATCTCCCTGCTTTCTTACAGAAACAGTGACCATGCTGTGTGTGTGTGTGTGTGTGGTTGTGTGTTCAAGTACAAAAGAGGCTAGGCAACCCTGCACACACTGTATAACATCATGTCTGTGTTGGGGAAGTAGCTTATGGCAAACAGAAGTATAAAAAAAAAAAACTACCCACTGAGGGAGTAGACTTTAGTGAAAATCAGAATCCCCTACATATTTGTTTTTGTTGTTGTTGTGGTGATGATCATAATTTACTAGTTGCTGACATATTGTGTAATGCTTTTGCTTGCTGCTGTTTAAAGCAGCTTAATGACATTTTTTTTGTAAAATAAGGCTGAGCTAATATTTAGTGTGTATAGAGAATGCTACTGGACCTGGTATGCCCAATATGGTGTACATTATGTTTGTGTTATTACTTCTGTGATATTGGTGTAAATTGTATTCTTTGCATGATTCATACCAGTTTTGAAGATTATTATACTTACCTAAGCCTGGTGTGTATCTCGCATGTTCCCTCCCTCATAAGAAATCAATAGAACAAAATTACTGTTTTTTTTTTTTCCTCTCTTTTCTTTCTCATCATTCCATTTAAGACCATGGCCCTGTTCCTTATTGTTTGAAAAGAGACTGTATCTGCACGTCTGCGCATAGCCATACAATTGCTTATTATTAGCGCACGCAGTATTTTCCTGCCTTTATCTTCTTGATCCACCATTTAAGGCTAAATAGGTTGTTCCTCTGTATTGTGCAAGTTTATCTGATCATATTCTCGGAAGCACAGCCTCCCTGTTGCTCTGAGTCCGCAAAGTGGCATGACAACATGGCACCGGGCATTTGGATGAGGTCACCCACGATTACGCAGTCGTCTGAGAGAAAGAGGAGAGGGCATTGAGTGCATTCATTTTTTTGCAACCAAAAATGAATTGCATTTCAATATGCAGTCAGTTTGTTTTGTGTACATGGAAGACCGCTCGATATCCTGCATTTGGCGTTGTACCAGTTTGTGTAAAAGCCGCTAGTTCTGTTTGTTGTGTGTTTTCAATTTAACAAATTGAGGCACACGTAAAGCACTTGTCCAAAGTAGCTCACTGTAAATCTGTGGAATTTCCCACAAACCATGGAAAAAAAATAACAAGTCTCTCACAGCATCACAGAAGTGTGGGCAGGGTATGACACACAAGTGAGTAAGTCTCTGAAATGTTTACTGGTAGGCTTGTTGCATGGAAATAATACAAACAGTGACATAACATTTAAAGGGGTTTTAAAATAGGTGCTTAAAAGGGAATTTCACAGACTTTTAAAAAGTTCACATCAGATTGTTAATTAAGCACTAAACAAATTATTAAGTAAGAGATAGAGTTAATGTTGTACCAAAATGTTATCTCAGCTGTTGCACTGAAAAAAGGATTTATTAAAGACCCAATTGACTGGCAAAATCCAGCAGAACCTAAGTCGAGTTAACTCAACCCAGCACCACTTTTACAGTGACTGCAGTTTTTTCCTTACAGCAGTGGGGGCTCGTCCACAGGAGCAGGTAGGGCAGAGCCCCACTATTTGTATCAGCCATTCAAGAAGCATTAATCTTCATAAAGTCCTCATTCACAACTCAGTTGTCAGTATCGATGAAACACTTGAACAAAAACTGAGAACAAGAGGAAAGTTGGTTTCAGCATAACTAGTGTATTTAAGAAAGTGTCTTAGTAAAAGTATGACTTTACAAAATGTTCATGCAGACAAAAGGAGAACATGTGAATCTGGACAAAGACCGTAACCCAAGCTTCATGCAATTCCTTTATGATTATATTATTAAGCTTCTAAGTGAGCTGTGTGGGTGGAGCATCAGAGCTTTCTCATACGGTTCCAGGTCACTTATTAAGTACTGATCATGCTGGAGCATGTCTGTGTGGGTGCACTGATGGCTTGTGTCGTGAAAGAACTAGTAGGTGTGGTGCACAGGAACTCACATGATCATCCATTCCCTCTTTATATTTTGTTCTTAATATCAAGGTGGCTAATTTTCAGGCTTTTTATCACTTGCTCTGAGTCTTACTGAAGGATTTTCTCACGTTTGGATTATATTTTTATGACTCCCTATTATAAAGTCCGCTCACTGAGTGTCAGTGTTACTGTGTATGCACACACGCTTTTGAGAGTGTGTACTCTCTGATTGCTCTGTCTGTCAGCTGGGGGATTCCCACCATCTCCAAACAATGACGGACAATTACATCAACACAGAACAAGCAAGGAGAAGGAAAGGAGGGAACAGGAGTGTGTGTGTGTGTGTGTGAATGGCCACCTGGCTGAAACTGAAAGGCCTAATGTGTGTAGAGAGAGCAAAGTTCGCAGTGCACTGGGTTATAACAAGAGAGCTGAGAGGGAGCAGCACACCTGATTCCTGTCCATCACAGCCTTCGAAAACCATGTGCTCACTGATCCATGAGCAACCCCACTCCCACTGCCTCTCCCTCTCCCTCTCCCTCTCGCACCTTTCCATTTGGAGTGACTTGCATGCTATTCTGCCATACAGTGCAGCTATGCCATTAAGTACAGGATTACACTAAGTCAAGATTGCCTTTTTTTTTTTTTTTTTTTAAACAGATATGTGATTGTTCTCTATGCTGTGAGAATCCCATGGATAGCATGTTGTATTTCAGAAGTAATATCTTCTGGAAATCTTCCCCTAGGTGAATAAAGCAGGTTTAATTAACTTTGTAGAGATTGCAAAAATGTTGGCCTGAGGAGCAAACTGTACAGCTTTGGTATTAGGTGTTGGATGTCAGAAGCGATGGTTTGGTAAGAATGAACAATGCAGTAGAACTCATTCTGATTAAGACTAATAGATTACAATAATTATTATTTAAATAATTATTTACTCCAATTTTCCTATAAAATATTCGGCATCAGCCATAATCAGGCTTTTACACAAGTTTATGCGTAATGTTTTATTTAACAGTAATAAATGATTTCAGTTAAAAAAAAAAAAAAAAAGAAATCTGGAAATATATATAATTCTGGTGTTGATCGTGATATAAAATCAGTAATATGTGGTGCAAGCAGCAAATGATCATACTGGAAAAGCTCATAATGCAGGCTGTAAAAGTTAAAAATGAATCCGATTTACATATTATATGATCTTGGCACCCTAAATCAAAGCCGAACCTAATTGTTAGGTGTTTACAGGTTTGCCCATTTACATTACAAACATATTAATTGGCAATCTTTATTTCTATATCATACAGACAGAAGAATGTAGGGGGGGAAAACATGGCGTTGATATGTGAGCGTGCTCTTAGATAAACATGCTTTTTAAGCCCATCATAATCACTAACCTCATTATTCATCAATATTAGCCGTTATTTGTCACCATCTTTTACTCACACTTGGGGGGAAAAGGCCTGCCCAAAGGTGTAAATTAATAATTAAAGAACCTTGTTTGCTTATTCAGCCCCTTCGTATTGTGTAACAACATTTCTCACGCTCGATCACTTGTTTTTGAGGTGGTGAAACCATTTAATGTGTGAGCGGTTGTGCGTTTTACATGTTAGTCGCTTATTTACTCAGTGCAGGTTCACATGATTGTGTTATATGATTATGTGTATGTTTTGAAGCAGTCACCTTTGAGACTGAGTGAAGATGACAGCTGCCTTGTTGAGCAGTTCTTACGCAACTCCTGCTAGTGAGGCCGGAGTTATAGCACAGAAATTTATCACCAATTGCAATTTTTAATATATTAATGAACGACAGGTCATACATTTTAACAGTTTATAGTTCCATTTAATGTTTTGGAACATCTGTAATACAAGTTAATTCCTGTTATCTCTTATAACCGCTATAAACAGTCATTCCCTCACCAGCTTCTCTTTTTTTTTTTTCTCTTGTAGTTAATAAGACATAAAAAAACACAGCTGGTGTTCTTACTGAGAAAGCGGAAAGAGGACAAACCCTCTGTGCTGAAGACTGTCCCGTGTCCTGACTGTTACAAAGCGCTGACACTGGAGACTCCTGCTGTGAATGTTGAATAAAACAGTTATAAATCTCCTTACAGAAAGCTTCCTTATATCAATGATTTATATCTTCTCATTTGTTAAACAACACATTTTAAAAATCTATTTATTATTAAGCTTAGATTATGCGGAACGTCCGTCATACAAGTCCCTGTGAATGAGCTGTTACTATAGAAACAATCAGAGAAACAATAACATGTTAGAAAGAGCGTATTAATATAACCCTGTGATTTGAATTATAGCTGGAGCTACTGTCAGAGCTGCTGTTATAGAAAATTCATTAACACCTTCTGAGCAATGCGGTTGGAGAATTCAATAGCACTGTGGTATAATAGTATTTTAATTTGTGTACAAGATTTAATAGGTGCTTAACAGGATGCTGATATTAATACACATTTTGGGTCATAGCTTGAGGATGTTCTAGTATGAATTGGGGAAGTGTGTGTGTGTGTGTGGGGGGGGGGGGGGTGGAAACCACTGAAACGGTTCCTTGGCTAACAGCTAAGACTTCACAGACACAGGATAATAAAAAAAAAAAACAGTGGCACTTCTGTTAATCATAGATTAACATACAAATTTGTGTTTTCTTAATGTTTGTATTATACTCTTCGCTTTGACCTTCCGTGCATGGACATGTTTTCACACATTTCTGTATTAATAGTTCACTGACTATCAGTGAATTCTGAGTGCCACAGGTAACATTTGGAATAATACAGGTACTGCAAATTTTCAGATTATAGTAATGGCATTTCTAAAATGTTAATTTTACACACACACACACACTTGTTGACTTCTGTTGATTTAAGTGATTTCACTCTATTGGATTATGGTATGCACAGGTGTGATGGTGGGTGATAGAAACTCACATTTGTGGTTCTTTGCTCTGGATAACTGTAAAAAGTTTCTTCCTGTCTAGCACCTATTCCTAAAATGAAAGTATCCCCTGGTTTATTTCACAGTATGGAAGGCCCATAAATAACTATATTATTAGTGTAGAAGTGTTTACTTCACACTGACAGCGATTTTGTAAATGAACCCTTGGTTTCATTGCTTCATTCTTCAGCACACAAAAAAAGCATAAACATGCAAGCAAAAAGAAGTAGATGCAAACAGAGAAGTATGAGTCATGCTGTTCATATAGTTTGCTCCTCTTAAGGAAGCATTGATGATGCAGATATCTTTATCTTTACGCTGTCTATGATTAGAAGCTCTCTTGCATTAATAGTAATCAAACTCTTGTTCCAAAATCAGAAAGGTATAGATTATTAAACGTGCCTGTGAATGATATGGTACTGTACTGATATTCAATGTTGCAGCACTCTTGCTATTAATGAGTCCTGTCTTAACTCGACAAAATGGTAGACCTGTTTCGTTTTTTTTGTGTTAGTATTGAAGCTGATTTCATGTTATAAGAAAAGATCAGAGTTAAGAATTTGCAAGCATGAAACTGTATTTTATTAGATCAGAAGTGTCATTTGTAGCAGTCTTCTGCCTTTTAAACTCTTGGTCATGTGCCTCTGCTCCTGTGTTCAGAGATGCTCTAAACCTCCTGAAGAAGGGAGATGCAGGCCGACGAGCAGCTCCGGAGATTGCGCTTCCTCCTCCTGCTCCTCCTGCTCCATCTCCTCCTTCCTCCCCTCATGTTCCTCCATCAGCTCCAGTCTCAGGACGGCCTCTTCACCCAGCCATCTCAGTCCCTGGAAAACCCGGAGCTCCAGTGAGTGCCTTCATCTGCCTGGTTAAACCTAATCTCAAATATTTGTTTGTCTGTTATTTTCTGGGAAGAAAAAAAAAAAAAAAAAAATATATATATATATATATATATATATACACACATACACATATACACATACACACACACACACACACACACACACAGTTATGTCTGGAAGAACTTGGACAATGACAGCGTTTTTGTGATTTTTGCCTTTATACTATAATTCCTAAATGGTAAATGCCATATTTTTGTGGAACCTCTTAAAATAAAGCTGAAAGTCTACACTTCGTTCACATCTTGATTGTTTTATTTCAAATCCATTGTGGTGGTTTATAAAGACAAAATCACAAAAACTCTGTCATTGTCCAAATACTTCCAGGCCTTACTGTGTGTGTGTGTGTGTGCATACATACATACATATTTAATGTTGTCTAAAGTTTTTCCTGAGCACTACACGAATTAAATAATTAGTTTAATTAAATTGACAGAACATCGAACAGATGTGGATAATTTTATAAAAACCTGTTACATTTCCTTGTGTTAACTATTCCCCTGAACAGTCCCCTTAGAGTGACTTTAAAACCATTTTTTGTCAACTCATTTCCTATATTTTATCAGTAGTTGAGTGATTTTGTAATGAGCCGAGGGCTGTGTAGGAATCCACTGAAGAGTGACATTTAACCGCATGAGTTCTCTTCAACGATACTTGAAAAATGACTCTTCATTGGTGCATGAAGCAATGAAACCAGTCAAACTGCATTTCACTTTGTTCACATTTTTCCCCTAAGATGCTTCTATAGCTCTTCAGCACATCCTGTTTAGTGGCTTAACTCTGTTCAGATAAATCCTAACTTCTAACATAACACTTTTATTTAAAATTAGCCATTAGCAGGTTACAAGCTTCTGACTTCTTTTTAAAGCATGATTCACCCCAGAAGCCTTTCACTTTAAGCAAAATGTGTTTGGAATACTGCTTTTGACAGGCTTTAACATGCTCGATGGTGAAAGAGTGGAGGGGAAGTATTGCATTATATTCTTTGGAGTTAGAATGGTGCCTTGTGCTGTTAATAACATTTCACTAGTAAGATCAGTTGATTGAAAATAGGATGCAATATTATTGTCAATATGCAATTTTCAGTCTTTCTACTTATTAAACCTGCGTCATTACTCCACTCTAAATTTGATTCAATCTTAATAATGCAACATGCATACCAAATGATGCAGCAGTAGACAGCGACATGATCAATGCATTTTAAATCAGTGCCAATTGAAAGGCATTCATCCAAGAAATGACATCACCAAGCTATTTCATTTCATTTCGCATAGGGCACTAATGCCAGCAAGTCAGCCGCTAGCTCACTGTAGAACATCAGGGTATTTAAGTTCTCCCTGGAACCAAATGCGGATTTAGTGGCTCTATTAACCAAACCTTGTGATTTTCAGGGCACCTTCACAGAGATCCCAGCCTCTAATGTGCGGAGAGTGATTGCACAGAGACTAACGCAGTCCAAAACCACCATACCTCATGCCTATGCCTCAGTGGACTGTGATCTGGGTGCCGTGATGCAGCTTCGCAAAGAGTTAGCCCAAGGTAAGAGTGCACAGTACAGCCAGGACACAATCAGAGAGAAAAGTTCATTCACTTTGCTAAACCTTGTTTCAAGGGAAAAATGAGTAAAACTAATATGGCAACACAATGACATTTTACCACCCATTTCAAGTAGTTCATCAGTTCTGATAAATCTGGTTACACTTCTCATCTACTTAACTATACATCTGTAATAGTTCTTTATGGTGGGCATGAATTTTTGCTTTAATACAATAGCTAATTATACTGCATGTCACTCTCAGTTGGTTTACATTCCACTTGCAGGTTTTAAACAGTTCTAACGTGCCATGATTAATCAGAGGTTTTTTGTGTGGAAAATCATTCTTGAAAATCTAGTTTCACCAGAACACATGCTGGGAGAGAAAGTCAGTTATTCTCTGTGTTCACTCTCAGACTTATTAACATGGGAAAATTGTGGCAAATTAAGGGTGGGATGGAATGGCACTATCTGTATCTGTTTAGTATCTGTATCTATTTATATTCTGTATCAGTCACATCTGTATCTGTATCCATATTTGTATCTGTATTCGGATTTTAAATCGGAAGTGGACATGGTCTAAACTGAATTTTTATTTATTTATTTTAATTAAATATGAACCCCACCACTATGCCCTCAGATACACTGTAAAAAAACAAAAAAACTGGGGGGAAAAAAAAAACAGAGATAGAAATGCCAGCTCTGTCAGCATGGTCTGTGAATTCTGGCTCTGACAATACTATGTTAATTGAGTTCATAATTAATCTCAACCTGAGATGTGCACAGGACTGCTTTTTAATCCCACTTGAGCACTTATTATTTTTGTTTTCACCTATCTGCGATTTTTTTTTTGTTTTTTTTGTTTTTTTTTCTCCCCCTAGGGAATTTATGATTCACTCATTCATCTCCCGTAGCCGCTTTGTCCTGATCAGGGTTATGGTGGACCCCGAGCCGATCCCAGTAACACATTTATTCGTTTACATTAGCCAATCCACCTACCTGCATGTCTCAGCTAGTTAGTACACAGTGAAACGAAACGATGTTCCTCCAGGACCGAGGTGCTACATAAAACAACACAACTACAGGAGACTACAAATATTTACATAAAGTGCACAGTGCAAACATGTGCAGACAGCACAAGACAGTACAAAACTACCAAAACAAGACAATGGGCACAGTAAGTTACAGTGCAGCACCGACTAGTACACGGTTCTGCTATAACGTGAATCAGATGACACTAGTGCCAAAGAGTAACAATGTAAGTTGCTGTCAATGTAAACATAAGGAGTAGCAGCCGGGTAGAGCGTATAAAGATAATGTACAGTATATAATAAATATTTGTAGCAGCAGAAATTGAGCCATTAAAGCTGCACGAAAGTAAAACCCCTGCCCCTGTGCCAGAGTTCTGTCTGGCGCCCTGCAGGAACCCATTCCTGATGCACTCTAGTCTTGACCAGATGCCATGTGAACCTTTCTGGCAAGCTTTCTGTGTTCATATTCGGTTACATCCCTCGGGCAAATGTACATCTCTTCAGAATGGGTACAAATGTGTACCTCGAGCAATGAGAAGGACTGTGTATATAATGTCAACTGAGTTATGTGAAAAGTGAAAACAAAATAACACAAGAATGAAGACTTTCAATCTCACCAAGGTCATTATTAATTTATGTTTCCCTCTCTCTCTCTTTCTTTCTTTCTTTCTTTCTTTCTTTCTTTAGAGGAGATCAAGGTGTCTGTCAATGATTTCATTATCAAAGCGGCTGCTGTTACACTCAAAGTAAGTTTATATTTTCACAGTTTTATGACATCAGAAACCACTTGCCATTTATAATGACAGGCCAAATGTCAATATAGCGCCTGATGAATATACAGCGAAAGGTGTTGATTTGCTACGAGGAGTAACACTGAAACAGTAACAACTTTGGTAGAGCAGTCAGTCAAAAATAAACCTCCCAGTTTCTAAGTTATGGCTTCCTCTTGGTTTTACCCTGAAGCTCCTCATGTAGATCCATTAGGCCTCTTCTAAGGCATGATGCCAAGCCTTAAAATAGAACCCATTTTAAGTATGGTCTCTTCCTCTTTTTCTCCAGCTGTTAGTAGGAGTAAAAAGGAAATTAGGCAGATGTATGCCACCATTAACAGACAGGCTTTTGAAAATGGAAAGAAAGAGGGGAAGAGGGGGGAAAAATCACTATTAACGTCTGATTGTCACACCATTGTTTGGAGCTCCCTCTCATCCTGCCTCTGCCAGCACACTCGCTGATGTCTGTCACAACACCTAACGTGCCGCTCAGAGGAGCGATATTTTCTCCTGCACAATAGCTCGTAGCTTGTCAGCTGCTTCCTCTGAGCTGGCAGACATGCAGCTCGGGGTTAGTGGAAGTGGAAAGTGAGTCTGTAGCCCTTAAGCACAAGGAACATACACTCTAGCTCAGTGGACTTTAGGAACACAGGCTTCAGATAGCATAGCTGGATATTTCTGTTACCCTGGGCCACTTTGAATATTTAATCATGAACACAGTTGTGTGTGATTGTAAATGTAGTGTTTAATGATTTTATGTTTGGTAACTAAGTACCACAGTACTGTAAAGACTCGCCCTCAGGCTGTTTCTTGAGATTTGATTAAATCAGTGAGCTCAGACACTCAACAGGTGATAGGAAGAGTGTGGAGAGTAGGAGGTGAAACATAATATCATTGAGTGAAATTATTGGCTGATTTTTCTTTCCTGACCGGTGTGCATGGATACATGCAGAAATCAGAAGATGTTTAGAAGCTGACAACAGTCATTGCATGTGGAGATTAATGATACTCATGATTACCAATTACGGACTGGGAGTTTGACCAGATATTATCTTACAGGGTAAAAATGTCTTTTTTTAAATTCAGGTTGGCACTAAAGGTGCATTAGGTAAGATTTGTGGGAAAATAGGTCTCTAACTGTTAACTGGGTGGAGTTGAATTAGATTCAAATGATTTTTTTTTTTTTTTTTTTTTTTTTTTTTTTTTTTAAAACTCATTGAGTCTGCCCCATTTCCACTCATGTAGACCAAACTCTACCTTCTAAAACTTGTGGGGGTTCAACTAGAGTTAGCATGCTAATCAGAGTTAACATTAGCAAGGACCTTCATGACATCACTTTCCAGCACACTTGGACATGCAACTGCTTGAAAGCCAAGTTATAACTCCATAAGTGTACACATGTCCTGAGACAATGGCTTAAACTTTTTTTTTATTATTATTTCTACATAATTTTCCACATTATAGTACTAGTACGAAATTAGAAAGATTGACTATTGCACCTTTAAGGATTGTTGTTTGTACAGCTAACCTGTCCTGATGATGAACATTTACTACTCTCTACTACTGCTGTGATTTGCTGAGAAGCAAAGCTGTGCAACCTCATTATTAATTGAGCCAAATTAAATCTACATACATAACTAAACCTTAGGGAGTTTGCAGGCTAAGCCCAAATACTCTTAAATAAATCTCGTTATTATGTGAAATAGGGAAAGAAGCTTATCCTCTCTCTCCTTTTTAATATGAATAAATAATCCACATGCTAGTCACACTTGCAGTCCACAATAAACACACTTTGTGTGATAGAGTAAACGAGTGTTTATCACGCTATTCTAGGCACTGAACGTGAATAACACAAGCAACATAAAAATGCTTGAGAAAAAACTTTCAACAACCAACACGTGTCAGCAGTCTGATGCCATGAAAAGACGTACAGTGCAACAAGTGTGAAGTGTAGAGATTTAGCGTGAAACATGCCGACTGGAAGATTGTTTCTCAATAGAACTTCATCCTGCAGAACAAAAGCAAGTCAACAGTGATGTGATGTGTTACTGCCCCAAAGTTATTTTCTAATAACAGTATGTCCTGAACTGATTGATTCCCCTTATACCACAGCAAATTGCCAGCGATTACATTTTTAGTGAGGTAAAAAATGAAGAATTAAAGAAGATTAAATTGCTGTTTTTTGTCGTTTATAGTTGTATTTAATTTTAAAGACCATCTGAAAGACAGATTGGATCATGTTACAGCGGTGATTTCCTCACTAGCTTCTCTTTTGCCATGTTGCTGAGAAACCAGAAGGCACAAAGTCCTCTGTTCTGAAGAGGCAGAAAACAGACTGACTGTTATAAAGCCTAACACTTGAGGCACTTTCATAAATATAAAGTAAACACCATCTTACAGGAAGCTTCACTATGTATTGGAGATGTTTTCCTTTGTTAAATAACAGCAGGGCTTTTCCTGCTTATTTTTAGCATTAGGTTATTGTGGTGTGCCCGCCATACATGTTCCTGTGAATGAGTTGTTATTGTGATTTGCTTTACAGACAGCACTACTGTCTGAGTCATGCTATTATAGAAAATTAATCAACACCTTCTGACCAGTCAGGTTCGAGAAGTCAACAGTGCTGTAGTAGAATACTGTTTACTTGTTAGCCTCAAGAAAGCCATTCTAACCTTAAACAGGTGAACAGGTGTGCTTTACTGTTTGTTCAGAAATTGACCTACGTCTGTCACCCATCACCACAGACCTACACCTCACAGTGTCTTTGAACATCCACCACACTGCCTGACCTTTGACCTCTCAAACAGGAAATGCCAGAAGTCAATGTGACCTGGTCAGGAGAGGGACCCCAAGCGCTGGACTCCATCCATGTTTCCATCGCCGTGGCGACCGAGCGTGGCCTCATCACGCCCATTATCAAAGATGCGGCAGACAAAGGCGTGCAGGAGATCGCCGCCAGTGCCAAGGTAACAGTCACCATGGCAGCAGCACAGTTTCTAACATTAATGAGAGAAAGTGAAAGGGCAGGTCTGACTACACACTGATGTTTAAAACACCTGAGAGCAAACCTTCCGGCTACTGGGGCAAATGACCTGCTGTGTTCCCTGACTAATGTGACTCATTTAGCTTTGATAAAGCCTGAGGTTCCATGTCTCTCTTATTTTATGTGATGGTGCAGGGTCATTGTATATTGTACATGTTAGATCTTAGCGGCTTGTAGCGTTATAGTGGATTTCAGTTGCGATTTAGCAGTTGTGTTGCAGGAGTTTGAAAATGATGATTCCTGCTGTAAGACAAGCTGAACGTAACACGTTTATATGTGGCCCTTCAGGGGTGGGAGCAAGTCATTGTTTTGCAAGTCACAACTAAGTCTAGGCACTCAAATCCAAGGTCAAGTACCAATCGAGTCCCAAGTCAAGTCACAAGTCAGTACTGACAAGTCACAACTCAAATCACAAGTCAAGACTGACAGGTCAAAGTTGAGTCATAGGTCAAGACTGAAACGTCCAACTCACAAGTTAATTCACAGGTCAAGTCAAAAAATGTGAACTTAGAGTTTTAAGTCCTTAACAAGTCAGGCAGAAACTGACAAAAATTTAGGCCCCTCATTTAACAGCTTAAGAGAAGTTTTCCTAAATGTTCAGCAGGTAATAAGAACAAGCTAATGTTAGCTAATGCTAGTTTGCATTTAAAGGCGTTGCTTTTCTTTATGTCTTTAAAATAAAAAGCAGCTTAATAACAGTATTGTAGCTTTCTTTGTAAGGTCAATGCTAAAGTAGCCAGACTTAGCTGCATGAGTTTCATTTTTGCCATTATGTATGAGATCTATCTTTTACACTGCTAATAGGTGCCAATTTGCCCAACCCTAGTCCCTACTACACAGAGCATGTACACACAGTCCTCATCTCTCCTCCTGAGAAAACAGGGCAGCAATGATTGCTAAATACTACCTATAACCGTATTAGTCTCAACCTATCAGTCTTTGTCCAGCTTCAGATGGCTGTCCAGATTCGATATGTTTGTGCCTGCATCTGTAATTTGATCTGCGCATTTTTGCATATTTCAGCTCTTTGTTTCTTTCTTGTTGGCAAAGGCTATTATCTTTGGTATCATCTCTACAAATGAAGTAGCCGTTATTGTTATGCTGTTGTCGCGTGCACCCTGACTGGCTGTCTGATTGGTTGACCGGGAATCTGGCAAATGATGAATAGTTTTTTGGGGAGAAATAACCATTTGATTTGCGGCGATCTTTTTTTTTTTTTTTTTTTTTTTTTTTTCTTATAATTTTCTAGTCAATTTTCTAGTCAATTCTTTAGTCAATTCTTTCTGAGTCAAAAGGCTCAAGTCCAAGGGAAGTCATAAGTCAGCAAAGGCAAGTTGCATGTTTTTTGAAAGTGAGCGCGTTTTGACTTGAGTTCAAGTCGAATCGAAGTCGTGTGACTCAAGTTCTGTGGTCCCACTTGAGAAATATAAAATCTATACATCAGCAACAACAAAAAAACATTTCTCCGAAGCATTTAAGTTTTATGATAAATATTGCTCTTTGTGATTATATGTGTGTAGGAAAAAAATTTTCACCTTCTGTGGTTTATGTGATCCAGATGTATAGTGTAGCGCTGTGGCAGATGTTTGTTCTGTCTGAGGCAGTGTAAAATTATAGGCTAGTTAATATTTGAATGCATTGGATTATTAAATCTTTGTAGTAATTAACATGTCAAACACAGTTTTAAAGGGATTTGACAGCCTTAGCACACACTCATGTAATCAGTGGAGTCAGATTGATTTGCAAGTCATTTTTTTCTATGCTTGAATTTGCTGCCATGGTAACAAAAGGGCATGAGTTTGCTGTGCTCCATACTGAGTCTACATCAGTTTGTTGGCTGACCTGCCAGACTTATTATTTAGAAGCACTCCACTGAAGCACTGTGCTGTTTCCTTGCTCATTATGAGTAATGCAGTTCTCTTAAATGCTAAACATTGCTGTATTACTAAGGGATAAAAAGGATGTGAGCCACGGTGATGTTCTTTTCCCCTTTGCCTGGATTTGCTCTGGGTAACAGGCAGTGTTGTTCCTATTTCAATGATGAAAAGCAAATTGTTATGTGCGATAAGAAAGGAGCACACAAAGCTATTGTGCAAGGTGAGAGGGTTGAGTGTGTGAAATGCGGCTGATGGATCAGCATGGGGTTGTGGTCAGTGGGTTATGAGGAGAAGTGTTTATCACAGTTCCCTTCACCCCTTCCTCTTTTTTTTTTTTCTCTTTGCCAGGTGCTGGCTCAGAAAGCAAGAGCAGGGAAACTGTTACCAGAAGAATATCAGGGAGGATCCTTCAGGTAAACAGCTTTAAATGAAAGGAACAGATTTCAATTGCCTAATGCTTTTATTTTAATGCTTTTTCTTTTTTTTTTTTTTTCTTCATTTCGGTGTATAAGACTGATGAGAAATGCATTTATTCCACCACAAATCATAGACAGCATTTCATCCATTCTCCTCTCTTTACTTCCTGTCTGAAACCTCCCTCATGAAAAGCCATTAAACACACCGTTAAGCTCACGAAGTCAGAGCCCTGCCCTGGCTGAGAAGACCTCTAAAAAAAGCATACGCCCCTGCATATTTAATTCCTCCCTTCTTATGACTGTGAATACTGTGTGTAAAATCAACGAGGATAATAAATTGTGGGTATCAATTTACTCATTTCCACCCAAGGCTCAGGCTGCCACTTTTTTTTTTATATCATTTGAGACTTAATGGGGTCGATTAGAAATAAATGGGCTCTCTGTGGTAAAGATAGAACAGAAATCCCAGTAGTAAGACATCACTCATTGTCTTATTACTGAGCTTTTGCATTTCATGCTTTGTTCTTACTGTCCTACTGAGCCACATTGCCTAAGCAGTGTAGAGTTATTTTTCTTTCTTTCTTTCTTTCATATTACATATGAATACATACATCCTGACAAGACACCCTGCCTAGTCTGCTTAGGAAAAACAGTACTGCCCTATTTTAAAGAATTCTACGTTTTCAGTGGAAAATGAGTCATCATTTTGATTATAACCATCATCCACGTCAGTCTGTGGATCAGTCTTAAGTCACTGAAGCATTTAAAACTGTCTGCTGTACAGACTGTCTAAGCACTCATCTCTGTTTTGATGATGATAGGATGGTGCAGGAGCAGACATTTTGACAGCTGGTATCTGTTTACAAACTGAATTGATTAGGCTTATGTTCATTGGCGTAACTGTGAAACAACTTGATCAAAGTGTGACATTCACTGTGTGAGGAAAGCTAGTGAGTTTCTAAACATCTTTAGGCAGACTGAATGTTTTTACTGTTGCACTGTTGACTCATAAACATATTAATACTTTCTTAAGAAAAACAGGGGGAAAAAAAACCCTCAGTTTTGGTCAAAACCCGATTTTTCAGATTTGTTGTTTTCCAGAATTCAGCTACAGCAAAATCTGACTGGTTTTCCCAGACTGCCACATTTAAAATCATTTTTCCGTAAATCACAGCACTGTAGTTGCTGTTCTGCTTGATATTGCTTCTTCTCTTCCCCCTCAGTATCTCTAACCTGGGAATGTTTGGCATCAGCGGCTTCAGCGCAGTGATTAACCCTCCTCAGGCGTGTATTCTGGCAGTGGGGCGATCCAGGGCTGAGCTGACACCGACAGCAGAGGGCCTCTGCACGCAACACCTAATGACCGTCACCCTGTCCAGCGATGGGCGTCTAGTAGACGATGAGCTTGCCTCACGCTTCCTTGAAAAATTCCGCAAAAATTTGGAGAAGCCCCAGCGCATGGTCCTTGCTTAGTAAAGAGGACAGAAGGACAGAGAAGTAGAGAGGAGTATATCAGACTGAATGTTACCAATGATCTAGTATAGCAAGGTTAGTTGACATTCACTAAAGAAAGCTATTTAAAAATAAATACTGGCGCACAGGTAAAATGTTAAAATGAACCATGTTACCCAAATCCCTTCTTTAATTTATTTGTTGTTACTGAAAAGATTTTGTTTTGGTTCATTTGGACCTATTCAGGTATTTAAAGATTTCACTAATATCATGTTTCAAAATGGGTCAGTGTAACAATATAGCAGTTTAATTTATTATTCTCATTAATTCGGTCTTCAATTTTGGCCATCTTTTCCCAAATATACATTCTTTCTACATTTCCTCTGAAATATCAAAGGAAATACAGTGAAATCTTAAATCCTCACCTTCCCAAGTGGCACAACTGGCTGCCAGCTCACGTTCACAGAAGTGACATTACGTGAGCAGCAGTTAAAAGAGACATGGTTGCTGCCTTCACATATCTTGTAGGAAGAACATGCTTACCTGATATTGCAAGGTGCTATATGATGGAGAGACAAGAGATTTAGACATCCACTGGGAATTAGCAACAACTAATGCTTTACATGAGGGAAAAAAAATAAATAAATGGGAACTCTGTGGTGTCATACACCAGACAGTAACACAAAATAAAATTGTCTACTGAATCAAGATTATTGTGTGTAATATGTTTGTTTATAATGCAAAATTATGGATACTAAAGAAGTCTCAGTAGATGATTGCTCTAAAAGTGAGCTTTGGCGGCCATGCGCACTGCATGGATCAGTAGTGTGCACAGAACATTGTGTGCTGCTTTTCAACTCTGTACTATTGCGTCGCTTTCAAAGAGAGGTGTGTGTGTGTGTGTTTTCTGAGATGAGGGGTGCACAGAATAGGCGTGGGAGTGTGAGAGAAACACTGAGGGGAAGGTGTGTGTGTGTGTGTGTGTGTGTGTGTGTGTGTGTGTGTGTGTGTGTGTGTGTGTGTGTGTGTGTGTGTGTGTGTGCGCTCCTCACAGCTGCTTGCTTCAGTGTACCAGTGTACCCACTGTTCCTCCATTTCCCCAAGCACCCCTTCACTGTCTCCTAGTAACCACAGGGATGGAAGGTGCACAGCAGAAGAAAAGCAAAGCACAAATCCCTGTCTTGACAAAAGGACTGGTTTTATAACCACAGATTGGACAGCATTGATGGTGCTCACCTTCTTATGCCCACCATTCAACAATTTCACCTTTAGAATATAACCAAACCATAAAAACATATGTCTCCTCTTGCCAAATTTGAAAGCTCTGTAATTTGAAACAATTAAATGTGTTAAAATTTCACACAGTTCGAAAGGAAGCAAAGCTGTGCTCCATTATCACTACTAAAATCAGTGACAATTGGTCATGCTATTGAAAGGCAGAGCTGAAAAATTCTACTACCGATCAGTAACTCACTGCTGCTATTATGAGACCCTTATGAGCCTTATATCATGGGGTCTCATCACAGGCATAAAACTACTACAGATACACATAGAAGCACACTCGTTGAAAGATAGGTAGGTCATTCGTGATTACTGTTCTTTTTAAGTCAAGAGTTTCAAGTCTGTAATCATGCTGTATCTCTTCCAAATAGCAAGCATGGTAAACAGAAAAGCTGCACTTGTTATTAGCCAGTACTTGTATGTAATACTTGTATGTATTCAAACCATACAAAATGTGCCCTTCATGTAATTTGGACTTTGACTGGTTAATGTTGGCTTAGGCTTTTTGAAAGGCTTTTGGAAAAATCAGTAATCGAGAAACTAAATCACATTGTTAATGGTTTTTTTTTTTTTTTTAAACTCACTATTGCAGCTATATCACATGCACTTTCCGAATTACTGCTGATAATGTGACATTGGTTGTGTATGTGATGCAGGCTGAAATACTTTATCTAGGGGGGTGTTTCACTATGCGTACTCATGAAATGCGCCGCCCTATCTGGGCAATGCCACAGGCATCAGTGGCCTGGAGCCTGTGGTCTGTGAGCTCGTGTATGTGGAGGTATGCAGAAGAGGGCAGATACCGTTTTTCCTCTGAATATACTGTGCTCCCCTGTGATGCAGAAGTTCGAATAGATGATATTGCCTGGCTTTACGTTTCTCAGAGTAAGGCTTCACCCTCCCTGCATGATTGGAGAGAGCTGGCTAGTGGGTAGGAATTGGCAGGTGACCAAATTGGGTGGAAACCTACAGTCTGGGCTAGAAAGAAATCAGACCAGGCCTCTATTTTATACCATTCTGGCTATTTTTAAGACCATTGGTGGTGCTATTGTTACTTGAGCTACAAAAGTAAAAAAAATAACCCACTACAAGCAGTTTGTTAACAGCAAATAAGATAATATGGATGTCAAAAATTAGACTTGTATTTCTTCCTTCAAAGAGAGGAAAGACCCTGCCATGCCATATATACCACCCGGCCCTGACCACAGTCACGCTTTGCTTAGAGGTGTATTCATGGAGTGTGTTGCTGTTTCAAGACTAATTGGTATGTAGATGAGGTATCAGCATGGTAGTGGACGATGAGCTTTCAATGTGAGACAAACTCTGTCAGATTAAGATCTATAACACCAAACTGTCAGCTGAGCAGATGTTAAAAGGTCCTCCATGTCAGTTGGGGATAGGTAGATATATGCAATGTGCACTGATGCCAGACATGGAACAGCAGTGCAGTGCAGAGTGCTAGTGTATGAAAATCTTCAGCACCAAACCAGTTATATACTGGCTTTTTTGGTTTTTGCTTGCAACGTCATGCATTTTGCCTGTGGTTAAGAACAACCTTGTTAATTACTAATGGAGGAGTGATAATGGAATTAGAGAGTAATGATAAAGAGCTCTGTAAAGTTAGACTCATTAAAGACCTTGTTAGCTTCCCTGTAGTGAAGCCACTAATACAAGACTAGCTTGGCTTTACAAGCACCTTCGAGCCAGCGCTAATTCCATTCAAATGAAGTTGGGAAAGTCTTGTGGAAATCTTCCATGTATAAAAGCCACATTAGCGCAGCAAAGCAAAATTTGACATTTTACCTGCCCCTAGCCACAGTTTGACATTCTTTGCCTTTGGTAGAAAAGCATAGTGGGATATGGCTATCTCATTAAATAAAACAGTTGGAGGTAAGACTGGTGGAAAATCAAATTTGCCACTGAGAGTCTCTGTTAGGCTCTTGTAAGTCTTTAGGATAAAATCCCTCTTTGCCTGGTCACACATTGTTTTGTGGACTTTAAACATTGCATTAATCTACTGACCCAAATGCTCACTCTCAATGTGATATATAGTTACAAAGTAGTGCCATAGTGTCGCTTTCTTTTGCTTTCCCATACTCCCAGGAAGCAGGCTGTGGTCGAAAATCTTTCTGCATTCTTTATTTAAGATTCAAGCAGAGTAACGTTGAAATGGACCAGTGTTTCCAGCTTGGATCCACACCACTATCACGTGAGTAAAGCTAACAGATCGTGCTGAGAATAAAAAGAAAATAAACTTCCCCTGTCTGTGCAGGGCCCGAGTCTCCAGTCTCAATGAGCTCACTTCAAGAAGGTTAGAAAGAGGAACTGAGGCTCACATTTCATCAGGACGAGGCTCTAGAGAGATGTCCCAGCTTGTCCGCTACTTCAAAGAACATTTGCTCTAGCTCATGTTAAAAGACCACTCCCAGTGTTTGAACTCTATACATATGCGATTTATTTATAATTAATATTTGACTAAAATAGGAATGAAGTTTAGTGATGTAACAAAAACATAAAAAAGAAAGTCCACTGTGTTATTTTTGACAAATATATTGAAAGGCCTTTGTCGTTTTTTTGCGATATTGAAAGCCTCCACAGCTGGGCTATATCCTAAGTGTGGAAAGAAACCTGGTATTGGGTCATATTCGTTTTATTGTTCCTGTCTTGATATGCCTTTCTTTTTAACATACTGCAACTTGCCCGAAGAAGCCCCACCAAATAAATCAGAACTGAACCTAATTTAACCACTTGGTGTTATGAACCAAGGAAATAATTTAGTTATGGTAAGGTGTGGTACCTTCGACACCTTGGCAGCTGAATGAAAGTGAATAATAAATTATAAGGCTACACATGTCTCAGTGTTTTATAGTATCAGTGCATATCAATGTTGATATGCCCTGATATTAGTGACATCCTGATATCAAAGAATGTTGTGCACCTAAGCGCAGTCATAGAGAACACTGTACATATGAAGTGTTCAATATCAGTTAGCTAGCGTTTTCATAGGGGCTTGGCTGCTATAACCCCTCACTCCAGTTTAATGAGATTTTTTATTTTTTTTTTATTTCAATAAGAAGCTTTGCAATTTCCTATGTTCACATAAACGGGCACATTAACTGTTATAGTTTCTGGAACTGAATGTGTTTGCTGTTGCTCTGTTGTCAAGCCATTTGACTGCTGTTGATGCTTTTATAGGGGTGAAAACCGCAGGCTTCCACCTGGTACACTTTCAGTTCATAAGGCAGATTCCTTATTCCTTCCCTAAGCCAGTAACCTCTGATCGACAACTTTCAGAATCTGGGGTAGGCCTACTGTTAATTCATCAATGAGGATGATGTAGAGAAGGACTATTTTAAAAGTACAAGTAGTTAAGAGTTATGGGCAAATCACATTTCTAGCCTAATAAATTATTTTAAATAATTTTAAAAATATGATTGTCTTTTTTGATAATAATCCGTTTATTACTGTCACATTGATTAATTTTAATCATTGCCTTATACATTAATGCGTTGACCCAAATCTTTGGGTCATTACTCCCCTAAATGCTCACTTTAAGTGGACTTCTCAGCTTGCTGTAATTTTGGTTGACAATGTAACCAGCTCTGCAATAGTCTAGTGTCCAGGGTGTACTCCCACCTCGCACTCATTGTTCCTGAGATGGTCACCAGATATCTACCGCAACACTGATCAGGATAAAGCGGTTCCTGAAGATGAAAGAATGATTAAAGAAACTAGCCATGGTAATTCAGCTGTCTACACAGACAGAATACTGAAAGTGTCTTATTTGTGTATTGAGAATGAAAATTTGTGACTTGTCTCATCACTTGATGTCAGAGTTGATGTCTTCCAACTTGCCACACCTTTGAGTTTTGGTGAATTGACATCACTGGTATAAACTCGTGTTATCTTTAGAAGGAAGATAACATGCCAAGAGAAATACATTTTAATGTAGTGTACTCTTCTAAGGAAAGTGCTTGTTAAGATGGTTCTTATGCCCGGACACTTCTTCTCAGTATGCTCATACTGAACATGCTTTCAGTGCACTTAATACTGTTTTCCTTTATGCTTCTGTAATGATTTATAATCCTACTATCTGGTTTCACCCAGAAGAGAATGAGTTCCCTTTTGAGTCTCTCAATTTTTCTTTCTCATGTCATCTCAGGGAGTATCTCCTTGCCATTGTCACAACTGGCTTGCTCATTAGGAATCTAAATCTGCATCCAGATTTCTGCAAAGCTGCTTTGTGACCTGTGTATTGATAAAAGTGAAGATGTTTGATAGCTGCATTTATGCTTACTGTACTGAACACGTGATATTAAAAGATTTGGATTGCGCGTGTAGTTTTATGACAAACAGAGTGATGTGACCCTCTCCTGACTGCACCATGGCCACGCCTGGGGTTGTTACCAGAATTGTTGACAGGATTTCCTCTCTACTGCTTTTTGCTGCAGTCTGCTTTTGCTATTTTCCTGTACATGAAGGAGGCATATAGGCACATTTCTCAACCCATTCATGACCTTGATGTCTTTCTCATGAAGCTAGCTATGTTTAAGGAGGCTTGTGGTCTTGCAGGTCATTGTAACAGCTCATACTCTTGTGCATTTCCCCTCACCTTGAGTCTATTTCCGAGTCTCCATTAAGTGACTGTGCTGTGAGTTTCCATTAGTCAGGCATATGATACGCAGGAATCCAGCTGACTGTACAGACTGTGACGTCTGGGATTTTAATCCAAATAGGACTTGTCTTCCTTTCCAGCGCATCCACACACAAGCTGGGCTCTCTCTGTGTTTGTACAGCACAAAGCCCTGGTCTTTTAACCAGGCGTAGTCATGGCCCTGTGATCCTGGCTGTCCATCAGCCCACTCAGCTATGTTAATCAGCCATGGAGTGAATAGGCGAGAGTCCCAGTCTGTGTTCTATGACCGGGTCTCAGTGGACAGTACTGAATGAATATTTTTCTATTTTACATGCCTCCACTTGACTTTGGCTTGAGGTACCTGTGAGTCAGATGTTATGAGAGAGAGTACTTGGGTACTTTTTAAAAATCAGAGTGTTCGACTGAAAACATTACCTTTGTCCTAAGGCAGTCATTAGAAATTCCCATTAAGAATGCTGTTGATGTAATGATTCTTAAACTGTAAACACCACCGTACATTTCTCTTTAATGTTCTGTATTTACTCTCGAATCACTATGTTGGCCACAATGGTATGCCTGGTTTTCAGAAGAAAGGTTGCAAAGTGAAGGTGCATGTTTCCGTGGTGATGTTTCCTACCGCAGGAAGCCCTCTAGTTTCTGCCACCAGCCACGTCCTGTCACCACACTGACGAGTCATGCTATACCAAGATACCACTCATTTAGTAGCATTTTTAACTTCCACTCTTCATGTAGTTACTATTTTATCATCCTATGTTGCTTTTGAAGCATTTGATTCTAGTTGCCGGCCTCTTCAGTGTCACTAAAAGTTAAACCTCTATCAAAAGGTGCAGTGTGTAGAAGGATCTGATTTTCGCTTGGCCTCACCAGGGAGCCGTGCTAGTCGTTTTGGGCTAAAAAGGAAAAAGTATGTTGCTTTGCAGGAATGCAGAGGAAGTTCCATTAGTCTGCGAGAGCGTTACCACAGGACGAACCAACCACCAGATGATATTAAGAGCTCGGATGGCTTGAGTCATGCCAAAGACCGCACGGATGGAAAGTCCTACTGGATGACTTACTGATGAGTGAATAGTCTAAGATGTAATTTTTGGATAAGATTTTTGGCAACACTGATAAACCTCCTGTGTTCTATTATAACTCATTCAGGATTGTCTGTGTTCCCTTTTTCCATTATGTAATGGCTAATTCTGGCATTACTGGGCAGTATTATTACATCCTTGTTAGTCTTTTTATAAATCGTCCACTTCTAGTGCGCTGTACCTGCCTGTGCTGCGGAGATGGCTATGATATCTCCTTTTATATAATAATCTCATTTTACATTTTATATATATATATAAAATTATATATATATATATATATATATATATATATATATATATATATA
>CM075011.1:12374984-12408348 GCA_037576675.1 Pangasius sanitwongsei
GATTGTTTTATTTCAAATCCATTGTGGTGGTATATAAAGGCAAAATCACAAAAACTCTGTCATTGTCCAAATACTTCTGGACATATATATATATATATAGGTTGGTCAAGGCTTGGGGTTACATAAAATTCATAATGTTGTTTGGGGTCCATTTTGTCCATTTCCTTAAATGTTCTTTATAGAGGGTTTCCATTTCAGAAAAAAAAATAGAAATTCTTCAGGAAGGTTAGTTAGGGCCTGTATCTTCTCTTAATTCATAAAAATCAACCGAAATTCACATTGCTCCTGCTCGTTAAAATTCTTATGTCTGTTGCATGAGGTTCAGTTGAAACAATGCTGTGATTTATGCTATATATATATATACCGTAAATGAATAGGTAACAGTTAGAAACACTGCGTAATTATTGGTTAGAAAAGTATTTTTGTGTGCAGGGTGACGGTTAGATTCTTTTTCTTGCACTCTGTGAAAGGAGGAGTGAGGGGGAGAGACGTCTGGCTGAAAGAAAAGGTAGTGAATTGAGCGCCAGTTCAGAAGGAGGCAATTACAAAGGAGCAGATGTGTACTGTGTGGATGTTGAGGACCTTGGCACACCGAAGAGAGAAAGAGAAGCGGCTGAGCAGTGAGAGAGGCTTTGACATGGAGCAACAGGAGACCTAAACTGAAGCAATAAAACCATACAAACCAAAGCTAAGGGTGAGAGAGGGTGAGAGGAAAGGAGGCAGCAGAGGGAGCAGTAGAGGGAGGGGCAGAAGGGTGTGTTCATATACGCACCACCCTCTTCCATCACAGCAGTGATAGTGAGACCTTCTCTCTCTCTCTCTTTCTCGCACACACGCACACACACACACACACACACACCATTGAAAAGTTAGAGCAAAGTCTCTCGTCTCCGACAGGCTAGTAGCCTCCCTCTGCACGCTCCCCTGAGGGCACTGGACCCCCGCTCCCTCCCTCTCTCTTTCAGTCACTGATTCATTCCTTCACTCACTCCCTCACTCATACTCATTCATTCAATCAATCCAAATTCTCAGCAGCTTCCCTTGTCAGAGAGGAGGTAGAGGAATACAGGAATCTGCTACAGTCTCACCTCAGCCAGCATGTGGATTCTCCTGCTCGGACTCACCTCTGGACTGGTGGCCTCCTCTTGGGCAAGATCTGGTCAAGGTGAGAGAAAAGTGCTTGCTTTAATGATGGTAATTTACTGGGTCTTGATTTTTAACATTATATTTATGTATTTATTGTTTTTTTGTTTTTACTGATTTTTTAAGGAAGTCAATGTTACTGCTAAGTGCTTTTTTTCTGCTTTGTGAAGTGTTTTCGTCGAATATGCGTGCAAATGTGTGTGGATGTAAGTACTGAATACACGGATGCCGGCAAGGCAGCATGCGTTTCGTGTGGCAGACAGAGCAGACAAAGGAGACGGCTGCCGGCTCTCCAGACAGACAGAAAGAGAGAGATATGGAGAGACATAGACAGATGGAGAGAGAGAGAGAGTAAACTGGGCAGAGGCACAGACAGACTTGGTGAAAAGGAGGCTGTGCTTTAAATATGTAGGTCTATCTTTTTTTAATCTTTAATATCACATCATTTTATTCTGCCTCTATATGGGCCATTAAAATGCAAATGATGGATCAGTACACTTCTTCATTTCGTAGCTTTTCCAGCTTACAATCAACTGAGCTACACAAAGGAAATCGATCAACTGTACTGCTATTCTTCTGCTTTTCTTTCACTCATTGTTTCTATCTCAGTCTCTTCTTATCCTGAAGTTAGGAAGCTGGTAGTGAAGCTAACAGGTCTAACTGTATGTACATGCCTTTGAATTGGGAAGTGGATACTGGCTATGTCTGGTCTAGCTCTGTAGGTTTTGTGTGTGTGTGTGTGTGTGTGTGTGTGTGTGTGTGTGTGTGTGTGTGTGTGTGTGTGTGTGTGTGTGTGTTGAGGGAGAAATGGGGAGACTCTTTGGCTGGATGCCAGTGAGCCACCACTGTGGAGCTGTAAATTTCTGGCACTGGCAAGCAAGAGAAACAGGAGGTGGTTTAGGATGGTGTTTGTAGGTTTAGGGCTTTGTACTGTGCACTGTGTAAAAGTGAAAATGGAAAAGAGTGAGTGCAAAAGAGAGGTAGCTAGAAAGTAACAAGCAAGCAGACAGATCACAACCTCCATGGTGAGCTGAGAAAATGAGATTTGTTGTAAGATACCCCAAGGGTAAAGTGCCCCACTGCTCACCATCCATCACACCCTGAGGCAGCCAGGGTGGCATGAAGCTAATATGACATTGAGAGAGCCAATACAGCTAAACATGGGCTTACAAATTTGTAACAATTTGTTTAGCATAATTTGTGCAAAGTTATAAAGGATACAAAGAATAGGGTTAGAAGAAGGGTTAATACTCTTACCTTTTCTCATAACTTCATGTGAA
This sequence comes from Pangasius sanitwongsei, assembly GCA_037576675.1. Lineage (NCBI taxonomy): Eukaryota > Metazoa > Chordata > Actinopteri > Siluriformes > Pangasiidae > Pangasius > Pangasius sanitwongsei. Next base: position 12,377,408 of record CM075011.1, read on the forward strand.
TGATTCCCAACCACGTCGCCCACACTAATTTTTCCTCAAATTCACCCAATTGCAAATTCTACAAATCTGCTAGAGTCAAGTCATATGAAAACTTATGGCAATCTTAGCAATCACTATTTTTCATATACCATCATGCCTTTGAAGAAGCTTCCTGTTGTTGGAATATCATTGGAATATAATTTTTTATATGGGTTCATGCTGAGACAGCACAGAAATACACAACCTCAACACACTAACTTGGTGTTACTGGACTTCATGTTGTGGTTGGTGTGTACTGTAGTCCTGCTATTATTATTTTTTTCTTGTTAAGGTTGAGTAGACTGCCTACATTTCTCAATAGCCAAGCCACAGGAAGATGGGCTTTCTCTGGTGCTCTCAGGAACATGCTTGGTTCAGTCTGGCTTTGGAGTTGTACATGACCTTGAGTTTGTAACTTCAAGGACATACTGATGAAACAAGCAACTTTGATTGGCTTCACTTGGATTTTTATTTCCCACATATCCTAGCATTCCTTGTTACACATGAGAAGAAGTGTAAGGTCAAATTCCCCATCTTAAGACAGGGTGGTGAAACTGGTCTATCTCTGGTTGCAAGTTCACTCCCATTAACTCTTTCGAGTTCTGGGAATTGAACACATGATGATCTGGTCACAAACAGAAAATAATGTAAATCAATTAACCAATTTCTTCTATTTTGGGCTTTCTGATTGTATTTTGTAATCGTCATTTTAATTGTCTAGCAAAAGTGTAGTCAGCAAGTTGGGCATAAACTGAATGACGTTTTCTGTTTTGAAAGTCAAAACCCAACCAAATGCATCCCTTCCCTGTAGCGCGTCCTCCAAAGTCACATGCTCAAAGCACAGATTAGAAGCCTTCTTATACTCATTAGTTCGACGTCCATATATTACAAATATTATAAGTTTGTAGAAGTTTTCAGACCTAAAAATCAGACCCCATCTTAATTAATCTATTAATCCATTTGAAATTACTTAATTCAACATACATAAATGTCACCTTCTCTGTTTCCTGTGGGTTTTTTTCATAATCTATAACATTAAAGGGGATTTTTTAGTAAGTGTTACCTTTCCATCTTCCTCCCACATTAGATGCAACACGTCAGCTTGTGGGGTTTGAAAAAAAAAAACATTATGTTTTTCCACTTCATGGATACAAATTTCTCACAGATGTGTTGCAAAGGCCTTTATATAGCCACACAAAGTGTGTGTGTGTATGTGTGTGTTTACCTAAGGTGAATGACCAGCTTTGCTGAACTTTAGCAAACAGCGAGACTGGAGTTCTAGTCACATTAAAATACGCACACACAGCGACACACTTGCAGACCCTCACGCTACCTGGAGTGTCATGTTTCAAGGTGAGGAAGGCCATTTGGTGTCGACTCAAGCCTCACAAAGAGGACTTGTACGTGGCCAAGCGTCACCTGCTGCTTCCTAGCTTTTCCACGTGCTAGTGATTTGGCTTCGTATCTTCTTTTAACTTTGATCAGGGACCAGCTGGCAGTAGTACAAGCATGCCTACTGGCATGTCTAGTAGTAGTAAATCAATGATACTGGATTTGTGATATAATCTTGAAGACATTTCTACACACTTCTAGCAGTGAAGCATCTTCAAAATAACACATGCAGTTGCCTAAATTACTATTAACCTAATATTCAAAATGATCCAGATAACTGAGGTTTCATACACATACTCTTTGAGAGAGAACAAGCGAAATTGGTTTCAGACTTTTGCTCATTTCAACATGACACCCACAGCCCCTGACCCCTGCGTCTCATACTCACTGAATCCCATAAGAGGAAGGATGCAAAAAGTTTAACCCCTGACCTCTGCACAGAGCTTTATAACTCTTTTTCTCTTTCCCTCACTCATTCTCTCTCCTTCTCCCTGACACTAATCTTGCTTTAAACTGATCTTAAATAGATGAAAAGGCTCTCACATTTCAACTGAACCATATCTCCTGGACTGCTGTTAAACCTATTAATTACATTTTAAAGCCTTTCTGTGGGGCTCCTGCTCCCTGCACTCTTTCCCTCCTCTCACTCATTTTAACATACACTCAGCCCTTTGTGGGGTAAAGAAGCTGTGCTCCAAAACAAGCTCAGTGCAGATCTCGAATATGCCTACTATACCACAGTATAACTAAATTAATTTCCACATCCACAATGTACTATAAAAGGAGTGGATCCAAACAATCCAATGGAATGGAGACATGAAGATTTGTGCATGTTTTGAATGTTTTCAGAAATAGAAAGACATTGAAAATAGTGCAAATGAGCTATTATTTGCATGAATTGATTTATATTTGTTTTAATTCAGCTTCCAAATATGGTTAAATAGTTTTAAATAAAGAGGCACTTTAACAGAATATTCTAGCAAGTAAGCAGAGAGTGAAAAAGTGCACTTATTCAAAGTTTTCAGCTCTTTAGAGAAGAGTACTTCTTGAGGCCAGTGTCCTCCAACAAAAATAGAGGTGTAAAGAATGGTAGGTGGGGGTGAGGGGTGTCCTTCATTTGACTTTGACATGGCTGCATTAGATCTCTGGTTTCACTGCCTGCGTACACTCGTGAGTGGATGTGGTCTTAAAAGAGTAACTGTGACTGAACACCATGTACTGGGGGCAAACAGTACCCAAAGCATTGTGTTGAATTGACATGAACTTTGCTCAGTATTCATTATATTGGTAAATTGGTACAATAATTGTGACAGTAGTACTATAATTCACAATAATTCACTTATTCAGTTGACACATCATGAGCTAAAAGCACAATTTCAAGTCTAATTTCCTGAAATAAATTAACTCCAGTTTGGAAGAAGGGTTTTGCCCTAGGCTTAAAGTCAAGTAAATGTCACCTTAAGATGTTAGAGCAACATTTCATATCTCATATTCTCTGATCACTTCTGTCTTGTTGTTGTTGCTACTGCTTCTCTGTGTGGTTTAATCAGAAACCCACAAGACAAGGCAGAAATACAGACCCCACCTAGAGCAGCTGGAGGTTCTGGCAACCTCTCTATAGACAACATCATTCACGCTTTCTTTCTTTTCACATCATTTGTTTACTACCCAAATCCCTTAACTCCATTAAGAGACAATGGTTGCTTTCAAAATCAGCGCTTTTGAACTAGCAGGACTCAACATGCTGTGTAAACCAGCTTGACTACCAATTTTGCATGTAAATGAAGACACCTTGGATGTTTTTTTTTTTTCCAGAGTCTGAAGTGACTCTACAGGCCCAGAAGCTATGCTTTTCCTTCAGGACAGTGTATTCAGCAGGTCTATGTGTGCCACTCCTGGGTTTTATTCTGAAAGTGTGCCAGAATAACTCTCTGCCCAACCGTCATTAACAGCCACACTAGCTCCTCTTCCTCTTTGAGTTCCTGATGTGTGCTGAGGCAGTATGCTGAGCAATGAAAGTAAACGCCATGGCTGTTGCAATATTTTCATCTCTGACCACAAATGTAAACGAGCTTAGAAGGAGGCTGTTTGTGTGCATGTCAACTAAATGATAAGCTGTGATACTTCAAATGCTGACACAAGTTTGGAAGACAGCATTCCTAATGTAATGCATTTAAAATGAATAGACCACAGAGTCATGTTCTTCTCAGGTTGGCATGCAACTCATTGCACTGGAAGAGCCATATCTCTGTGTGCTGCTTTAAATCAGTCAAACGTAGTCAGATGGACTGGCCAAGCAGAGACATAATGAACAGGGATTTCTTCACATAGAAAAAAATGTAATATATTACATATGTTGAAAATTTAAATATGCAGTTTATTGGCAGCATATTGTAATATATGCTGTTTTTAATATGTATTATATGTTTCACCCGTGACTTAAATTTCACAGTCACAATATACACAGTTCAAATACAAACTCTAAATCTTCATCCATATAATAAATATTTAAATATTAAAAATGTATAATAAATATTTTTCTTGGCCTGTCCAGATACGTGCTGCAACTCCCAACAGCACATACAGCTGATTTCTGCTGCTGTACTTCTAATTCATCATGTAAAATAATAGGATGTGCTAGATCAAGTGCTATTAAATAAGCTGCCGAATAATGAGAATGGAAGCAATATTGTTAAATTAAGGAAGATTTATAGTGATTGCTGTGATAGTAACAATTCACGCAGCAATATATTGACAATATACTAGAATCTTATTTGTTTATTTAAATGCTTGCCATCTTCTCATTCATATATCTATTAGTTTTTCTTTTTATTTGTTTATTTTTGAATTTGTATCTTGATTTTACATTACATTGTATAATAGTTGATGGCAACAAATAAAATGCAATCTAGTCCTTCAGTCAGCATTTTCTATCCCCCACATTTTTTGGGGCTTAAAGGCAGGTGCTTATGATTAAGTGTGGTGATTTAGATGCTATTTAATCATATACTTATGATTAAATGTGGTGGTCTAGATGCTATTAAAATACCCTGTGTACAACACTGTGAAGTACATACAAGTAATTTTTAATAATCTGAATGGGCTATGCAGAAAATAAACTTAATCATGTGCAAAAACTAACTCTGAATATGGACTAATTATTGATGTATCTTTTCTGAACTCACTGAAGTCGTCGTTGCCAGCTCTGAATTGCGCCACTGAGTTGATTTGATATTTTGTCAGAAAATGGTATAAGCAAATGAATATTTAAGAACTTGATTAAGAGCACTTGATTAAGAGGGGTCCTCCCCTAGGTTATGTAACAGTTAGAGGATACGGCTAATGAACCACATTAAAACCTAATAGAAAAACTATAATGGGAACCATGGAAATGATCCAGTATATTTTCCTATTTCCTAGTTAATAACCTTACAACCTAATGGATGAACATGTATTGGAAACCATTAAACAATTAAAATGAGACCGATAAAGTCACTTCTTTTTATTTAACTAAATACATACATGCTGTTTGTGCATGTCACCATGGTAACCTGTTGTCAACAGCTTGCTGATGAAATCGGTGCAATAAAGATTTCCTAGGTATTTTTGCAACAATGCAAATGAGATACAGAAGCAGGATGTGAAAACTGCACTTCACGTAGAAACAGAGAAGTGGCCTGTGTGTGAACTATGCAACACACTTGCTCACAGAAATGAAAATTGTTTTGTGCTTTCCTAGTTGCTATGGTGACTGGAAGCCAAGAGGATTGGTGTCTCTTCAGAATCAGAGCTAATTATGAGAAACGGTTTATCTGGAGATATGATATCTGGTTGTCCAACTTGAGAAAGATAATATCAGGGAGAATGGTAAAGAAAATAAGAAATAAAGGTGATATAAATTTTTTCCACTACTTTCCAACTACAACAGGTCCAACAGAACCGGTAGCAGATTCTATTTGTTTTGAAGTTACAATGGCATTTAAGCTCAAAATTTTTTTTGTTTATTAATGTATAATCAAATAAAGTCTAGTTTTTCATAGCTGACATTAATGTGAAATTTAAACAATAACTGTAGGATACACTATATACAGTATAATTAGAAAAAGAGTGTCTAAATGGTGCCTGGAGTGACCAGCTACCGTTTTGTACCTTCGGTATGTGTTTTTGCCTTGATTGCATGTACATTTTATGTGAAAGATGCATATTATAGGTACATAAAATGTACCCTTGATACCGCCACTCCAGCAACAAGGAAAGGTACATTTTGTACCTTTATTTTAGAGGGGATGATGATGATGATGATGATGTAATATCATATAAAAAGCATTGCTTTTTTCAAAATCCAGATTTGATGACAGAGAATATTTAAATAAACAAGCACTGCTTAATATTACTAGAAGTTATATTAGAAAGTTATATAAAATGATGGAGCAGGTCACATACTTGTTGGTCAGAGGTCTGGTTCTCAAAGTCTAGAAGTAATGAGGGAGTGTGTGACCATGGTGACCAAGCCACACTGCACTCTTAAAAATGAAAATCTCAAATCCATATTCATGGTCACCCTCCCACAGTCAGTATGGAGTGAAATGAGATTTGAATTTTCTCCCCTGATGTTTCTTAATGCTGTTTTCTACATACGGCTCTGGATCCTGTTATGATGAAACTTTATTGTGTGCTTTGTGTCTGACAGCGTCGGCATGTCTGTCTCTCTCTTTGTGCATTCGTCATTTTAAATAGATTTTAATCCGATTTGCATTTTGCTGAGAATAATTCAGTTTGATTGCTGCAATATGTCTGAAGTATAGCCAATGGAGCCACAACAGTGACTCTCGCTCTGAGTCTCGGGAAACAATCCACAGTTTTTCTTTGCTCAAATACAGCTTTGCTCAGCTCATGAGGGGCGTGATAATTAGGCATTGAGCTGAATCAAGGGTGTTACTCTGGGGAAAGCACAAAAATATTCAGTGTAAAGAGAAAAGAAAGAAAAGAGCAGTGAACACACAGGTATACAAGCATCATAGCAGCAAATTCCCCAGTGCTGAATTAATCTCTAGAGTGTGGTACCAACTCTTATGGGTGTTATTTGTGTTTGGACTTTATATGGTGTGTGTGTGTTTGTGTGTGTGGCGCGTGAGTGGGGTGTGTGTGTGTGTGTGTGTGGCACATGTGTGGGGTGTGTGTGGGGTGTGGGTGTGTGTTTGTGTGTGTGTTGCATGTGTGGGGTGTGTGTGTGTTGTGTGTGGCGTGTGTGTGTGGGGGTGTGTGTGTGTGTGGCGGGTGTGTGGGGTGTGTGTGTGTGGCACGTGTGTGGGGCGTGTGTGTGTGGCACGTGTGTGGTGTGTGTGTGTGTGGCGTGTGTGGGGTGTGTGTGGTGCGTGTGGTGTGTGTGTGGCGCGTGTGTTGTGTGTGTGTGTATGGGGTGTGTGTGTGTGGCGCGTGTGTGGCGTGTGTGGCGTGTGTGGGGTGTGCGTGGCGCGTGTGTGGTGCGTGGCACGTGTGTGGGGTGTGTGTGTGTGTGTGGGGTGTGTGTGGTGCGTGTCTGGTGCGTGTCTGGTGCGTGTGTGGCGCGTGTGTGGTGCTTGTGGGGTGTGTGTGTGGTGTGTGTGGGGTGTGTGTGTGTGTGAGTGTGTGGTGCGTGTGGGGTGTGTGTGTGTGTGTGTGGTTGTGACTCCCTCATGTGTGTGTATGTGTGTGTATGTGTGGTGTGTGTGGGTATGTGTTGGTGTATGTTCACTTTAACTTGAACTTCATCAGGAAGTTTGATTGTAAAAGCACCAGAAGATTTCTCCATTCCCCTGTAGACTGAAAGCACATATATGCTGTTATCTACGTTTTATGTAGGGAACAGTATGTTCACGTCTTTCCACAGCAAAGATAGACTTACAGGATAGAATTACCGGAAACGAGTGACAAACAAATGGAACATTTAAATGACATTTATCAGCTTTTCTCAGCTTTTGCTCTTATTTCTCAGCTTTTTTGATGACGAGTGTAAACACCAGTACTGCATCTCTGTCTCCCTCTCTCCCTCTCTCTCTCTCTCTCTTTGTCTCTCTACTCAGAGGTGAAGCTACGAGGCTGCAGTTACAAGGGAGTATTCCATATTCAGGGCAATGATCGATACTCTTTGGACTTTGAGGAGGCCAAGAAACTATGTGAAGAGCTGGGAACAACCTTGGCCAGTAATGAGCAGGTGACTGTTGCCCATGCCGTGGGCTTGGAGAACTGCAGGTGAAAACTCTATCCATCTTTACATGCTTGTGCTTGCAGGATGTCAGCTGAATTAATAAGACAAGTTGATAAAGAATCCTTAAATGCCTGTTTTGAGATGATTTTTGGGGGAATCCCAAGTGCCACAATGGTCAGAGGTCAAATCCAGACATTTTTCTCTTCCCTGTCGATCAGTATAACACTAATAACACTAGACAATCACAGGCAGCTCATGTACACAGAATAGAGTAGTTAGTCCTTTCCTCCAGGTGTATTCAGCTATCATCTAATTTCACATGAGCCACAATTTACACAGATGCACTGAGTTGCTTCTTGTGTCATGGAGGAAGCATGTGTTAGCCTTTGCCCTCCAAAGTTCCTAAAAAAAAAAAGCATTCAATTTCAGTAGCACAGGTTGGACCACAAATGCCTTAACTACATAATATAAATTATGTTTGCCTCAATATTCACCTGAATGTGGATCTGCGCAGCCAATTCTGTGGTCTTAGAAAAAAGTAGATAGTAACAATCCCTAGTATGTCCCACCTTTTCCAAGTATTTTCTATTCTTTTTTTTTTCTTTTTATTCTTCAGCTTTTGGATTTATTCAAACATTACTGCATCTCAGGTTCTGCTTTAAAGTAACATTCTGTCCCAAGACAACTAGCCAATAAATACAACAAACTTACTGAAGTATTTGGGATTCTTCTGTTTAATCACCATCACTCTGACAGCAGAGGAACAATTGGAATTCAGTCTTATTAACTGATTGCAAGTTCAGTAAACATGCTATAAATACAGCTGATAGTGATGAAGCTGCACTGGAATTTGTGAACAGGTATGGCTGGGTCAGCAGTGGAAACATCACCATTTCTCGACATGTGCCGAACGCCTTGTGTGCAGTGAACATGACGGGTGTCATCACTTTGGTACCTGTGGATTCCCACTATGATGCCTACTGCTATGATCAGACAGGTAGCTATAATGTAGAAGAAAAAGGAATTATCTTGGATTGGAATGCTATAATTTAATATTTTTCTAACGATATACCTACACAGGTTGAGCTGTAAGATATAGCTGTAGTGATACATACAGCTCTAGTGATTGGGATGTAGTGTGAGAAGAGCGTTCGCTTTGGTATATTGTAGATAAACAGTTTGAGTCTTTCTGATTTCATTGTGAACAGAATAAAGGTAAATAATTCAGGACTTGCGGTACCTCTTTACAAAATGCAACTCTGTCTCCCAAAACAGATCTGTCTGACAAAAACTGCACATTTGAAATAAAATATCTGGGTACTGATCCTGCACTTCCTGAGACCACTGGTGAGAATGCATTATTATTATTATTATTATTATTATTATTATTATTATTATTATTATTATTATTATTATTATTGAGGTAGTACCTTTGTTGTAGGAGTAGTAATACACACACACTACAATGACACCTGCAATTCTGTCTGCACATTCAATGCAAGAATTATCCATGATTAACTTTATAACATACACATCGGGTTAACAATGCCTGAGGTCAAGGACAGTAAAAGTAGACTTGAGATCCCCCTCTTCCCCCCCTGGAATATAACATTAGGCTAGGACTCTCACACTACTATTACCTTGAAACTGTTTATAGAATTGTTTTCTAATGTAAGCATCAGAAAAAAATCCAGAAATTCATTCTATCATCACCTAACCAAGTGGTTCTGACTCTTCCTCATGTCACACAAGCCTGTGAGGATGCACCAGCATGACAGTGTATTATAAGGCAATCTGAAATAGTAGTCATTAACTTTGTGTGCTACTGTTATTGATAATGACATAACAAATAAGAGTGAAGTTCTAAACACATACTGATAAATACTAAAAACTGATACTGGCTTGTACATTTCCTCATTCCATTGTAACCCCTATTTCAGAGGACACTGGACATTTGAACCACACCAACATTTCAGCTGACGTCCCTATTATGGAGGTTCCAGTGGCATCACACACCAATAGCACCGTTAAAGCTGTTACTGAGCTAAGTCCTGCCATAGAGAATTCAAATCCCACTACAGCCAGCTCTCATGAAGAGCATGATACATCAGTAGACGTGCTGGATCAGAACACACAGCCTCCCACGACGACTGCTAAACCTGCTGGAGAAGATGATGATCTGAACACTATGAGTCCTGATCATGATCATCCAGGAGAAGTGAACAACGTTACAAAGGAGAATACCAGCATATTATCTAGCCTAGACAACAATGGCTCAGGTATGGAAGAGGCAGCATACACCGCCAGAAGTGAACCAGACTCTGGATACCCAAAGGTCACAAGAGGGGACTATAACACAGATGCAGAGGGCACATCTGCGAGTCCAACTGGTAAGGAACAAGAGACAAAAAGATTTCTCCAGCATGAAACTTGGCACAATTTTTCTTTTTGGCTCTATTTTTTTCTTTTTTTTACCTTACCTTTAGCAGTTTTAAAATGACTGGTCTATATATCAGTGCTCGATTCTGATTGATCAGAAGGATTATTTTCTGTAACAGCAGCTCAGACAGTACTTCTGGATACAAGATCTATAGTAATGCACTCATTTTAATATGTTACATAGGGACTTGTAAGGTGGATGCTCCACATCAGCAAATTGTAAAAAGAAAAAAAAACAAAACAAAAACAAATGCATGTATAAATGCTTTTTGATATGGTGACGTTTTCTCTGAGGATACTTTTATTTAGCATTTTTGCAAGGAGTCTCCAGCATCAGAGTGTAACAGTCAGAGGTAAAGCTGTAATAAGTTTTCCATCAGGAAAGCCTTTGTGTTTCGCTGTTTCGTGGTAGTATGACGAGCTGCATGTTTTTTCTTATTAACTTCAACAGAGAGACAGGCTGGCCAGGGAACAACTATTTATAGCTATTATGTTATAGAAAATAACAGGAAATATTCCTCATGTATTCCACAATATGTATAGAATCTACAATAGAAGATGTTTCATGTAAAATACAAAGAAATGGCCTGACTCAGTATACAGTCGTAAGAAAAAAGGTTAAATCTAGCAACCTAAAAGGCACCCTTAAATGTCCCTATTGTAGAAACCTAAAACAGAGTGTTTCCCATTCACAGAAGGTTTTAGGTAGAACCTCTTTAGAAGGCTAAAACTATTAACACTCGAGAAACCTTTTTTTCCCCCCCTAAGAGCAGACTCAGTGAACAGAACCAGAGGGTTAAAAAAACAGGGCCACCACAAATTCTTGATAACTGACTGAAATTCCCAGCAACAGATCATTCAGTGTGATCAAGGGTTTTCTGTAGTACCAATTCGATGAATTCAGTGGCTTTTAAGATTATACAGGACCACCATGCTTTCATTTTTATTATGGTATCCCATTCATTATGATATTAACATATTACTTCATAAAATGTCTGTTCATCATGTTGTTATAAGTACAAAGGCACAATGACACATATTACAACAAAGTCATAAGTCACACATTTTAGATTCAACCTTTATTAAATGAGTAACTTCTGTTGTAGCATACTTTATGCTTTGCTGCTTCTGTTGCTAAATACTAATAAAAAAAAAGAAAGAGTAAATGAAACAGCAAATACTCTTTAGTGTATTCGCCTTCCATGTCCTTGAACTGCATTATACATTTTTTTCTCCTTGCTAGCTGGTGGAAGCGTTTTAAACACATGGCCTACCTTTTAGTGCAGTGCAAAGCCCCCTCTGCTGTTAGAGAGTTAAAGTTTCTCATTCTGTAACAGGTGTCTGTTCACATTCAAACAAAGCTTGCTGCTTACTTGCAATTGCCCCCTGCTGTTCAGTGACAACAACTGCAAGCATTTTTCCCTTTTGAATCCATGTGTAAAGTTACTAATTTACTAATTCATATAGCAAATGTATATATATTGTATATACTAGTTCATATATGCAAATGTATATATTTCTGTGTATACACTCTTAGAAAAAAAATGCTTCTATCTAGCACCCTGAAGGGTTCATCATGTTGTCCACCTCCTTGTTCCCCCCCTGTGAATACAGATCAGTTCAGAAAGATGATGGAACCAGACATAGCTTCACCACCAGAGGATAGTGCCAGCAGTGACAGTACTAAAGGTTCACACACTCACACACTCATATTCTCATATACCTGGTTAATCCATATTCATTCTTTGGACACTCTAAAATCACAAACATGAAATGTAAGTGATCCAGGATCCTTCCCATTTTAGGCACTTTGATCAGTCAAAATTCATCAGTCATGCCGTTACTGCGTTAATTAATATTGGTCATGAAACACTAGCGCAAATACGTTTGAGGCGCTGTTGAATTCTCAAATCTGATTGGTCAGAAGATGCTGATTAATTTTCTATAACAGCAGCTCTGACAGTAGTAGCAGGTGTAATTTAAATCAAAGGTTTATATCAATGCACTCATTGTAATACGCTATCTTTCGTATAGTAACAACTCATTCAGTATACAGGGACTTGTGTACTGGCTGCTCGACATAATCTAAAAGTGATAATAAACAGATTAATAACTGTCTTGTTAATTAAAAATTAAACCTATACAAAGTTTTCTGTTAGGAGATTTAACGTTTATGGAACGTCCAGTGTCGGCACTTTGTTACAGTCAAGTTTTCTGCCACAGGAAAGACTTCAGGTGTTTTCTGGTTTCTCAGTAACATAAAAAACTGCACTTTTTTCTTTAACTTTGAGAGAGAGAAAATGAGAGGCTGCTAGGGAAATATTGTTTATATCTGTTATAGCATGAGTGAGAACGTGTTTTGTAGATGTTCCACAACATTAAATGTAATGATAAACTCAAAATAGTATGACGTGTCATCTTTAATTAATAAAAAATTGATAAATTGATAAATTGCTATCTTAAGAGGAATAAAACACTTTGGGACTTCCGTTTGTGTAGGGCTGCATCACACCACCCCACCATTAACTATTCTCCTAAAAGAGCATATGTGCATTTTATTCTTTACTTTCTAAATTATATAAAATGATGTAAATGTATTCTGTCTCCTCTGCAGACTGGTTGGTCATCTTGGTTGTAGTTGTGGCCATCGCTGCTATTATTCTTGTGGCTGCTCTTGTGGTAACAAGGAACAGGTAAACCTCCCTGATAGGTCTTTCTTCTTTCTTACACTAACATGATGAAAGTTTTCTTAGTATTTCACCGTTATAAACAATGTCCCTAAGCAGTGGATTTTTGATGAAGCATTGTCAATGGTTATTTGACATAATACAGTGAACCGTGGACCAGATAGTGCCCTTATAGCAGCAGCACTATACTACTGGGAGAAGCTTACTGGTCTGCATGGTTTTAGCACAACTGATCTAGTATAAATCCACAGTACACAATGTGAATCGAAGATAAAAGAGAGGCAATAGGGCATGAAGCATGCAGAACAGTGGACCCCCAAAGCCACATGGTCCCAGCATATATAATGTGTGTTTGGTGTATTGCCATAGGTGGTGTGGAAGGAGCCAGACTCTGATGATCACCTCCAAGAGCAGCAGTGATGGCAATGGGACAGCAGCATCAGCGGCCAGCCCCCAGGCTCAGGAGAGAGAGCAGGAGATGGTGACACTCATGAACAAAGAGAAGATCCAGGAGAATGGCAACACGGAGGAGTTTACTGTGATCACTCTGGAAGAATCACCAGAGAAAAGCCAGCAAGCATGAAAGACTGAGAATGAGATGGGGTGAGGATGAGGGGTGGAAGCGTTGGGGGAGAGAGAGAGAGAAAGAGAGATGGGTCATGGCTTAAGTTTTGACCAGACAGAGAGAAGCTGTTAGACACTTTGGGAACCAGACAGACGCTCAGATACTGCTGGTGACATAAAGTGTAACATCTGTAAGGGTTCTGTCTTTTTGTTTGGTCTTTTTATATGAAAAATTTCCATTTCCTTGATGGTAAAGAATCTTCTATAATTGTCCTGCGGCTTGAAAACAAACAGCACAACAAAGTGTTACATTTGTGGACAAAAGATGAAAGATTTCTCTACATGCCATGGAGACATCCTAAATTTAAAACTCAATCTGGGTTCTTAATGCTTTTCTAGTTTCATTTTGCCTTTCACAGTGAGAGAACCTGATGGTTAATCTAGCACAACTCAGAATGTTCCTTTGGACTGATTTCAGCTTTTTTCCCCCAAAAAGTAGGGCTAATCAACAACGCAGACTCTACACTATGATAAATAATGTTAAGGCTGAAACTAAAGCTGGCAGAAACCAAATTTCTGAAGCTCAATACAATAGTTACAAAGAGATGTTGATACTGCTCACCAGCTCATGTTTCCTAACTTCTCCGTCTCAAGCCTGTAACTACTGAGGTCTCTTATCACAGTTAGGACGCATTTATCATCTCCTAGTGTCAGTAATTAGATGTAAAAGATCTAAAAACCTTTTCACAGTTCTAATGAATATTTATTTAAACTGGATTTGTGCGGGAAAGCCGTTAAACTTTAATTTAATATTGTGGTGTGCAGTGTGGTTATTTCAGGTGATAGGATGAGGGAGGCAGAGAAAGACGTAAGGTTTAAATAAGGGCTTTTAAAGTCCATGCACAAAGCCATCATAGTGCTACAATTTCCTCTTCGGTGGGTACGAGATGAAACAAGAAAGGACAAATAAAGTGAAATGAAGAGGCAGAGATGCTGATATGTGTTGTAGAGTCTTTTAAAAATGTCTCTTCTGACCTTTTTTTAGCTTTGTGTAAATTTGACATTTTTTTTCCCTGCGAATGACATGTGTGTTTGTTTGTTTGTTTGTTGTTGGTTGGTTGGTTGATTGTTTTTTTTCCCCACTTAATTTATCTTTTTGTATATACCACTATGCTTGTTTACTATTGTGTTCAACATGAGACTGAAATAGTCAGACCGTCATATCCATTTCTTTAGTCAGTGTAAGTGAAAACCCCTTTGCACCCTTATTGATGATGTAATATGACACTGTAACTTGATACCGATGTTTTAATATTTTTAATCTCCAAAAGTCTATCAAAGAACATGTTGGAACAAGAAAAGCTATTGAAAAATTATATATCATTATTCTTATCATCTGATCATGCATATGCAATTTACATATCTTTACTCTCATGACAGTTGGGCTATAAAATGCCAATAATACAGTGTACCAACATCACCAACAATGCAGTTATTTATTTTAAGATGGGAAAAAAGTGCTTAAACGATGTCTCTTAATATTCATACTTTGCACCTTACATTGCCTCTAAAAGCTTGAAACAGATGTACATATTAGCATACATAAGCTTTCTCCTCATATATACATTTCAGTTTCATATTTCTGCTTTTTCCTCTTTTGTCTTTTTATGATGGCATCTACTCTTGAACGTGCTTTGTTTAAGAAAGTTTAGCATATGCAGTAGTGGTAGGACTGTGTACATTGATCAAATAACAAATTATTGTTAATTAAAAAATAATTTTGTGAAGTCCAGGATGAAATAAAAAGTGTATAGATGTCTTTTCTTGCATCATTCGTGGTTGATACTGAGCTGCAGGAGCGATTGTTAAGAGCACTATGTGTTTGAGAAAGACGCAGAAGGGGCAGGTGGGGGGTGCACGTGGTGATGAGTGGTGTGTTTCTTTGGAGCAGGTGGGAGTGCAGTTGCCATGGCATCCAAGTCATGACGGAAGAGGGTATTATTTCTCCACCCAGCTTACAGACATTGGGAAGATGGAAGCCATTTTGAGAAAATAGAGTTTTTCTGGTTATGGTTTTTGTTGTTCAGAATTTAAGTTTCCATCTGTATGTAAATATCAGGCATGCAATTGTAAATAACCTGACTGTTCGGAAATTAGGGAGACCGACATCAACCGTTTAAAAAGAAATCTCTCTTTTTTTCCTGTTAGTGCAAGTTAGTTAATTTTTTGCCTAAACTGAGAAAATGGAAATGGTGTTTAACCACATTGTTAGCAGAGGACTTTGAGCAAACTATATATACAGTATATACACTTTATGGTCAAAGGTTTGTGGACACCTGGCCATCACACCCATATGTGGGCCTTCCCCCTAAACTGCTGCAGTGGTTCATTACCTGCATTACCTATATTAATATTATAATACATTAATATTTACTTATAATTTTACAAATAAATGACACTTTCTGGGCCAAAAATTCACAAACTCCATATGGACCTATGGACTAATCAATATAGACTACATGAATCTAAATTTGGAATATTACAATGAAATGAAAACTATGTGAAAGATGATTGTAACCCGATAATGTGTTAAATACTAGCTTACTTGGTGTAAAAAAAAAAAAACGCTTTTTTCACCAAATGCCTCATGGCTGTGAAACTGTCTGAAATGTTCAGAGACAATTTTCAGTTTCCTGTTCAATTATTTTTTGTGATATGTCATGAACTTCTAACTCAGGTTGTAGGCTAAATGAAGGAAACCCCCAAATGCTCCCACTGTTATCCTCTACAGCACAGCTTCCCAACCCTGGTCCTGGAGTACCCCCAGTGCTGCACTTCCCCTGTTCTAACACAAGGAAGGGCTGTTAAATTAGCTTTTTGTGTGTATTCTTTTAATTGATTCACTTTGCGCTTTATTGGATTATTTACTTTTTTTACATTTATATATATATATATATATATATATATATATATATAAATGTAACTATAAACTAAGCTAGTAGTGTGTTCCTTTTTGATTATAGCTAGCTAACTGTTGTAGCCAAAGCATTTGAATTTGGTGATACAACACCATAAGCTGTTCTTTAGTGCAATTATTTTACCTAATTAAAGCATTTAGCTCTGAAGCTAAGCATTAGTTTTAGCTAACTAAAGTACTTTGAGTCAATTCCTCAGCACTAAGAAGTATTAGCTGTGAATTAGCTATTCTATCAGGTGGATCTGTCTTGAGAAACAAGGAAAGGCCAGAATTAGTTATGAATCAACATTTATTAGTTATAATAATCGTATGTACACCAATGGTACAACACATACTGATATGTATGAACATACTTTTATTCCATGGGTATGATTTTTTTTTATTTCTTTGCTTTTTTATCCTTCCTTTGTAAATCAAAAGAAAAGAAACACCATAAAAAGAACGAGAGGAATTTAGAAACAGAACAGATGGTCCCAGAGGTGAAGGGTGACATAGGTTATATCAAAGTATTTTAAGTTTTGAATTAAAACATAAATTATGCATGTAGAATGACATAAGGTGAATAATTCTGTGGTACTCAGTGGTATGTAGGATGGTGTTCGGGTGCATTTTCAACTGTAAGAAGAAGAAAAGACCAGTTTGCCTTAGGGTTTACCAGTTTGTGCTTGACAAATTGATAAAGAACAAAAAAAGAATATCAGGCTTAGAGGAAATGGAAAGGCCTTATACACAGCAATTGCCTGTATAAGAGGATATTGGGGATTGACTAGTTCTCCGTATTTCTGGAAGGGAACAAAGACCACTGGACTTGGACTGTGATTACAAGCAACATCTCTATTGGACCAACAGAACCACAGAATCCAACAATATCGAAATCACATAGGAGCACAGGACATAATAAGAATGCTGCCAGTTTGACAGAAATTACTGCTCTTGCTTACTGCCACTAACCTTCAAAGAAAAATATAGCTACTTTTGGAGCTTTACAATTGATCACCAATACTACTCTTCATTAGAAGTCACGCTTGGCATCCTAGTTGAGATGGCAAAAAGTGATTAGATGCTTTCAGTGCTTATAGATATTCAAATACAGGTCAGGCCAAGAGCAAACACATCCTTATGGTGTTGGAGTTGCTTTTCTTGCCTTCCGTTAAGATTTTCTAAGCAAATGTCAGAGTAACATATCATATAATATCATATATCATATATATATATATAATCATAGTAAATCATATATATTTATAACTATGTACAGTGAAAATGAATGCACACATGACTTTTCCTGCAGGGAACAAACATTCAAAACTTACATTAGATACAAAAAAGATATATATTGGATATAGAACATTTATGTGAGAGAGCTACATACAGCTATTTAACCTTAGGAACAAGCAATATATTACACACAATTTTATATGGTTTCTAATCTAATTAATTTATCCATTACATAGAAGGTACACTTCTGTAGGATTATAAAAAGTCACACAATTAAACACTACATTAAAAATAACAGAAAACAAATCCATTTACTACAATATGTACACAAAGTGCATGGAGGCACTTTCACATCATGCTTTGAAGTAACTGATTCAAAAGAGAGAGAGAGAGTGAGAAAAGAAATGTCCACACTTCTGTGAGTTGAGGACGGTCCTTATGTACTAGGACATCATCAGATCAACATCTCCTCATAGGTGGTAGTGTCTGATATGCATTAACATTGCAATATTGTAACAGCTAATCAAAACACAATTCAGAGACGCAGTGATGATTCTCTTGGCACAGAAATCAGTTGTGTGAAATGTCACAAAGAGCTGTGCGTTTTGCTGTGATAGGAGATAGTGCTCCTCACAATGTGGCTTTCTACTGAAACAGCTAAAAACATATGAGTGTTAAGCTTTATTTAAAAAAAAAAAAAAAACATACAGCATATATCATACACACAATATATAGTGGTTAATGGTTTTAGAGGCAAGGCAGATTTTAAAGGAGGTTACCAAGCAAATTTATCACGGCCATCCATAAGAAAAAAAAAACATGCCTATGTGTATATTTTGTGCATTCCTTTCATTCATCGTTTGGTTAATTAGTAAAACTCTATATTTCTGGTATAAGTTACTGTAACTATATATCAGTTTGGTATCAGTTACTATAATTCCGAGGTTTTTGCTGTCATTGTAGGTAGGTAGCTGGCATTGCAGCATGGTGGGTCTGACACAACAGTCATAGTCATGTTTCGAAGAGGGGAAATCTTTTATGGAGCGAGTGTTACAGGACAGAGACATCTAAGAATGTTACAGAGAGCAGTGGGTGCCACTAGTACACAACACTATTGTACTGAGATGCTCTAACTGGTAATGTTTACTCATGCACTCCTGCTCTCTTCCAATTTTATTGATCATTTTTGTCTTGCCTTTCTCTAATATGTCAAAATGCTTTTTAGAATTGCTTCGTTTTACTTAATAATGATTGTTTAGTGTGCTTTTAAAAAGGAAACAAGCCAAGGTAATATGAATTGGAATGTTAGCCTTAACATTGTTCCTTAAAATGTGCTTTTCAAATGATATTATTTTAAACATATTCCTTTTGGGGGGATATGCTTGCTTTCTTGGGTTAAAAAGTGTTTTATTTATTTTATAATGGAAAATCATAGGCAATAAGTGTGAAAGATGCTGATACATACAGTGCAAGCTTTTATAATATAAAGGCGATATGCATTTGGCAAGCTGTAAACCCACTGTGAAATTGTAAACAGTAATCACTCTCCAGCATGTTCAGAGGGCTTAGTATAAAATACTTCAACTGGCTGCATTAGGAATGTGTCTTCCCTGATAACACTGAGTGCATCTTTATTTGCCTGAGTATCTAACATTCTACAATCTGCAAATAGGAGGAGAAAGAAAGGAGAGTGTAAGAATTTGAAGAGTAAATGCCTTGTGCTTTGCATTCATTCATTTAGAGTATTTACTTATAATTTCAGTTTTGGGCACAATTTTTTTTTTCCAAATACTTAATGTTCATGTTTCACCCAATCAAGACGAACGTCGAGCTTAACTTAGTATAAATAACATTCTAATAAAAGCATTTTTTAAATATTCCTTTAAAATAGCAATAAAATAGCTTCATTATTTTTCTGAATGATATGCTAAATATCAGTAGTCAGAGATATTTTACCAGGCTCTGGTGCTGTCTATAAAAGGCAGTGTGTGCTTTAATGCTAAAGGTAGATTGTTTATCATTCACATCAGTTTTAGGGAATGTCAGTGACGCTGTGGGCTGTTGCTTGTTTGGTCCGTTCGCTTATTTGCCCTAGTCTCACCTTCTCACAACAGTTCTCCCGTGAAAAGAAAAGGAGAAAAAAAGGGAAAGAGAGGTTAAAAGGTCCCGAAGGGGGAAGCATTCAGTCTTGTGGCTTGTGCTTTTGATTTCTTCAAGCGTGTACAATGACCTCTAGAGTCATTAGCATTTTCTAGTAACACCAGGGGTGTGATAGAGGAGGTCTTATTAGAATTTCTTAGCAAGTGACGCTTGCAAAGAAAACTTTTCGAAAGACTGTCATTTGAGAGAGTGTACACAGATATTGTCACACAGAATAGTTGCTAGAAACAAGTATGTCATAACTCACTCAGTCAAACCTGACAGAGGGCAAAGAGATGATAAATGCAAATAATGTAACTAACCTTAAGCTTAATTTCATGGTATGATTATTAAAATTTTGCATTTGTAAACCAACTTACTGCTTGTACCCATTTCTTTCAGTACAGTAGGAGAAATAAGCACTATCCCCTGGTCATTATACATATATGCTACAACATTTGAATGGATTTTAATGTTTGAATGGCTTTTTGGTGTTGTTACACAAGCCCAGATCTGCCTGCAGATGACTGGGGATCTCGGACGCACTCAGATAGTAAAGGCACGAACAGATTGTGCCAGATAGGTCAGAGGTCATGGAGTGAGGTTATACAGGGGTAAATGACTATCACTGTAAAAGAACAGGAAGGAGTTGGTCTGCACAGGTTTGTTTAGTTCAAACTGAACAGATGGTTTTCTGTGTACTCTCTCCCTGTGTTCTGAAAGTCATTTACCGCATTCAACTATTCACATAATACCAGTTCTGAGAGACGTAGAATGCATATGGTATATATTAATATAATCAGGAATAATTCAAAGTATACAATATATTATTTCTCCTTTTACTTCAAGCCAAGCCTTGCTTTTTGTGCAAGTGTTAGTTCATAGGCACATGTTAGTGCACTATCAGACAATGTGGTTGTAATCCCTTTTTACATTAGTACATGTTATTTCAGATAAAATGAACTGTAATGGGGAATCATAAAAGCCTAAACTACAAAACCCATCATTTGTTCTGTTTGCATGATTTCAGCAGGTCTTTTTATTCCTCTCTTTTTTTCAGTAGATAAAAAGCTTGGGGACTTGGATACAGAAGGGGTCTGTGTGCTCGCATTAATCACTCTTTCGTGGTTCCTCTTCAACGAGTGTATACTCCATAGTTGAGCCATTTGTGGCCGCCGAGGTTACCTGGAAGCAATTATCAGCAAAATCTAAGCAACACTGCATATTCAAAAACAATTAAAAACAACAGTATATATCAGCGTTTTTAGCAGGCTGATGTTTGTTTAAATGTTGACAAAATATTTGAGCAGTGACTAAGCTACTTAAATTAGCAAAAATAATTTACAGCATATTGCTAAATGTAGATCACTTGAAGAACTCTAGTCTGCATGTGCAAATAGAAAACTTTCTGTCTCATTTCTGAATTTTGCCAGTTAACAACCACAGGCATGTTAATTAAAGTGTTGTTCATTTTGGTTATCGGTTACTTTGTTATTCATGGCATATTAATGCTGAAGTCCACAGTTTGTTCAGTGCCCTACATAATGTCTATTGATGTCTTAAGGTCTACCATACACTCACTGGCCACTTTATACCTGCACATTAATTCATTTATCTCAACAGAATATTAGGTGCTAGCAGCACTATACATAAAAACATTCAGTTACAGGTCAAGAGCTATTCACGTCAAACATCAGAATGGGGAAAAATGTGATCTCAATCACTCTGACCGCAGCATGGTTGTTGATGCCAGGCGAGCTGGTTTGAATGTTTCAGAAACTGCTGATCTCCTGGGATTTTCCACACACAGCAGTCTCTAGAGTTCTGCATGTGGAAATGCACAGGTTAAAGGAGAATGGCCAAACTGGGTCTAGCTGGCAAAAAGGTTATGGTAATTCAAATAGCAACTCTTTACAACCGTGGTGAGCAGAAAATCATCTCAGAGCTTATAACATGTCAGACCTTGAGGTGGATGGGCTACTACAGTAGAAGACCACACTGGGTTCCATTCCTGTCAGCCAAGAACAGGAATCTGAGGTTACAGCGGGCACAGGATAATCAAAACTGGATAGTTGAAGAGTGGAAAAAGCCCAGGCAAAGTTTTTCCAATTAAACTGTCCAGTTTTAGTCGTCCTGTGCCCACTGTATTTATTTGAGTTACCTTAGTTTGGACCATTCTGGCCATTCTCTTCTCTTGACCTGTATCTGTATGATTTTATGCAATATACAGTATACCATTGTCCTGGTTGATTAATGGCACAAAGAACCATTTTTGACCTTTTTTGTACTTTTTTAGTTATATATATATATTTTTTTTAGGTATAAATAGTATTGGTTATAAAAGACACTGTGAAAAATTGTCAATATCTTACAGTCTGAGTTACAATGGTTCATGTATAGATAGATATTTAAAAAATTTGATTTATAGATTATAGATTTATGAATTATAGATTTTAGCCTGGTAAAAACTCGGTGCCAGGTTTGAAATTTAAATATTCAAACATTTACATTCATAACACCTTCGACAACCCATGAAAACATAAAAGTGCATGCAAGAGTCGCTGGTATTTTCATGCACACTGTTTGTTTCACTGGAACTCATAAAGCATGCATTATCATGCAGATCCAAATTTAACAGTCAACATTCACTCAGCATTCACAGTTTTGTATATTTGGTATATTTTGTAAGACACAAACCACAAAATAAAACAAGAAAAAAATAACAATATAATAAGACACTATATACAAAGAGACATAACAACAAACTACACATAGGTGAGTGGCAGTATTAGATATATTCAATGTTATTGTGCAAAGCCACTACAATGGTTTGCATCTTTGTGTAAATTTAGGTTAGTTGGTGTGAATTCATTCTATTTATTCTATATTGACATGCAAGCACAAACGACAGCAGCAGAGCAGCAGCATTTCTGTCATCCTTATAGTACTTCAGGTTGCAAAGGCTAAGGTCAAACCTCTTTATGTTGTCTGTAGAGCTAATAGTATCTTAGCGACTAAATTAAATGTGAGAGTTGTTTAAATATATACGTTGTTTACTGGTGCTGGCATAGTGCTACAAATGAACCTAGTTAGATCAATGAAAATATATATTACAATAAAACTTTTTTTTTGCAGTCTTTTAAAGTGCATGTAGCCTGATGTGTGCAACATTACCATACATTGATAATGAAATGTTTTGTTGCTGCATTTGCGAAAAAAGTAAACCAATGGCACAAAAAGTCCTAGCAGTGAAGAGTTATATTTTCAAATGGTTTTTTGAAAATGATGACATTATATAGTTTGGCATAAAGTTGAACAATATTTGAACTGAATGCCACTTTGTTATCTACTAAAAATGACTATTATATAAAGAGGTTTTTGACACTCTGAAAAGTCATTTTTTTACATGAGTTAAATCCTATTTAACAGAAATTTTGAAAAAATGACAAGAAAACTGCCGTCTCAAGAAAATGCCCATTGAAATATATACACCATTGAGTTTGGGTGGTTGTGTACATATTTACACTGGCATCAAGAGCACAGACTTGCAGTAAATAGCAGAGAAAGAAATGCAGTCAGCATGCAGCAGGGATGAGCTATATACAAGTCTCTATGTCCATAAGCGTGAATTGTACCTTGCACTCATCTACTACGACTGAATTCGGAGCAGCAATGACGCACTGGTTGGAGTTGTTTTCATGATGGTTCTTGAGGTCATCATAGTAAGACTGTGTCTTCGTCATCTCTATGTCATCAGACTTCCCATGCTGAGCATCCAGGGCATCTAGCTCAGCTTTAGACAAATGATACACGATCCCAGCTCCATATGAGTCACCCACTACATTGACAGAGGTGCGGAAACGATCCCTAAAATAGAAAAAAAAAAAAACATACATCAGTGAGTGAGCGTGAGTCTGCATGAAGCTACATTCCATTAAACCTCCACTGAACAACTTCTCTGTTTAATTGTGCATGGTGCCATCTATTCAATCGACCTTTTCTGCAGCAATTCAACAGCTTTTTCCTCACTGTTTTCAGGTCAAATGAAGTATCTATCATGGGCTCAATTAAAAAAAAAAAAATATATATATATATATATATATATATAAAATATGTATGTATATATAAAATTAAACTGAGACCATGAGGCCTATTCAAAATATACTCACAGAAGCCAGTCGACAGCTACCAGAAGACTGATATCCTGAGTCGGCAGGCCCACTGCGGTCAGAATGAGCAGCATGGTTACCAGCCCTGCACTGGGAATACTGGCTGCTCCAACGCTGGCCAGTGTAGCTGTAAGACTGGTAACAGGGTATTAAACATTTTCACAGGTATTACAAGATAAAATATCCTTCTATATGTTTACTATATACAGTAAGGGTAAAACACAATGCCACTATCTGTAACTGTCTAGTGCTCGAAATATCTGTATCTGCACCTTGACTCAGATTTAAACCTTGAAAAGACCAAAAAAAAAAAAAAAACCCGGAGGGAGACAGTTCCTCGACTTCAGCTACATCAGTCGAGTTGCATAACTGGTGTAGAGAAGTGAGCGGTACTGTATTTTTTATTCCCTCTCACAAAGTTCTTATATTTGTTTGTCACTGCCTGTGATATTTTCTACCAATTTTATTTGCTTCTATTCTATCCAAAATATAAACACGCTAGTAGCCTTATTTAAACCACTGTAACCAAGACCAGGCAGTTACTAAGGATGAATGAACAAACTGTAAATATCCTGTATGTTAATAAACACAATCTTTTTTTGTCTCAAGGCATTCGTGTCTGAACACTCACTCATGCCAGCTTGTAAGTAAAAACTTCCTACTTGTGCAAATTTTTAGTTGAGTTCTGTGAGATCCCACTGCACACATCTAATCTCAACCAGATTCCCTGTAAACCTTTCTGGCAAACTTTCTAAAAATAAAATAACACAAATAGTGCACATGCTGTTTGTATCTGTATTTGTATCTGTTTAGAACACATTTTCTGTTACATCCCTAATATACAGGTGTCAGCTACAAAAGTAGTGTTTATGATAACTGAACCAGAATTAGAATTAGCCTACAGTATACAGTATATGTAAATGTTTATGCTAGTTATGTTGCCTCAGTGTCATGACTTATGAACCTACTTTTTAGTGTCTAGTGAAAACAGCAATATGCAGATATAAATACCAATAAATACCAGGGCTTACCTGACTGTGACAATCTGACCAGGGTCCAGGACAATGCCGTTCATCTGGGCAATGAAGATAGCAGCTACTGCCTCATAAAGAGCAGTGCCATCCATATTGATTGTTGCACCAACAGGCAGTACAAAGCGGGTTACTCTCTTGTCAATGCCCAGGTTCTCCTCTAGACAGCGGAAGGTGACAGGAAGCGTGCCAGCACTGTAAGAGGTAGTGTTAAAAGATCAATAAATGATTGAAATCTTGTCAGCCTGCAATGTTTCAGCATGTCAGCATGATATTTCAACTTCATTCTTAATCTGGCTAAAGACTAAAACATGGTCCTCTGAGAGATACCATGATTGGGGTGCCATTTGTGTTCCACTGATATTACATTTAAAAAATATGTATAAAGTAAAGATAAAAGGCAGTTTACCTTCACAACAACCTACATGCATGTTTCAGATAAATAACATACCATTAACAAAATCTACAGCATTGCATTATTAAAATACTTAAAACTTTTTATTTTACAGCAACGTGTCAATCCATTTAACACCTCATGCTTGAAACATCATTTTCCATAAGTCACACATTATAGGTTATGAAAAACGTACATTTTATTTGTGTCCCAAAACATTCACTCAACCCTGGAGAATATCCTTTTTGGAATATTCCATAAGTCACATGTTCAACAAGAAGCTGCATCATACAAATATCCATTGATCATGGGAAGAATAGTAATCGTAAAAGTAAATAGTTCTCTAATTCTTTTTTCTTTATTTTCATTAGCATGGATTCTAGTTAACCCCATTTTGTGCATTTGCTAATTCTTAAGGGGTAAATGGCACTGCAATTGTGGACTCACCCTCCTACAAAACCTGACACTAAATCTGTTATCATAACTGAATTAACTTGATTTGTTTACAAACAATTTGCCAAGGGAAATCAATACCAATACTGTTGAATATGATAAGTCTGATAAGATTACTGCTTTAAAATGTAGCTTAGATTGTATTTTGTGTCACAGACATTGTATTTGTCAGGGTAAAAAAGAAAAATAATGTGTCACACCTTGAAGCTGTTCCCAGGGCAGTGATCCAGGCTTGGAAGATGCCCATGAAGAAGCTGAAGGGATTTTTTCTCACAATGGCAAAGTAAATGCATGGTAGGAATATGGCACCATGAATGATGAGACCAATGATGACTGTGACCATGTACATCCCCAGCTGTCTGGCCACTACTTCCAAATCCTTAATGGAGATAATCTTGCCACAGATCAAGCAGGCAATACCGAAGGGAGAATACCTGTAAGTAAAGATATTCTATGTGAGGACATTTAATTTAACATTTCTTTGACCATGTAATGTCAATCTCTTGATAACAATCACCTTTTTTTAGAAAATAGTCCCAAGAGACAGCTGCATGCACAATAACTGTGGTGGAGAAACCTATTTCACAGACAACGTAACTGCAATATTATCACTTACCACATGATCATGATGACCAGCCTCATCACGATCTCATTCAGGATGTTAAAGAAGTCAATCATAAGCCTTGCCCTCTCACCCATCTTCCCCATGCAGATACCAAATGCAATAAAGAATCCAATCAAACCTGTGACAGATTGCAATGACATTGAGATTCAGATTTGAGATAAATTGTAAACAAACTAATTTCAGATTTCATTCTGTTTGGTCCCATACCCAAAACATTCATTCCACTCTTAAACTGCAGAGATTTCTTTTCCTTGAATATGGGAGGAGGCTTAGTGGCACCCGAAAGGAAGTCCTCCATGGTGCTGTTGGTGTCATCAAATTGTGGCTGAATCTCAACCTTCTTCACAACAGTCTGGATCTGTAAATCCAGTCAACGGTTCAGTAAATGTGACAACTGACATTTCAAGTCATAAAAAAGGGTTAAACTATATACAGCACTAACCTGCTGGAAGCAAGCCTGAACCAAGTTCTCAGGGAAAAGGTTTCTAATGAGGTCAAAAAAAGCATCAAGACTAGAGACCTCATCATTTTTGAGTCCCTCCCCAAGGTTTTCCTTTAGTTTGGGGTTGCCAGGATGGATGATCAACACCAGTATTACTCCCAGCACGGCAGCAATTATAGTGGTGGACATGTAATAAATCATTGCTCTGGTACCCACACGGCCACTAGACTTTGCATCCAGACCTGCAAGACCTGGATTGAGGATATGTAACAGGTTAGTGCTCTTATTTTTTATGAGTATTACACTGACATGCACCTCTATCCTGGTGTCCAGATAGTATAGATACGTAGTTACCTGTGATTAAACTGGAGATGATGAGAGGAAGAATAAGCATTTTTAGCATCCTCATTAGAATATCTCCAGGGAATGCAATTACCATGACAATGTTGTCATCGATAGGAGAGGCCACACGCAGAAGCATACCAGCTACAGCTCCCAATATCACACCTGGGGAGATATTAGATGGAGAATAGGACTGAGAGGAGGAAATATACAGATTCATTTCTCATAGACCCATTCATTATTCATTCTTACTGGCATGTAATTTGCAAAGATTTTCCAAAAATCGAAAATCTGAGAGAATATCCAGCAATCTGATTGCCAACACACAGATTTAGAAACCTTGGTGATACTGGTGGTGTGTTTTTATGTACGTGCCAGTTAATTATGTAAAAAAAGACAAGTCTGTGAAGTGAGAGGAATGAAAGGACATAGAAATACATTATATCATCAGTGTCATAAACAGACACAAATATCCCCCATAAGGAGTAAGCAGGGTCTTTAACCACATTTTTGAAGGTGTGCAGGAATGGTGCTTCTGAACTCTAATTTGGAAGCCATGTTGAAAACCTTGGCCTCCTACAATAATTTCCCCAGAGATTATGGAAGGCCTGTCTGTATTAATGGCCTCTCTGTGGGGCAGTGAACAGCCAGTCTGGAGCCCCCACAGCCACACAATACAGTGTGCAAGATCAGTAGCCCATCTACCACGAAAGCAGACATGCGTCTTTTGTTCTTGTACCAAAGATTAAGATCCAGAGGAGCTGTTCAATAATGCTTTACATTATTAAAGCACACCTGATTCCTTAGCAAGCATGCCCTTTACTAGCAAAACCCTCTTTCAATCAAGCCCACTGGCTTCTAAAGCAGTGGTGGCTGAACGGTTAAGGCTTGGGATTACTGATCAGAAAGTCGGGTTTTCAAGCCCCAGCACTGTCAAACTGCTGCTGTTGGGCACTTGAGCAAGGCCCTTAACCACATCTGCTCCAGGGGTGCCGTATCATGTGCACTTAAGGCATGACAGTGTATTGTTTATATACTAGAATCCCCACTGTGCTTGCTCAACCTGAAAAACTTTGCAGAAAAACAGATTTTGCCTTTTCAATACACCCCCAAATTAAGTCAGCGCCCACATCTTCATCGCAGAAATGCTGGTGCAGTGGCTTGCATAAATATTCACCCCCCTTGAACTATTCCACATTTTGATGTCTTAGAGCATGGAAATGAAATGGACTTAATTGGGGATTATATGTCATAAAACTATGTAAAACACCCGTAATATTCAAGTGGGAGAAAATTCTATATAATTAGCTTAATTAAATTTTTAAAAAATTACTAAATTACTTCCAGTGCAAATAGTTTCTATCAGAAGACAGTCCACCTGTGTGCAAATTTCAACTCAAGTGTGATCTCTATGTATATACACCTGCTCCTGGAAGGCCAGGCAGAGGAGCAATCAAGAGGCCAGGGATAACTCTGGAGGAGCTGGAGAGATCCACAGCTCAGATGAGAGAAGCTTTCATAGGACAACCATAGCTCCCAAACTTGCCAAAAGATATATTAGCGATTCAGCAAATGTGGAAGAATTGCACTTTTTGGCCTTGTCCCAAAATTCTATTTTTGTCAATGCTCATTAACCTGAAAGCACCATACCCAGTGAAGCATAATAGTGGTAGCATCATGTTTTATTACCCTTGGCCTTTTGGCTGCTTCTCTGAAAAATCCCTTCCTTACCTGGCCACTGACTTTTGGTTGATGGCCTCCTCTAGGCAACCATATTCCTCCTCTCGGAATATAGTTGTGCCATATTCTGTCTATTTTTAATAATGAACTTAGTGGTGCTCCATAAATCGGTCAGAGTTTGCAAAAAAAAAAAAAAAAAAATTATATCCCTGATTGATACTTTTCCAGAACTTGGTCCTGGACCTGCTTTTTTTTTTAGGCCATTAAAGTCAAAGTCCTGTTCTTACAAATTTTGCATTAAATCAGGTTGGTTAAGCATATAATAAAAAGAAAGACATATCTCAGTTTGATGGAGAGATAGAATGTCTGATACTCACCCATTACAGTAAGTGTGAGGAGCAGGTTCTTGCGCATCTTCTGGCAGATAAGGGCACATTTGGAGCGTGGTGTAGCCTCGATGGGCTCCAGGTGGCTCTCATGCATTCGTACCTCCACTTGCTTAGGCATGCTGTTGGCACTGTAGTGTCAGATAGTGAATCAAGTTGATGTACATGATCTGAGTTGCAGTAAAACTACAGAGTGCACTGAGAGAATGAACTGAACTGGACTATACTAATTAAACAGTTACTTAGGGGGAGGAACAGATGGATGACGGTTGTAGAGTGACTGTAGGCTGCTGATGATTAAAAGCAAAAAAAAAGCTGATTTTTTTAGTAGTACACTTTGCAAGAGACATTGAGCTGTTAAGAAGGAACAGATGTTGAGTTGTTGGGAGTGCTGTCAGGCTCCTATCACAAACACTTCAAAAGTGAAATTATGTGAAACCAAGCATTAATTGTCTGCTTGTAAATGTCACAGCAGTTATCCTTCAATCAGTAAGCAGACTGGCTGAATGACTTACATATATTTTAAAAGTAAACTGATGCAGTAAACTGGGTTTATTCTGTGCATTTGACTATGGCATATCTTGGACATGATCAACATTAAATTAGGTTATGCATGTTCTTTGCTCATATTTCACACTGCATAGAGTAATGAGTACTATCAATGACCTGACAGCCCCCAGAAATAGATAGTGCCAGAGGCTTGGCTATACATGGAGGTTCTGAAAACAAATATGCAACCATTTTACCTTCTGCACCAACTCTCTACATTACAAAAGAAAAGCTGCACAGACTCACTTTACACCCTCCATAAAAATGTAGTGAATCTAACACATTTTTCAGGAGCTCTGCTATCTGAGAGAAAGATCTATTTCAGACTGCCTGTTAGATGTTTAAATTAGTCAGATAGCATGTGTGTGTGTATGTGATAGAGAGAAGGAGAGAGAGAGAGACAGGTGTGAAAACAGAACATACCGGCTTCATCTCTCACTCATGAAGGACTCATGAGTAGTTTTCTCCTACAGTCACCATATGGTTGTCAAACTAGCTATTTGAGTAAATACACTCAGGAGGATTGGAAACCCAGTGCAGCATTTCTCAGTGTTTGGGATGATTTTAAACCATGATTAAATCTTAATCATGGACTATTACTCTATCTTACACTTTATATTGTATTGCAGTGTTGTGTAACAAATTTTAACTAGAGTAGAGCTTTCAAGTAGAGTTATTATTGTCAAAAAATTAATTTGAATTCTTACAAAAGGGACACCCTGGGAGCGCAAGAACACAATATCGGCCCTGCTCTCTGGGTGAAAAGGAAGGCGTTTCTCCCTTCCCTGTCCATCAGAGTAATGCTAGCCAACTGCACGCCTATTAGGGGAATTACTGGTCACTTCCAAGTGCATTCAGCTGCTCTAAGATGTTGCACAAGCAGCAGTTTGAAAAGATGCAATATCTGGCTTGATGTATCTCAGAAGAAGAATGTTTAGCCCACATCCTTCCACTCAAGTAGCTGTTACGTGAGGGAGGAGACCTACCTAGTACAAGTAGACCATGACTAAACTAGACTATGGCTAAAATGCACAAGTAATGTGTGTGTATAATCTAGCCAGGCTAGAATACTGACATTCTCCAACCAGTATTACAGTGCACTCAAATGATGTACTTCATTTTTCCACCTTGTTTTATATAAATATATATATATATATATATATATATATATATATATATATATATATATATATATATATATAAATATATATAGAAAAAAAAAAAATTTTAAAAAAAAAAAAAAAATTTTGGG
>CM075011.1:12409922-12421333 GCA_037576675.1 Pangasius sanitwongsei
ACATCTTGATTGTTTTATTTCAAATCCATTGTGGTGGTGTATAAAGGCAAAAACTCTGTCATTGTCCAAATACTTCCAGGCCTGACTGTATATATATATATATATATTCTTACCTAATTAAGCACCTGTAGTTGGATAAGTAAGGTGTGTTGATAAAATCATGAAGGAAAGGCTAAATCTTTCTGTCCTAACAAGGCACTCCCTACAGGCTCCCTATAGGCAGAACAGCTGGTCAACTCTCAGGCACACAGATGGAGCCCCATAATAGTTCTTATGTGGGAATGTGTAATACTGGCATTTTATCACCAAGGCCTCTCAGTAAATGCTCTGACACCATCCTGAGTCCAGAAGGGAAAGAGAGAAAAATGTCAGCTCTTATATTGGATCAGAGCCATTGTGTGTTGCGATAATGTAGGACACCAAGAATGCTAATATTTGTTACTGAACCAGCTAGTAGAATGATAATGGAATCGAACCAAACCATAGGCAAAAATGGTGAGGTAAATCATTGTGTGGGTGATATACATTTCTTGTTATGTAATGCAGGATCCCATTCTATTAGGCCTTTTAAATGAGTTAAGTTCTTGCTGAAAAGGTAATTGAATTTCTCAACAGCAAAGACTGACAAATGAACACTTCTAAAAGAAAAAAAAACAGGCACAGGCCTGGCACAACAGATTTCAGGGCTGCCTTGCCAAAAGGTTAACATGCTTTCCGTCAAGATGCCAATCACAGTGATGTTTCTGCACCATCTGCTTTTATCAAGCTGACCTCTCTTTTTCTCTCTCTCTTTCTGATAGTTTTCTCAACTGATCTCAGCTGCTATGATTTTACTAAAAACAGTGATATTTTGCTTGTTAAAGTTGGCAGAAGGATTTCCTGCTCCACCGCCATCACCGTGAAGGTTACTTAAGTTCAGTCAACATGACTCTTTGATAGAGTATATGTATGACCCACTCTCTCTCTATTCCAATCACATATGGTGACCTTCCATCCAATAGAACAAGGTCAGACAAACCACAACCTACATGCATCACCTGCAGTAAAGCTGGGCTAATGTACAGTAAGGAAAGCTCCAGGCCCTGTCTCACTCCAGCCAACAGACAATGCAGAGAACACACTAATTCATGATCATGAATATTCTGAGGCTATTTCTCCCTCGCTCATTTCATTCAACACAACACATGAACCTACAAAAACATGGTGTGATTGCTAGACATGCTTCGAGCACTGAGATTTGGAGGTCACTGGTACAATACTATAGAGAATGTAAAATGATGGCATATGCAATTCAAGGAAATGATGGAAAATTAATTGGGTATACAAATTAATTAAAACAATAAGGGCAAAAGGTTTAAATATTTAACTATATATAGAGTAATAAGGTTAACCCAATATGCCAAGCATTTAAAGCTGGCAGAAAAAAAAATACTATACTTGTGATGCAGGTTTTCGAAAACTAATAAATGAAAAAAAAAAACTTACGTCATTACAGTTTTTCTGATTATATAATAGCCTCCAAACTCTTCACTCCCAGCTAAGAATGCTCAAATTCCAGCTTTAAACGTCTCTAAATAAATAAAATAATAAATCTTTGACTTCCAGAGTCCCAGGGTCCAAACTCCCAACTAATGATAACTTCCAGATTGGCTTCAGGTTTCCACCCTGCGAGCCGCTTAAAAGCCTTTCATTCCACTCCAAATCCAAACCCAGGCCACATCCAGATTTCAGATCCTGACTATAAGGACCAACAGCAAAGCCTCAAGTCTTGCACTCCTTCCGCCAGTGTGAGTCCATCCTAGTGAGACAGAGAGAGCCTGAGCTTCTCCAAAGGAGGTAGCTATAGTGGGAAGGAGGAGTCTCTAACACTAATCCCCCAGAAAATATTCTCACCCACTGTCAGGATCAGTCTCTATGCAAGAACCACTACCATGATAACAGATCAAACACCCCATCAGGGATAAACTGTCACAACATTTTCAAATCACAGCATATTCAAATCCAGAAATCTTTCTAATAACTTAATTATCTTCTTGATAGTTATTGTAATTAATATTTGCAGATATTTTCTGTAATGTTTGATTACAGTAATAGCAAGTACTGTACTGTATGTTTAATGCAGAACTGTATTTCTACCTCACAACATATTGATAACAGTACATTACTATAAAACCACCACTGCAATTTACAATTATACTGTTTATACTACATTTCAATGATAGATAACATTACACAATATTACATAACATGGGAAGCTACAATATCAAACTGTAAAACACATTTACAGTATTATACTGGTTTGAAGACAGTATTTTTACTGTAGAAATTACAGAAGTTTAACATTGTAATTATAACAAAGTATTGATTATTTTTGAATTTTTGAATCTTGAAGGAATGCGGAATAAGAATTTCATTGTACAGTGTAACTGCTTGTTTTACTGTGCATATGACAATAAACCCTTGAATCCTGAATCTTACAAGAATACTCAATCTGGCCTTCCTGCCCCTCTGATTTACAGTGTATAACAATGGCTAAGGGCACAATGCTGGTGCTAATCCCTAGTCCTACATTAATGACATTTATTATTATGAACAGAAACACTAGAAATGAGTTTATTATGCAAGAATGGTAAATGAATCGGAAATGAATCCCAAAAGCCATTTTACACCTTTGAGTACTAAAAGAATACTGCAAAACAACATATCTGTTGTTAGAAAAAGCAATAAGTCCATTATAAGTTTGGTTGAAGAATGAAAACGGAAAGCTGGGGTCACGTTAAAGCAGAGTGAAAGACAGCTCCAAGGTAACAGCCATTGGAATTCCATCACTTTCTATGGGGCCTAGGACACCCTGCTTTTTTGTGTGTAGAGACTCTTGATGTATAGGGAATGTATAGGAAATGTGGACATTTGTGTGCATGTGTTGCTGTGTGAGGCTCACACTAGCTAGCCAAAAGAGGCCAGTGAGAGGCATATTAATCTCTCTCTCTCCATCTTTCTCACTCTCTTGGCTGGCACCATGTGAAGTTCCCCTGTTACCCCTCTCCTCATCTGAGAGCTCTTTGTCCCACACTCAAACAGTGTCAGTGGCCTCTGCTATCCCATAACCCCCCACCCCACTGCAACCAGCCTCAGTGCCCAAGCTCAGCCTCTGAATTTGCATAGTGGAGGGAGGGATGGTGGGCACATGCAGAATGCCAGCTCCATTTAGGCCACTGATGTCATGCCTGTGCCCACCGTGGGAGAACTGTGGCGGGGCTTAGAGGGTGAAGGAAGGCCCTTTCTCCTCTCTCTCCAGCCCTTCTTTTCTGGTATGAATGAATCTTTCAGAAACGGCAGCCCATTGTGCAGAATAATCGACAGCGATTATCCCGATTTTATGCTGCCTTCCCGGAGAGAGGTCTCTCTCTCTCTCTCTCTCTACCTTGGTCTTGCTCTCTCTCTCTCTGTGTGCATCACCAGTCCTTTCATAGAAGATGCAAGGCAATGATGGCCCTGACAGGTTGTCTTAGCAACCACAGAAAAGAAAAGAGGGAAAAAGAGAGAGAACTCTTGCTCCACCTTGGCTCAAGTCACTCTAAATAATAAGATAATAAAGAAGCAACTGAATAATATAAGAATATAAAAATATATGTGAAGAGACTGACTGTCAGCAGATATACACT
Source organism: Pangasius sanitwongsei (assembly GCA_037576675.1). Classification (NCBI taxonomy): domain Eukaryota; kingdom Metazoa; phylum Chordata; class Actinopteri; order Siluriformes; family Pangasiidae; genus Pangasius; species Pangasius sanitwongsei. The sequence continues at coordinate 12,413,588 of CM075011.1, forward strand.
AATGCCAAATTCCAAATAACTGGTATGGCAGAATCAGTTTAAAGCAAGACATTACAGGTAGAAACAACAACATTGGTCATTTTTTGATTATTTGGAATACATTTCATCTCTAATATATCTTCTCTTAAACTATAGTAATAAAATAATCAAAACTCAACAGAAAAGTGTTCATTTCACTGTTTTTGTACACTCATGTCCACCTCTATATCTTAAACTTTCCAACACTGATGTTGATCTTCAAGCCCTGTGACAAAAAAAAACTGACATGACAAAAATACAAGAATATAAGCAATCAGCTGGTGAAGAAATATTGCTATTCACATGTAGTCTTGCCTTAAAACATCCACACAAACACAACATTTCCTCTCATTACACTCGACAAGTCTCATATGTTCTCATTAGCACACATTGTGTAGGCTCTATATTGGCTAGATAATCCCCTCCCCCACCCCTGGCTCTATGTAGGAGCTCAATCTCTCGCCATGTTGATCTCTAGCAGTTTGGATACATTCTGCCCCTCTGGGCCTCACACTCACATATAAAAGGTGTTTAACCTTAACCATCAAACACTGGAAAATTAGCTACATTAATATTAATATAAACTATTAAAAGTTTGGAAGTAACAAGAAACAGATATTTTATTAATAGTTCCTCTCAATATGTCAGACATTTTCAGGCTACATAAGGAATTGTTCCTAGAACTGGATGAAAGTACACAGCCAGTTTCTGTTGTGCCGCAGGTGAAAATAGGGGCAGAAAATGACCATGACCATCTGACTATCAGTGACACACACACACATGCACACACCACAATATAAACACACAGCCTGACGTCAGAGCTAGCAGCAGCTCAAAATCTGAGCAAATCCAGGCAAAGGTCAAATTACTGCTGTAGGATGCACTTAAACACATGCAAAATACAAAATGCTATCTCTGTGTTTTTGACTGTGCATGCAGTCTATGTGATGTACTGATGCTTTATATGGATGTGGTTGATTCTACTCTGCTAATAAGTCAGTTGTACAGTTATGCAATGTCTGAGGATACCTAATGACACCCTATATACACAAGGCATGTACCTTTGTGGTCATAACAACTATATCATTATTTAAATGGTTGTTATGGCAAGGGATGTAGTCAATAGATATCCCCAGGCTTTGCATAATTATACAATTAACTCACATTTTGTAATTGCATTGTCTATAACATTGATTTATCCTTTCTATAAAAAGGTACAAAATTAATTTTGGCACAGGTAGAGAATAGATTAATAAAATTGAAGTTTTCATACAGTTATTTCATCCACCGTTTATCTACCTGTTTTGAGCAGCTGGGCCTATTACTGAGTATTATGTGCAATGCTGTCAGCATGAGCAAAGTGCTTTGCTTTGTTTGGAGCGACCTTGTTGTTTTCATAATGAGGCAGTGATTAGGGATTTATGGGAAATTGCCATGCCACTGCATGTAGACGGCTTTCACATGTGAGCAGCTCCATCGCAATTATGTGGTAAAAGAGTCATTACGCTAAGACCAATAGCTAGAGCACACTGGAGGATACTTATTCATCTGGTAAATAGTAAATGAATAAAACTGGGCCCTAGGGATGAAGGACTTTCTCACTTTCTGTTCTCCTTTGTTTTATTTCTTACCTTCCACCCCATTCTTCCTAGTCTAATGCTTCTTTTCCTCATACATCTGTACAGCTAGAAAGAACTATTGGAGATTTCACCCCTTTATTGATTAACACACACCAGTGGGTAATCTCCTTGCCTTATCTAGTACAACAAGACTAAGCTTTATGATTTGTATCAGCGTATATGTTTAAGGACTGGTCGTTGTAATGCACTGCGTTGGATAAGCTCAGCTCAGCTTGAATCTCCAAGGATCTCATTAAAATCAGCCTGGACCAATACCCCTCCCCCATTCTACAACTCATCATTACAGGGAAAAGAACACAGACTCGGAGAGTGAGAGAGAGGGACAATGAAAGACTGGGGTGATGGCTGTGCTTTGAGGGAGCTGATTGGATCAGTGATGGGGAGTGGCAAGAGTTTTATGCAGAATGGTTTTGACAGCAGAGGCAAACTTGAACACTTCACACATTACACACAAAACCGCAATGGAACAATAAAACTCTCTCTCTATGTGTGTGTGTACGCATGTACGTCTATATGTACGTATGTATGTATAACAGGTCATATATGATGAATGCATATGAATATGAAAAATATTTTCACTTTGAAATTCAAGAAGGGCCAAAGAGGTCGCAGTTAGCTCACTGCTCATACCCTTAACGTGTTCTTTACAAAAGACTGGAGATTCCACAGAACAAAGCCTGAGCAACCAGGGGGAAGAAATTCCACCAATTATCTCTACCTGAATAAAAGCTATCTGTAATTTGAAGAATGCCCAATGACATAAACCCAGTATTGGATAGGGGCTTTACAAATTGATTCAGCACAAGTTACAAACATTCCATGAAGCTCTGAGTGTAAGAGCAATCCATAGTAGTAGTGTAGTAGTGTAATCCATAACAGCCAAATTCATTTGGGAAAATAAGGTGGATCAAGTCAGCATACGAAATAAAAACTAAACTCCACAAACACCAAAAGAAATGCAAAGGAATTTAGTTCATGTAGAACCATGTCCAATGAAATTCATGTATCACTTTTGGATAATGATTTCTTTTCAATACAAACACACAGTTTTGATGACAGTATCATCAGAACCATGCAGAAGATAAAGACCATATCATGCAGAGAGCTTTGTTATGAATGCCCTTAGCATTATGTTTAACTAACAGTTTTGCACAAGTGCAAAACAAAACTGATCTTTATTCACATACTCCCATCTGGGAGAATCCTTTATAGTTCTAGGGTTTTGTGAACCCTGAAACAGAAAATTTCTCTTGCAGAAGATGTATGTTCCATGTAGAACCTCTTTAAAAGATCGAACTGTTAACTATCCAAAAATCCCTGATGAAATGTTTTATTTTAAGAGTGCTCAGAAACTGATCCAGATTTTTCTTGCCAAATAATGATATACTAAATGCTTTTTCCAGCTGTGCAACTATACAGAATATTTACTGGAATCACACAGAGTCAGCTTTTATTTTAGTCTTCCAACTGTTCCTTTTAAATAATTTCATTTGGCCATAAGGGGGACCACTACCAGTGCCAGGCTGACACTGTACTTCTTTTTGTATATAAGGCTGGGCCTCAGGGTATGAGATGGGAAAAATGCCAATACAATGGATAATAATGATGTTCGGTTCTATTATTAATGACGAATGTCACTGATCTGCTAATCAGCTGTCTTTACTCTAGAAAAGTGCACGCATTTGACATCAGACTCACAAAACTGGAAAATGCCAATGTACTGATGAAACATGAGCAATGTAAAAAACTGTTTTACTCAATATGAATATGACTTGTATCAGTAGTAATATTAACAGTAAGACATGAACCCGCTACTATGGTACAAACTATAATACAGACTTTTATTATTGAATCTAAAATCATATATCTCTATGAATTATGGCATCCTTTGTTTTTCAAACAAAGTTGAGAGAATTCTGAAATGTAACTATCCTATCACTGACTTTTCATACAGTGAAGAATGGCACACTGAAACAGATAATGCTGCGTAGCTATGGAGCCTGCATGACAGGTCATAGGTTGGTGGATAGACAGATGGATAGATAAATAAATGAATGCGATTCCTAATTAACCAGCGCATGGTACGATGAGCCAAGTCTGCCACAAAACATCCACTGTGTTGGGCCAGCCATTGAAGCAAACCGCTCTTGAAATCCGCCAAGTGCAGAGGAATAATAGAGCAGTTTATAGGGCTCCATGCCCATTCACAGGCTCCCTGCGATGGGAAACTCTTAGCGCAAAGGTTTAGGAGGGGTTTTTTAATTGTTTCCTCATCTCTCTCTCTCTCCCCTGCTTTCAAAAGTGGGACTGACAAAGAAGCAGTGAAGGGGATTGTTTAGTGTTCCGCTGGTCCAGGCCGGAGGTAAACACAGACGGCCCTGTGTGCCTCCATGGGGTTGCTGGGAAGAGGTGGGCAAAGCATGGCAGAGGAGGAGGAATGGGGGCCCTCCGGAAGAAGAAGGTGGTGGGTATAGGGTGCTGTAGTGTCTCCTGGGGAGAGCTAACATTGTGAGTGGCATCAGGGTTCGCATGCGTGCCTGTTAAGATCAAGTAAAAGTGATGAAGCTCTACGAGATTAAGTGAGTAAGTGGCAGCTCGGCCCTCCGCTCCCACAGCTCCGGCTATTTACATACTCAAGAGTGGAATTAATGCCCCACAGTCCCTGAAGCTGGCACAAAGATGCACACAAAGCTTCCTCAGAGGCCCATTAGAGACTTAGCTGTAAATTAAATGAGGGAAGAGAGGATAGAAGAGGAAAACAGAAGAGGGATGCAGAGATGCCCTGAGGTTCATCCATAGTTCTTAAGAGGGGACTGAGGTGAGAAGAGATTGTTCCACTAACACTTGAGTCTCCAAAAGGACCGCTCAACAGTTTTTTCTCCTTCATCTATTAATATGAACAGAAAGACCACATTCCATCGTATTTGTGTATAAGACTGTCAGAGACTTTACAGAAGGTTTTATTTTGTATAGAGGAGGACAGGTCTGACATGTACTTTTCATAGTCTTCCAAACGTGCAGAAGATGATTTCATGTCTTTACAGTGGTTTAGTAAATTCATATAATAGATTCATTCAAATACCAAGGCTTGGTAAGCTTGGTAGCTTATTTAGTATTAAAGTACAATTACTATTATTGAACTATTCATTCTTTCTTCTTCAGTAACCGCTTCATCCTGGTCAGGGTCATGGTGGATCCGGAGCTTATCCTGAGAACACTGGGTATGAGGCAGGAATATACCCTGGATGGGACACCAGTCCATTACAGGGCTCAACATACAGTAAATATGCTAAATTTAAATTACTTAAAAATATGCAGTTATACAATCATCTAAATAGGAATAATTAAAATATTCTGAACTGACCAATGCCAGAGGCACTGTGATCAGGCCTGTAGGACTCCACAATGCACAATAACTGTATTTATGTCTAAATAGATAACTACAGTAATTTAGAGAAGCTGTCTTTTTAGACCACTATCAGTTTGTCCAAACAAATGATCACCATCAAAATGCATTCTATTCTGGGAACATCACACCTACAAAACAAGGACATAACAGCAAACACATTAAATCGAGATCATGAAATTAGACAGCGTGATTCAAAAGGTGCTGTTCTTCCACAACCATACTTCAGGACTGAAGTATACTCAGTAAACTCTGGGTTGTATTAACACCCACAAATAATGCTAATTATAAGATTAGGAATATGAGTTACAGCATTTGTAGATAATTGAGGCTCAAACAACAATCACTTCACAGCATAAATCAGAGTTTTGCACTCATCTTTGCAGATGGAAAGTTTTTCTGTAAGGATTTGATGTCATTTCAGTACACAATACTGTCTGTGAATTTTGTCCAGCCTTGGTAGATTTCAAGTCAAGTCAAGTCAAGTGGGTTTTTAATTGTCATTCCTCTATATAGCTTGTATGCATTGGAACGAATTTCTCCAGGACCATGGTGCAACACATAACAGTCTGCAAGACTACATAAAGTGCAAATACACAACAGTGTGAGATGGATGCAGGACAAAAAAATACATAGAACAATAAATACAAAGGACATTTCTAGCATATCTACATATCTAACAGCTAATGTCTACCTTCATGCACTGTATATGGTCTCACTCTTGGACTCACTTTTCTAGAGTCAATGTTTTGAGAGACTATACTGGATTTCAACCATATTTTGAGCATTATTTTTTAAAATAATTTTTTTGGCAAACAGTGGAGAGAGAAACAGAGCCAAGCCTCTCTCACTATCCCAGCAGAGTTATTATTTCCAGCATTCAAAATTGCTAAAAATGTGTTATCAATTTGTTAAATGTAGGATTATCTGGGTAGCAGATAGACTGAAAAGGTGTGAAGTGTGTCCATTAAAACAGTGATGCATGTCTGTGGTGAGCTTCTCTGTTCTGGCATGCTAAATATCAGGGGAATGGCTTGGTTTGTTAGCACTGCTCTTGGAAATGTTCACAGATTTTAGCACTCCAGACAGTGGAAAGAGCAAGTGACTAATCCCTGTGCTCCTTCAAATTCATTTATAGTCTACACAGGCACTGGACGAGCAGGAACAGAGGAAGAGAGCGAGGGAGAGATGTGGAGCAAAACAGATGGACTAGGACAGGGAGAAGTGATGAAGAGGAAAGAGAAAAGGAGTTGGATGACATGGAGTTTGGCAGTGTCTCCGTGTTCCCATGAGGATTACTCAAGCGCTACAGTAGATGCCGCCCAGTACCACCCTGTCCACAGCTCTGAATAGACTGAATGGATATGTACACATACACACAGGCACACACAAATTCTTGAGTCTTCTCCACTTCTATCTATTCCCATATATATTATCCCCATTCCATTTCTCCTTATGCTTTTTCTATGCAATGCTACAGCATTTCTCTTTAAATTTTTCCCCATTTTCATGAGGAGCAGTTTGCCAGGTTAGGTTCAGCTTCCCCAAGCATCAGGCACTGACATAATCTATCACTTGTCCACCCCTCCCCTTGCCACATCACCCCTTCCCAAAACTCCTACAGCTCCCCAAATGAACAGAGCCCCACTGTCTTTCATCTTTTCCCTCTCTCATTTCTCCCTTTTATGCACTTGTAGGACAGATCTAATGGATAGACTTCTACTCCCTGCATCTCAAGTGCCCTACTCTCTACAGGAAACCAGTGGGGGCTTTTGCTACCATTTTCCCCATTTAAAAGGCTAGTGAAGCCAAAAAAGAAAAAAAAACAGTTAATTTTAAACATAAACTGAAATTCTTCTTTATGATACCGGATATTGTTTCTATTACCATCAAAATAAGAGAAACGGCATCGTTCCCACATCTCATATTTTGAACTTGTCTTAAATTAATTCACAAAAAAGATTGCTCTTGGTCCGCTGTACCTGCATTAATATACACATGTAAACATGAGGGGAAAAAAAACAGCAAAATTCTGAGCAATAGGAGACGTGGAGGATGGACAAATGTTAATGTGCCAATGTACAACAATGAAAAAAAAAACAACTCAAATACATGTCTCCTCAATAAGCACACAAATAAACACACTGTGCATTTTACCATTTAAAGGAACCGCTAAACTCCACCCTTCCTGTGCTGTAAGGAATTTAATGAAAAGGGCCTCTAGACACAAATCAAAACAGATTACCTGCATGGGTCGTCTCACCCTTTCAGATTTCTGTCACAATCACACAGACCACAGCATTCCATCAGCTACAAGCCTGAGGGCAGATGTTGCCCTGGGTTTAGATCTCACACTGGAATTTCTAACAAATAAAAACCCTCCAAACCCCTTACAGTGAGTACTTACAGTCACTACATACAAATCTCATGCTGCTCATTCAAGTTTTTTGGGGCAAAAGCATTTTAAGGTTCTATCTATCTATCTATCTATCTATCTATCTATCTATCTATCTATCTATCTATCTATCTATCTATCTCTTACAGAAAAGTCGCATGAACTTCACATGTGAAATTTACACAATGTGTATTTTAGACACTTCACATATTTTCATATCTATCTATCTATCTATCTATCTATCTATCTATCTATCTATCTATCTATCTATCTATCTATCTATCTAT
>CM075011.1:12431399-12444508 GCA_037576675.1 Pangasius sanitwongsei
TATGTATGTATATATATATATATATATATATATATATATATATATAATAAAAATAAACAGTACTGTAGGGATTTTGTAGGCATATAGTACAGTGCATGATTAAACAATTATACCAAACAGGTGCTAAGGTTCAACAAGATAATATGAAACACAATCATTACCTGAAACAGAAACAGTGTTGTAGGAGGAATAAAACTGGGTGAGGAACAGCATGGTGAGGTTGCTGATGACAGTTTAATCTAAAAAATCTTACACCATGGTGAGATTGAGCACAGCAATAAGACACAAGGTGGTCTTTCTGCATCAGCAAGTCTCTAACAGACAGATATTACAAGGCAGGCAGATGTTTCCAGATATGCTGTCCAAGCTCTTCTGCAGATGCACAAAGAAACGAGCAATGTTGAGGACCATAGACACAGTGGCTGGCCAAGGAAACATAGTGGAGCAGACGAAAGACACATCATGCTGACAATCCCTTCATAATTGGAAGATGTCCAGTGGCACTATCATCTCAGACCTGGCAGAAACCTGTGGGACCCTGGTACACCCATCTACAGTCCAGATTAGTTTAAGCAGAAGTGGTCTTCATGGAAGAATTGCAGCCAAAATGCCCTACCTCTGACATGGAAATAAGGCCAAACGACTCAACTATGCACAAAAGCAAAGATATGAGATGCAGAACAATGGCAGCAGGTGCTCTGGACTGATGTTTGACTCTAACAGAAGGCAGTTTGTGTGCTGAAGGGCTGGAGAGCCATACAAGGATGAGTGCCTGCAGGCAACACTGAAGCATTGTGGAGGTTCCTTGCATATTTTAATTAGTGCTCATTTAAATGCTTAGTGGAGAGGTGACTGATACACTCACTGCACTGGCCACCTGTATTATTGATAATTCATGCAATTATCCAATCAGCTAATAATGTAGCAGCAGTGCAATGCATAAAATCATGTAGGATCAGGTCAAGACCTTCACATAATGTTTGCATTAAACATCAGATCGGGGAAAATGTGATATCAGTGACTTCGACCATGGCTGGTTTGAGTATTTCAGAAACTGCTGATCCCTAAGCACACGATTGGCTGATTAAATAATTGCAAAAATGAGCAGATGTACAGGTTTTCCCATTAAATTGTCAAGACAGGAAGCTTATCTGATGGCTGCATGCTCCACCTTGTACTTCCACTCCTCTCTGCTGAGCTCTAGTGCAGAAGTTATATTGAGGGTGCCATATTTTGGTTTGGTTTTTGGCTGTTTGTGCTTATTTTTGTTTTAGGACTGGGGTTCGATGTAGTCTATTTCCTTGACATGTTTGGTGTTGGTTCAAGTTTTGTTTGGGCATGTAGGCCACCCTTGAACAATTCCCTTTTATATATATTCAACTTGGACAATATTTTAAACATAAATTAGTTTTCTTTCAAGTTTGAAAGTAAAGGGATGAAAAGTAAACAAACACTGCCCAGTACTATTGTATGTGGGTTTTGGGGTTTAGTCTGGAGGTTGGATATGTTTAACGTACACCCTCATGTTTCTCTTCCTTAGACCACAAAGATACAAAATAATCCAAAAACATTCCTTCACAACACAACCACCAAATTATTTTATTTAAAAGGCAATAAGTTCGCAATAATTTTATACAATATATACATCATTTCTGTCATGTTTACAGTTGTTGAATAATACATTACATTATATGTACATTACCAATATTGAGAAAATCAAATATCGCTGGTATGAAATATATCAGGAGATTTGGTTCTCTGGTCAAACTTACAGCACCCGATTACCTGAGGACCTACGTGTGGTTAAGCGAAGGGTCAGTGTTGGTAGAAGATTCCCTTTGATGATATTTTAAGGTGAGTTTGATGGTCCCTTTGCTATTCATTTAAGCGAAAGATAGAGCCGGGAGAAGCTGCTCCTAGCTCAGCATAGAGTAAATGCCCTTCCTAACTACTGCTGTCTTCTCATGGCAGCGTAGTCCAGTGTTAGTTCAGCCTTTATATCAAGCTACATATGAAAGGATTATTAGGGCAGAACAGAGGAGGCATTGGTTGAAAGAGGAACTAAATTGCACATGATTTATTACTTCATATTGCTCTCAAAAAAGTCGAGGAAGTTAGAGATGTGTGTGTAGACAGTATAAAGTTCCGGGTTGCAGTCTAGTGAGTCATACCCGAAACTAACCAATCCCAAGAGCTTCCACTCCTGCATGGGGTTTGGTAACAGTGAAGAAGCAAGGTCAGGTGAGGAAGTGGGCGGGGCAATCAGGACCCCTCCAGTCTCAGCTGGACAGATGTTAGAAGGACTGACGCCAGGACCCAGGCGCCCACACAACATGTTCTCAGAGACACTGATGGGAAGGCCATACTGGGCATATTGTTGCTCACAGTGCACCACATCACCCAGCATCACTGTGCCCACACGTGCCCTCTCGCTATCCCCAGCACTGGCGTCAGGAATGAGGGACCATCCCGTCACTATGGCCTGTCTGGGTAGAGCCTGCTCCTCTGCATCATGGGTGGTTGGGAGGCAGATGGGCAGAACATGTTCACTGATACGAGCTTTATCCAGCAGTTTGAGGATGGCCAGGTCAGAGTCTAGTACCAGAGGGTCATAATTAGGGTGTACAGTGATGGAGGACACCTAGGAGATTAAAGATGAATTAAAATGAATTGGTTAGAAAAACAATCTTAAACAACAGTACAACAGACTTAGCTTTAATCCTCATGATCTGCTTACTTTATAGCATTGACCCAGACCATTTTTTATAGCAACATTGTTTTTAGATTTATGTTACCATGGGTACATTTACCTTAAATATTACTCTTATTTTCATCTTAGTCATTAGCAATATAAGCAAAATTTGTGAAAACAGACAAAAAAGCTCCTTTAGATGCTTGGGGCAGTGCAAACAAGAGAGTGATAAAGTGAAATAATTTTTTTATCACTCTTGTTACACCTTGTTTCAAGGTCAATCACAGTGCCGATTACTCATTTCCATCCCTTCCCCCATGTTCCTGATGTCTTTCTCACCCTGAGGTGTTGCAAGCCCTTAGTCTGGTGCAGGTCATTGCGGTAATGTTTTCCCAGCACCACCCGTATTTTAGACACGTCCAGTGGGTAGACTTTTCCAAGATCAGTGACGCAGTGGGCAGCAACCACCACACTGCGCTGGTTGAGCAGAGCTCCACTACAAACCAGCTGCCAGTTCTCTAAAGACATATCATCTTCCTTATACATCAGACCTGCATCCTTCCCCAGGCTAGTTGCTTTTCCCAGCTTTTCTCCTTGATCTTGGCCAGACCGGCGGTAGATAGCAACCAGCCATGGCCAATTAGAGTCTGCTGGACGCTGTGGATCAAAGTTCAGCAACTTGCCACATACTGGGATACAGAGAGTGTAAATAAAAGAAACATATCGTCAGAACAAGGGGACAGAGGAATGAATCTTAGGTGACAATTTAGTAATAATGCAATAAAAGCCCTTTAGTAGATGAGCTAGCTTGCTCTATGCCTGAAGGTCTCTGGCTGGCTCTCTTTTCCTGTGTTTTCCCATAGGTGTATGCTACACTGAAAGCATGGGTGTGTGTCATGTTTTTCTTTGGTATGACGTTTTCTCACAGGGTTTAACATCCTGTAAGATACCCTATTTCCTCATTTTTTCCAATCAGCAAAAGGTTTGCCCATTTTGTTGCATTCTTTCCTAGCTGTTCATTCAGGTATTTATTCAACAGCACATACATTTAAATATTAACATATTGAGAAACACACTACATAAACAGTCTACTGAGAGCATATTTAGCCAGGAGTCATTTGTGTGTTTTATATTGCATTGTGCTCCCTCACCTGGTGAACAGGAGACATGGCGGCCGCTCCACTTGCCTGTCTTGAGGCACGTTCTGCGTGTGCTCCCAGTGTGATGGTAGTAGGGTGAGGTGCACCCATACTCAATGTGTGTGTAGAGATGGTGGAAACCCTGTGGGAGTGGAGGCAAAGTCGGGGGTCCTTTAGTTGGACTCACTGGGCTGAAGAGGCTTGTCAAGCCTGAGGTGGAGTAAAACTTATGCACAGGAGTTTTCCTGCAAAAAAGGAGTAAATGGGAGCAATAAAAAAGGAGGATGATGCTTTCCCTGCTTTACTCATTCTTTAATGAGTAATGTGCTTAATGAATGGGTGCCTATGGATGAAATGTAAATGTATTGAGCATCACTCAAAGAATCATTAGCTAAAGTTGGTTAAGTTAATAGTATATCGTGACCAACTATCTACATGAGGGTGACAAAATAATGAAAAAAGAAAACAACATAAAGTGTCTTAATAAGTGCCCATAGCATACAGTATGATTTACATTATTTTCATATTCATCAAACCATTCAGTGAGCTTTCATGCTCTATGGATGGGGTTGAGTCCTCCTGGAAGAGACCATGCCCATCAGAAATGCTTTATTATAGGTTAAAGGTGATCAGTGATAAGAACTCCGTCAGAAGAACAAGTGAATCTACCTGAATGGGACTTGTGGGGGCAGGACCTTCTGTCTCACCAATACTGACACTTTGGGCTCCCGGCAGGCTGCACATACAAACACAAGAATATGTTATATTATCCTATCTGAGACGACTGATATGGTGCACAAAAAGTGCTTTGAATTTGCATCAGCAACAGACAGACAGTTATCTGCTCTAAATCTAAGTGGGCCAGGTTTCATTCTGGCAGGAAGGCACTGAGCCAGCTCATACCCCGCACACAGATGGGCTGTGTGTCACTCCAGGTGCCATTAGGCTGGCAGGTCCTGCGAGCACTGCCACTCAGAGCATACGAGTGGTTGCAGTAGAACTCTACCATCTCTGGATCTGCACCAGGCACCCACTCATAGAAACCATGGTATAGCCGAGGGGGTGGGGGACACTTCCTGCCCTCAGCCTCTGAAAGAAAGAGGGAAAAAGGTGACATGACTGGACATTCAATGTATTTTGTATTGTTGTTTTTAACTCTAAGTGCTTGAACACAGAAGATTACCAATGATGCTGAGGTTTTCCACTTCTTTCTCAGTGTGTCGGCTCTCCGTTTCAGCTCTCGTACCCATATCCGTCTTAGGCTTTTCTTTGATTGGACTCTCTGAGTCTGGTCCTGTTGTTTTTTCATGGTCCCCATCTTGCCATGTCTCCCCAGCCGTAACTTTCTCAGTGTCAGGGTCCTGTGTTGGTACAATGGCTCTCTCTGTGCTGTTATCTTCATGGGCTTGTAGTTGAATCTTTGGAGTTTCTTTAGGGAGCAATGTCTGCAAGCTTTCCTCTATATCATTGCTATCTACAGGCTCAGTGATGTTGCTTGTGCTTATTTTATAAGGGACATTCTCATCTTTCTCATCTTTTCTCAGGCTAACTACTGTGTACTGTGGTATTTCGGTCACTGTTTCTTTGTTATCTTTTTCAGTAGCCTTGTGTATGTTGGCCTCTTTAATGGTGCTTTTGTCATCAATTAGCACAATATCTACAGTGTTCGTGTCCAGATCGTTAGTTGGGTCTATTACAACTTTTTCTGCACTGTCCAAACCTCCATCTTTGTCCAAGTAGTGAACAATTTTCCCATTGTCTGAGTCTTTTTTCCGGACTGTGTTCATGCTATCTTCAGAGTCTTTGCCACTAATTTTGTCCTTGCTTCCAGCTGTGGGTTTGTCCTTTCCAAAGTCTTTGCCTGGGTCCTTCCCTATGCCTTTCTCCACTTCTTGGCCTTTACCAAAGTCTATATCTAATCCAATCTTGTCCTTCCCACTTATCGGTATTTCCAGACTAACTGTTTTGTCGGGAGTCTTCTCTTTCTCTATTCCTGTCTTATCTATGAAGTCAGTTTGTTTGTCTTTTCCAATGTCTGAACCTTTTAATATGTCCTTTTCTTTATCTGGTACAGGCATGATGCCCTCTGAAAGACATTTAAATATATTTCACAAAATGTTAACTTGATATCAGTTTGCTCCATTAGCAAGATATAAATCACTAACATAGGGCCATATTTAGAGTTTAGTTAAGCAGGTGTAGTGAGGATTTAATACCTTGCACACATTGGTATTCAGACCTGAGATGTAACTACAGACTTATGTGCTGTTCAGATAGTTGCACTCAGCGCGGAGTCTGCTTAATGCAGAGACTTGTGTCAGTTAAGTGCGATTTTTCTTGGGTTATATATATATACTTCATCATATTGTCCCTTTAAAGTCCAGGGTTTTTTTTCCACACAGAGGGCATCAGTGGCGTCAGCATCTTAACTGGAGTCATTGCTTATCTTGAGAACCGATTTTTTTTTTATTGATGAGCTATGCTTACTTAATGAGAGCTATAAGTGTAGCAGATGAGTGCTTGGTAAGCTTGTCCTTCAAACGTTGCACATTTCTTTACAGGAGAGCACACTGAATTAATAAAAAACATTGGTATTATTTTATTAACTTGACAAATCAAAATAGTGAATTATTTTTTCACTTTATGTTGTTTTCTTATATCATCATATTAGGGTTTTTATTTTTATTTTTACATCGTCTCTTGCTTTTATGTTACATACTATGACGTTTGAGAGCAAAGAAAAAAAAATGCTTTCTGCATTTTTATTTCCCAATGCCCAAATTCTGGCTTAAATGCAAGTGCTTGTGTTTCAAGGCGGTGGTGTAGATGCTATTAAATAATCCAATCTCAGATGCTTCTGCTCAAGAAAAATCTGGAGGTGTGAACTGCATGCAGGTACTTTTAATATTCTGAATAGTGAGCCCAGAAAATCAACTTAAGCATTTGTAACCTGAATATGCTTAACTTTCCCTGTGTTAATATTGATGTAACCTTTGGATGTAACCTTTGCTGACGTAAGTAGCCAATCCTGAAAAGAGCCCTTGATGAACAATAAAACTAAGATAAATTGTTTAAGACCTCGAATTCATAAATGAACATCATGTGTTTGTTGTGCTCTTTTACATTACTGACCTCGCAATAGAACAAGAGTTATGAGGTTAGGTAAGCAATCATTTAATTGTTCCATTTTGTAAATGTACCACATATTAAATTACATTACATTAGTTTTGTTAATTACATTAGTTTTAGTCTGTGATGAGATTGTACCTTTGACACAGATGGGTGCTATTCCACTCCATGTGTTGTTGCCCAGACAGGTTCTTTGAGGATTTCCAACCAGAGTGTATGGTCTATAGCACAGATACTGCAGTGCAATGAGCACATCGTTCGGACCATACACCAGGAAATGGTCTCCATGTGCTGGCTTAGGAGGGATGCCACAGTTCTTTTCAGGCACTGAAGAGACAAAAAATACACAGTCTAATTATCAAAAACATGAAAGTGCATGTTAATGAGAGAGATCTCACTCATGACAAAAAGGTTTTCTGCCTGTATTCAAAGGAAATTAAAAGTTGGATAGATATGAGGCAATAGGCAGTATTTGGCATCACACATGTTGTGCAATGCAATAAGGCAAACATTTGCAGGGACAGGCTCAGATTTGTCATTTAATAGTGCATGGTGATTTCCACCATGTATACTTCACATTTGCCATAATTATACACCCATTAGGTACTGTCTTTGTGTTCTGCTCTACCAGCTGCTTACCACAGTATGGCATCGGTGTGCTCCATGAGCCATCCAGCAGACAGGTGGCCATGTGGAAGCCTTTTAGCGTGAAACCTGGATCACAGCGAAATAGAGCCTGACCTCCAACCCTCACATCCAAACTCTCCACAGTGCCGTGGTCCGGTGGCGCAGGCTTCTTACACTCCAACACTGTGAGATGAGACACACATCTTCAGTCACTATTATATATTACCACATCATATTGATACCAAGGCAAGGCATTCATAAATATACATTCTAAGTATATACATGTGTAAGCATTAGCAATGTATAATTAAGATAAATAAAAATAAAACATTCTATTAATTGTGTTTCTTTTTTTTTACTTTGTGTCTTATTTCGCTTTTTGTAATTCAATTTTTGAATATTTTTATGCATATATTTCAGTTTTCCTTATATATCTCTGATGAGATCAACCTCATTTTGGTCCATCCACTTGTCCTGCATTACCTGTCTCAAAATATTATGTACAGACTTCGTTTCTTCTCTTTTTTGTTAGTACACATTTGAATGATGTTATTGATTTTGCCAGCTAGCTATGAACCCTTTTGTTTTTGTTAGTGGATTTTTAACGAGCACTACAAATATGCAGATATATAACCTTTCCATATACAGATTTAAGTAGACAGTTTACATAGCAGGCTAGTTATCTTGCCAGGAGCCCAAGACTACATGCATAACAAAATAAATCAATTGCAACAGTAGTTTGTCCAAAAATCTGTGAACTCCTGATCTAAAACATCCTGTTTTTCTGGAAACTTTGAGTGCAATGCTACTTCTGCATAAACAGTTTTTGTCATGTTCATACTTTCATACTGTTCATCAAACTTTAATTTTGGATGTAGACTTTTTTTCTGGCATTTCCCTTTTTTCAGTCATGATAAAGAAATTACATTGAAAATTACCATATGTCTTCTATGGCACACCATTACTCAATTGTATAATTGCATAACAACTTCTGGTTAATAAATTGCACTGCAAAGCAGTTTGGCTGTGTCTCTGGCTTGATCAGCGCACACTTATGACATGCATGTGCTGCGAAAACAACACATTGGATTTTCTGTCATCTGTTCATCTTCAGCCTGCTCAGAATGTTATCTGGTAAGTTTCCCCCAAGCTGAATAACATTCATTATAATGCACGCCCCTTGTCATTTTGTAATTAGCCTGTGTGTGTGTGTGTAAGAGAGAGAGAGAGAGAGATTTTTACAAATGCTTATAAATTACAACTTCCAAACTTTAAAGGCTAAAAGCCCCAGGCTCCTATAATTCTTTTCACAGCTCACAAAAATCACAAAACCACAGTTAGGTTACTGAACATTTAATTAGATCATCATAGTTTAACTGAGTCATTAGCTAGCAAAGACGAAGACTAACATTTCATGATAATGGCATAAAAATATTTTACTTGGAAAGCAATAAGAAGTCGTGAAGAACGAGGACTGAAACAGCTGTATTCTGTAGGGATAAAGCATTCTTTAATATGTGGCTATTGTGGTTATTGGGAATGAGATTTACAGGATAAATGGAGTTGGGTAATTCCTACAACAATGCTTAAGACATTTAAACAAATATAGTCTGGAGAGATAAATGACTACAACACTGGCTCCTGATCAAGGTGGTTATCTTGCCAAGTTGTCGTGCACCTCAGAAGGATGAACCTAACGCATGTGCCAGATGTAATATTTAATTCTAACATTAACAGCATAAAAGGAGTCCTCCCTTAGTTCAGCTCACTCTCTCCATGATCCTCTGTTTCCTTCTTCTCATCCCTCAAATTGGGGAAAAATGCAATTGGATATCCAGTTTGGAAAGCATGCAAGCCAAGCCAGCCGGAGAATAACCCACCCTGTTAAAATGCTCTGCGAAGCTGTTCTTGTGGTGAGGTGATAAAATGAATGTCATCTCAACCACAGCACACACAGTCCAAATCCAAATCCAAACCCAAACCTGGCCACGACCCTAACCATAGCCTCGGGCCTTCCTTCACGCCCTCCAAACAATGCAGGCACTGATTGTCAGGAATGTTCAGAGCTCTCTTTTTTTTCTCCAAGCTATTTATTGATATGCAGCAAGTAAAGCTTGATTGTGTCTATTAAATCCTATTGTATTGTGCAAATGTGTAAGCATGCACATAATGTCACAAGTGGAATTTGTAATTGTCACATTCTTGTACTGAGGCATATCCAAACCAGAATTTATGAAGCTCTCCTACAGTGAGGACAAGTTAAAGGCCACATGTTTTCCAAAGTGCAGTGAAGCTTTAAAATGGCACTCGGTGCATACCTGGTAGTCTCGTGTATATTTCTCATGGGAACCATGGATATATGTAGTCACAGTGTGGTATGTAATTCCTCCTACAGATTTTACGGGCATGGAAAAAGCTGGCTCATATTAAAGGGAGGGTTTGTTTTGCTATTAGCTTTATAGAATCACATTTAGCCATGAAAATGAAACCAACAGACCCAAAATATAAGAAAAAAAAGCAGAAACACTTTTCATTGGCCAGTCAGTCTTCATAGGAGCTGTGGGTATTGTAATAGCGAGGAAATGGAAACATGTGGCAGCATCCAAACACACAAACATATGAGAGGTATGGAGGAAGAGAAAAGCTGAAGGAATGAGTGGAAGGTGGTCTATAAGTCACAGTGACTTTTTCATTGGCACTACATTCACACAAAACCACATTGTGTACACTGACGCAGAAGCAATTTACTATTGAACTTTAATTTTCTACTGCAATGTAACTTATTTAAAACAGCAATGAAATCCAGTTTCTTTATGCTTTGCTTATTCCAGTATAATCAGTAGTATTGCTACAGACCAGACAAAATAATAGAGAATAGCAATTAAATAAGGAAACCTAAATCTTTATGAATCTTATTAACTGTTTTTTTTTTATTAAAGGCAGGTGTATTTGGATGGTAAAGCCAAAAACCTATGGATAAAAGACTCAGTGCTAGGCAGTGCTAGTATTAACTATAAAACATAAATATGTGTGCCACAAGTGCCTAATTAGAGTGATAAAAATCTTGGCCTTTTAATTAGATTAGAGTAAAATAAATTTATTTTCTAACATCTCCCAATTCACTAAACCTTTAATAATAAACATTTGTTGATTCACTTACACCTATTCCGAGGTTCGTATTTCAAAATGGGGACTATTAAAATGAGGTAATTTAAACAAAAATGCTAAAATATGTTTTACATATTAACATATTAAATATGTTAAAAAGTACTCTAAAAATTCTCTATATATTTATGTATAGAGTCAGATCTGTGTGTGTATATATATATATATATATAAGATGGGTTATGACGTTACTACAGTTTTAAAAGAATGTCAACTGTTGATTAGCTTAATCTCACACTCACATAATGAGAGAACTCTAACCTTTAACTGAAGTAAATTTAGGCTCAGATAATCAAAAAGACTCATGTTTCCATGAGACATGTTTCCAATTATATTTTACTTTTTTTAAGGTCACATGAGTGTTTAGGAACACTTACAATATGTGATTATGCATTGTTTTCTGTTTCACTGGGTTATAAATATGAGGCAACATAGAGGCCAATTTCCCTTAGTCATTCATCAACATGGAGAATATTAGAGAATACACAAATGAAATGAGACAAACGTGTGTTGACCTCCATAAATCAGGAAATGGCGATAAAATCAGCTACACGCTTGAAAATGTCCATATCCACAGTTAGGGCAATAATTAAAAAGTTTAAAACAACTGAAGCTGTAATGAGCCTTCCTAGAAGATGATGCAAGTGTATTTTGCCCTCACATATAGTGAAAAAGATGGTTAGAGACGCGATAATTTCTCTGAGTATAATGGTTGGAGATTTGCAGAAGATGGTAGCATTTTGGGGTCAACAATTAGATGTTGCCTCCATGCCAGCAAACTATTTGGAAGGCATGCCAGAAGAAACCACAAGCATAAGTGCCTAGGGATTGCCAGACACTACTGGAACCAGGTTCTATCGTCGGATTTTGGCAACTAACACTCAAGGAAGGATCCCTACTTTTAAGTATAGTGAAAGATCTGTAATGTTATGGAGCTGAAAAATATGGGTGTCTCTGCCAAGAAGCTACACCTGGCTCATGTTTAAATCTTCCAGCAGGGCAATGATCCAAAACAATGTCTAAATTCACAGAAAAATAAACGATCACAGAATCAAGCTTTTACCATCCTTATCCCCTGATCTAAAACACCACTGAAAGCCTCTCAGGTAAGCTGAAGAGGAGAGTCTAGAAGAAGGGAACTCAGAACCATGGGGATTCTTTTTTTCCCCCCATTTTCTCCCTAATTTGGTCCTGGGCAAATCCAGCTGTCCTCTGTCATATGACTGAGTCAACTACCAACTTGAGAGGGTGAAAGCAAAGACATGCTTACTCCAAGCCAGCATTTTTTTTTTCAAACTGCTGCTCATGCTGCATCATGGGGCAGCGTAATGCTCTCAGACAAAAACAGTGTCCACCCTCTTACATGTACATGAGCTCACAGATGCACATGATGGGATAAAGTCACTGTGATTGACAGCAGAGAGTATGTCATCCCTCTCACACAGAGAGCATGGTGGTGGCATTATCAGGATTCAAACACACGATCTCCATTTGATAGAGCGAAATCTTTTCTGTTGCACCCCTTTGTTGCAGGTCTGGACAGATTCTGCACTGAGGTATTGCCTCCGATTTTTTTCCGGTATTTTCCAATCTTATCAAACCTGTTATGCTGGCAAAAGGCGGTTGAAGGTTTATTTATTACTTTTACTTTTTATTACTTTTACTCCCCAGAAAAATGAGGAGGGTTGCGTCAGGAAGGGCATCTGGCATTAAACCTGTGCCAATTCAATATGCGGACGATGGAAGGTGATCCGCTGTGGCGACCCCTAACAGGAGCAGCCGAAAGAACAACAGCAACATATATGAAATGTCTTTTTTACTTATTTTCTTAGAGTTAAAATACATAAATTAAATATTAGAATTCACTAATGTGTTATGCTAATTAACCACAAATACTTTGTCTTAAAATAATTTTTTAACCCATCTTTACCAAGAATGCCAATAATTCTGGAGATGACTATATATATAGGACTAATGTATGTAGAGCTAATGGATCACTCACCATATTCACATCTCTTGCCTGTGTACCCAGCCAGACATGCACAGTGATAGGAGTGAGAAGAGTCCAATATACATGTGCCATCGTGCAGACAGGGGGAGGAGGTGCATGCTGCACAGTTTTTAATTGTAAAAGAAAGTCAAACAACAATTGGCATGGTTTAGTTGAAATGTATGGTTAAGAATATCTGTATGATATGCACAAAAATGAATAAATAAAATGAATAAATAAAACGAGAATTTAATCATTTCTGTAAATCAGGATGTTTTAGTTGATGGCATATGTATAGTTGTTATTTAGATATTATACGGGCTAAAGTACAGAAAGTATATATAATACATATATATATATATATATA
>CM075011.1:12444608-12473406 GCA_037576675.1 Pangasius sanitwongsei
GTGTCTATCTCCCAATATTTATTGACCTGACTGTGTTTATATATATATATATATATATATATATATATATATATATATATATATATATATATATATATATATTTCTGTAGCATTTACACTCTGTCTTACCTGAGTTCTCCTGAAAGATGGCAAACAACCCATCAAAGTTCTTGTAGCCATCAGAAACAAACAGTATGTGCAGGGAATTGCCAGAGCTATGGATTGGAGGGGGGCGTTCATTTCCACAGTATCGACCAATCACTTGAGAGTTTATATTGTCACCATCTCTGACTTCTACATAGTCATAGCGACAAGTATGGTCAAATTCCAGACTCAGCATCATGAACCTGTCTCAGAGAGAGAGAGAGAGAGAGAGAGAGAGAGAGAGACAGTAAAACTGTTTGAGGTTGTATAATAATAGGATATTTAACTGCATGCCATTTGGGCTCTCATCATTATTCCACTGCTGTCATTCATCCACAAAATGTCCCTTTCTTTAGCAACCTTTTAATTAAGATAAATTGATACTTTGCTTGGTCATTTCACTTGAGTCACAGAGAACCCAACACGGTCCTGCAAGCCATTAGCCCATATTAACTCACTTCAGTTCCATGGAAATTCCTGTTTCACTAAACGAAATCAAGCATACAGTGCAATGTTTTCCTGGAACACTTATAGTCCTTTGCTTTTTTTCTGTTGCTTTTTGTGTTCTCTCTTTTTACTGCGATATAAAGGCTAATACTGAGCTACCATCCTAGTTAGCTAATGTGTTAACCGCACCGAGAGCCATTCCTCATATTTTTCCAGTCCTGTATTTTACAAGAGGTGAGAATGGTGCATTTTATTTCCGTTCTTTCATAAACAAGTCCCAAATTGAGACCAGCATTCTCAAGTCTTGAGTTTATGTGTTTTTCTACTTCTACCTTGTCTGCAGGAGACATTAAAGTGGAGAAAGAGCTATTAATTCATGATGTTCATGTTGAGATCACAGTTGTACTGAGAGCCTGTAATTTCAGTAACGTCAGGGAACAAGGCTGCAGTTGTTTCTGTGTGCTGCTAATGGGACAATTGGTCATAAGTAATGCAAGAGCAAAGAAGGACAAATCTTAGCAATAACCAACAAGTTAGCAACTATTTATATGACTTAATCCAGACAGGAACCTGTTGTGACATGTGTGTTGTGTTTTGATTACAAGTTCACATATTATACTGGTAACTCAACAATGTATTGGAAATGCTAGTCAGAGTAGTGTGTGGAAATGAGCACAAATATACATTCTCTTGCATTAATACTAAATAACTGTTTATATAAATATGCAGTGAGTATGGTACAGATACTTAAAGACAATGTGGAATTGACATCACAACATGCAATGTGTTTTCAAGAGAAACAGCTCAGCATTTTCACTCGATGACAGCTGGGGGTGATGGGAAGGGAAGACCACCCTTCTGTGATGTAGTAAAAAAAAATCAGATGCAGGCCAAGTTTCCGTCTTTGTTTCTTGATAGGAGACTAGGGAAAAACAAGGATTTTATCTTGAAGTTATACAGATGAGTCATGCACAATATGACTAGGGACATGCAGTAACATGTTATCCAGGTAATCTATCGTGTAATATATTGTGCTTTCATCATACTGTATGTTTTTGCACAGCGGTCTGGCAAAACCCTTTGGATCACTGTGGCTGAATTCTGGCAAATAGCTAAAAACTTTTTTTCCGCCCACAACATTCTATGAAAACCTATTAGAAACACTTTAAGATACCATAAATATGTTTCACCAACAATTTTCTTTATTTACTTTGTCTAGGCTATCTTCCTAATAAGATAATTGAGGAAAGAGAGCAGTTTAACAAAGGCAGTGGCAAAAAACTGTCAGTCTGCCTTAAGATCGCTAAAACCTAGCTAAATGTGATTTCCTTACACATTGAACGGCAAGCTTTGATCAATTTGTTGGATAGCTATGCATCATAGCGAAGTGAATATAAGCCTAAGTAATTCAGTTTGTAATCAGATACCGGCTGTCAAAATGTGATGGTCCTGTGCCACAGTTGAACTGGAAACTTTCGCTTTTTCTAGAACTTTACTTCTGGTTGAGATTCACACAAAAGAGAAACATATTTCAGTTCAGGAAAGCTTGTAGTTTTCAGAACTATATCTAATAGATAATGTCAAAAAAGAGTTTTTCCAGGCTGCCACACATTTAAGATACTATAATCTTCTCTTGTACAAGTGTTGAATGAGAACATACCACTCACACAAATCTACACACAGATACACACCCAAGTGTGATTCAAGTCCACTCTGTGCTACTGAGTCTTTCATCCAACATTTGGGAGCAGTAAATGAGCCATAATATTCTGGGTCCTGTTTCAAGTGTTTAATTGCATTCTGGGCAAACTCTACTTCCCGCTGACCGTCTCTGCAGTACAGAAAAGCCATACAAAGGGAGACGTGTCCTTGTGACCCTGCTTTAGCAGGACGCTGCCCTCTTCTAATTGTTCTTTTCAATGCATATAGCTCATTACAGGATGTGGTCACACACTTTTAGTCATGCACTCACCACACATATTTAAACCACTGCAGAAGTGGATTAAAATAACACATGAATGTTGCTCTAAGCCACAAGGACATCTGATGTTTTTTCTATGTCACTGTTCTTATATTTCTCCTTTCACTTTTTATGCTTATCCTGTGTAAATGATACATGTAAGTGGTCACTATAGTATTTTGTTTTGCATATTAAATCACTTTGTTAAAGTACAAATGTCAAGATGTCTCATATCATAGTGCAAGAGAAATGGAAATGGTAATGTACACCTGCCTACTGAAAACAGAAATGGAGCTCATAGTGTAAAGCACAACCTGGAATGACCCCATGCTCTCAACTGTCTGCTTGATTCAGGGAACAAAGCTGAGAGAGTGACACAACTAGGTCAGAACATATGAGTATTGGTGGAAGCTTCTGCAGACAGATTAGTGCTTAAATGCCCAGACACACTTTGCTACTCATTAGTCATTATCGTTGTAAGGATGTGACACAGCCAGCCATGGTAAACGCTTGGAGTGTCCAGGCAGCAGGGCTTAGTCTGAGAATGCCAGTAGTCATAACTTTCCATTAGCCAGAATCATCTCTGCCAGAATGATGTAATGTAGATAAAAGAAAAGAGCCTAATTCCATTTAAAGGCTGCTGAGCAACTTCATAAA
This sequence comes from Pangasius sanitwongsei, assembly GCA_037576675.1. Taxonomy (NCBI): domain Eukaryota; kingdom Metazoa; phylum Chordata; class Actinopteri; order Siluriformes; family Pangasiidae; genus Pangasius; species Pangasius sanitwongsei. The sequence continues at coordinate 12,447,817 of CM075011.1, forward strand.
GCAAAGCGGTGTAATTTGCCACAAGTCCATGTTGAAAAATCAAAACCAGACGCTTCTTGGGAAGGCTTGTCAGGAGTGGTATACGGAAACATTTTGGCCTGTATATGTGTATTTATCATGGTACATGAATAAAAAATGATCACATCCTAAAAATCCTTGGTTCAGTTGGGACAGTTATCAAATAAACACAGCTACTGCTGAAACATCATCTGGAAACTTGTACTGATTTCTGGGCAGTGAAGAATAGAGCTCATGCATGTCACAGAAACAGCTCCCTGCACTCCATTTCCACAAATGTTATTAAACCTGAGTTTGGTCCAGCTGTAAGATTTGTACTAAAAGATTAAATTCAACAATATATTCAACAATATATTGAGCAGTCACTGTATAATGACATCTCCAGGTCTGTACCATTACAGAGATTGCATTACATGAAAATTTTATGCTGGTATCATCAAAATGGCAACTTGAATGAATTTTCTTTCCCCAATTTTCTAACAAATTTTTCCAGTTACTGTACATTAAACTTATGTAGAATCTGTAAAAAGAGTTGATTATTAAATACTGTCCTACCATCAAGATATATGATGTAGAACTACATCACATCAAAAATTTCATTAAAACGCGGCAATAAAATGCTTACCAAAGTGTCTACATTATTCCTCAATCTTGGTGGAATTCAATATATCAGTTAATCAAATGATCAAATATTTCACTGCAATATCGCGCTGTTCATTTACTTTAGCTCGGACTGTTTTCAGTGGACAGCGCAGCGCACGTGAATGTCCTTTGAGACAGCACCAAAACAGCACTCATAGACACAGCAGATTCGATTAAAATGTCCCGAGTTTATTGTAAAAAAGTGTCAAGCAGCAGCTGTTTGTTGAAAATAAATTGTACTAGTTTTAATAGAGAATACCCTCTTACTCAAGTGTGAAGGCTGGCTGTTTTTCCACAACATTTATTTTTTCAGGAGCTGAAGATCAAATCATGTGCATTAAAAATAAAAATAAAAATAAATAATGTAATGTAATGTAATGTAATAGTCTTTCACTGAATGTTGTTATTTTACATACATTACATTTTGTGTGAGGCATTGGGTTCTTTTTTTTTTCTTTTTTTTTTTGAAGAGAGGTATGGGGTTAGATGTCTGACCCAAGCAGAGAACTTGGCCTCATGTCAAATCTCACTGATGACCTCTAAATGGTCTGAAAGGTCAAAAGGGTCGAAAGGGCCTAATGGTTCTCTGTGACAAACTGCACACTGTAAAACGACATCCACACACTCTAAGCAATTTATAAGAAGATAAATGTAAAAGCTGAACCTTATTTACAAGAGAAATGATATTTTTAATCAGTACAATCCATTTACCATTTCAAGGCTTTAGAGACCTTGCACATGTGCTCATGGTTTTTGACAGTACTTGTTTTTTGCTGCCAAAGATTTGATTTTAATTATTTGCAGATGCAGAATTATTTAAGCTCCTGTCAAACATGTACATTTACACAGAAAATTAATGGCAATAAGGAAGGGAAGAGGTTAATAAGGAAGAGGTTGCGTGTGGATGGCCAGAATTGAATCTCGGAAAGATTGATGCAAAAACTGATAGGGATAAGATGCAGCTTGCATGCGGGTATGCGGGCTTGCATGTTGGATACAGGTCAATACATTATCTGGAAAGAAATGACATTTTGATTAATTTTTATTGAGTGATGCACAGACACCTTTTGAGGTGACTGATTCTAAAGCACTAAGAAGCTAGAACATGGAAAAGCATAAAGTTAAGGATGAAGAAGGACAGGAGAAATGACTGGAAATTGGAATGATTCAGAAATGGAGGTGGTGTTGGCCATTTATTCTGAGGACAAATTTTTCTTTTAAGAGGTAAAGCAATTCTGATTTCCTGGGTTTTGTGATGGAATTGATAGTAGCATAATTTCTGTTATTGCTATTAGTACATAGATTTTTAATGAGTTATATATGAAGATATACAGTATGAAGTGGAGTAAAGGAGGTGCATTTATATGATTGTACAGAGAAACAGAGGTGGTTTGCATGGGAGCAGTTTGTGCCAAAATGTGAGAGATGCCTACCTGAGTTCTATAGTGAAAGGCTGAGTAACCTGCAGGGTCCACTCACAGCGGGCATTAGTGGGGTAACTTTCCAAAACCAGATGACCTTGCCGCTTCCTGATCACACCACCACATGCTACAATGTAGATACACATATACGTCTCCATCAATTTGTTCATCCGTGCATTCATCTTTATTTTCATTTTTTATCAATATCATTTGTAGGTATCATTATGCAGTCTCTAAATGTCTTTTAACTTTCAGCTGATACAAAATTTGACTGGAATTGCCACAGGCAGTTTGGAGATATCATCGATGTGTTGGGTGTCTATGAAAGAGTGACACGTGAGATGTGGACGTGAGATGAGCTTACTCAGACAGTCCCCACCAGACCACCCAGGACGGCACTCAGCACAGTATTGGCCCTTGATGAAGAAGTCGTCCCTCGGCCCCCATGTCCCATTATTGCACCGCTTGCAGTTTTCAAATATGCTGCAGCCTTTGACAAGAGGACAAAGCAGTCAGAAAGAAAGGTGTTGATGTTTGACTGTTCGATGTTTGAGGAATTATAAAGCTATGTGGTAACTCGGCTTTTCTCCATGTCTAACAGGCTTCCAACATGTGCCCATAAACATATAAGCTGCTAAAGACATTATAGTTGAGCTAACTGAGAAGGAACTTCCTGAAATAGACATGTTCACAGAGCTCTGGAGAAATCCTGCCAGTGGGGATGGGGTGTACATATGGAGTGAGAAACACTAAAACGTAAGTAAGAGTTCAAGAAATAAAATTCTATGAACAGTTTCAGGAGCTCTATGACTACATCACTGTGCAGTCAGAGTCCTCACTTTATTTGGCTATTATTTTTTAATGACTTTTTTCTTTAAATTTTGGCAGAAAACAGTTGCCTAGGTATGAATCTAACTATGAACATCTGGTATTTGTGAACACACTCACTTACACACACACACACACACACACACACACACACACACTAAACCTAGAATATGTCTGTATACACCCTCACTGGGTTCAAGGCTAAAAACAAGTAAAAACAGCACAAGATTTATAGAAAATCCCATATTGTGTCATCTGGGCTTTCACACTGAGCCATCACAATCAATTTTCCTTTACCTAATGACCCTAAATGTTTCCTTTGCCTCCAGTTCCACACAGTCCTGACAGTTTAGTTGAGGTGTAATCGCCAAATCAAATATCTGAGGAAACACTATAGACCTTGTTAGATAAAGAGTAATGAAATGAAAGTCTACAGAGGTGCACAGTTTATGAAGTTTCACAGGGTGAAGAGGGCCATGGGAGTCTGGAACAGGAGTCTGGGGTGTATCAGATATCCTGACGTCAAAGGCAGAGATAGAAAGTTATGTGATGTGTTCTAGGTGTGATTCATTGTCTCAGTTCTAAGGCATGAAAGGAATAAAACACAACAGCCTGTGCTGTTATTGCAAAATGATCAATGATGGAGTGGTGTGATGTGTGCCATCATAAAACAGAAGTCCGTTACCACCTGGAATTGATTCATTTTCAATAACAGCATGTCCCAAAGTGTTTCATTCTTCTTGTGTCAGCAATTTGTCAGCAATTATAATGACAGGTCATACCTTTTAATGATATATAGTCACATTTAATGTTGTGGAACGTCTGTGGAAGAAGTTAGTTCTTGATCACTTATGTTATATCACCACATCAACATTTTTAATCCCTTATCAGACAGAAGTGTCTGCCATACAAGTCTCTGTGAATTAGCTGTTACTATAGAAACTGTAATGTATCAGAACAAGTGCATTAATATAAACCCGTGGTTTGCCTTGCAGCCAGAACTACTGTCAGAGCTACTGTTATAAAAATGAATCAATACCTTCTGATTCTCAATCAGATTCAAGAACTCAACAGGACTGTGGTATAAGTAAGGAAAAAACCACAACATGGTGAAAGTAATCAACATGTAGCCCCACTGCAAAGTGAAGTTGTTTATTCTACTATAACAGCATGCCCTGAATTACATTTCTACCAAACAATTTGCAACAATTATGCAATTTTATTTATTAAAGATGTTTTATCCATTTATAGTAACATTTAATGTGGAATGTTCACAAAACAAGTTACTTTCGGTTATCGCTTACTTTATAACAGCTATAAACAGTCATTCCTTCACCAGCCTCACTTTCTTCTCTTTCTCTTGAAGCTATTATCACAAACAACACAGCTTCTCGTGTTAGTGAGAAACCGCAAACTGTAAAGCATTCCATCCTGAGAACTTTCATTGAGGCAGAAAATTTAAAGTTACAGCTTTAAAGTTAAAGCATGTGGAGCCGTATTCCATAAATGTTAAAAAGGGTTCTCTTTAGAGAAAGCTTTACCATAGCAATCAGTATAAATTTTTGTTGTTATTGTTAACAACACTTAAAATCAGTTTATTCTTGGCTTAAAGTATGTGAGTGTCTTCCATACGGCGTATTAGAACAAGGGCATTAACATTCTTGTGATTAGCTTTGGCTACTGTCAGAGCTGTTGTTATAAAAAAAAAAAATTGTTATCTAAAAAATAAAAAAAACACTTTCTGACCAATCAGAATCGAGAACTGAACAGACACACACACACACATTTCTCTGACTCTCATATCAAATGACTATAATTTAAGTTGAATTTGTGCGTGAAGTTGGAGGCCCGACATACCTGGATGGATGATGCAGGGATCGCATTCATGGCGAGCGTTCCTGCAGCATGGAACGGCATATCCCACTTGTGTACCCTGAAGAGGGCATTTACATCGGATCACATCATATTCGCAACATCCTCTACACATTACATTCCACTCTGGGCCAGGGCAAAAGTTATACAGATATCTGTAGTCTGAAAGACAAAAAGGATTAATGTATTAACATATTATTCTATTTAGCACATTTGCGAAGATTTGATGAGCTTAAAAGTTTGAGACACTGGGGGTTGCTTTTCCACACACACAGTGAGACTTGGACTAAAATAGGATATTTCCTCTGCAAATTCAGTTTTTCCTTGCTATTAGACTTGTAAGACTGCCTGTCAATATTTTTAACATGACCTCACTGCTGCAAAGCATGTCTGTAGTGTAAGCGAACTGGAAATGGTGCAGGAATGATTTAGTGCAGTATAGTAACTTGCATTTTATTATCTGAAATGAGTTATAACCCAGAAAGAAACCCATTTGTGTCTCTATTACTTAACAAAATCCAGTGATGTAGCATGTCCTCATATAGTTTCCTCACATAAGACTATAGATGTGTTTATATGAATATCTGACTTTTATGACCTTATGGGGATATTTAGCTGATCCACACAAGGAAAACTGTGTGTGTGTGTGTGTGCAGCTCAACAACCACACAGTCATAGCCCCTGGGAATTCTCACTTTCCATCTTATCGGGCATGTCAAGGTTTTTCTGAGGAACATTCAAACAAAAAAATGCATCTTACTCCAGGAATTACTTTTCTGATGATAAACTAAATTAAACTGAAATCTAAATATCCGTTGGGCCATGCTCTATTTCTGTTTGTCCAAGAGTGAGACGGGGAAATCTCAGAGGCTGAAGCACATGGCCTGCCTTATGTAACCTGGAGTTTAAATGTCCTCAGCTGAGACGTGGAAACTCAGCCATGGAATGAGAAAACAGAGAAAAACAGAAGCTTTGATTTGCAGCACTGAGCCGTTCTCCTCAGCACACTGTTCATATGCTCCACATCTCCCATGGCAACGTCCTCATACCGTGTTATTATTGTTGTTGTGGTACGAACTGTGAATTCTCCTTCTGGCAACAGACGAATTATGATTCATCACGGCTTATCCTTGTGCAATGCGGACATTCGGCTGAAGTGAATCCATGTTGTCACATTATTTTTGTGTAAGAGAGAGAATGCTAGCCAACTTTAGATCCAAACACTGCTAGCAGTTCATCATGACTCAGACGCCAGTAATCATAGTCTTCTGGAGAAAAAAAACAGTGGCAGGACCAGGCCCATGTTAAAACCTTTTAGGGGCTTGTAGGGAACATGCAAAGCTCTCACCACATAGATTACATGAAATAAATGTAGACATACTTTAACAATCATTAAAGTTGTTTTATATTTAGAAAAGGAGTGCTAAAAATCCCATATAGGCATAAAGACAGCCTTTATTCTCACATACACTGATCAGCCATAACATTAAAACCACCTGCCAAATATTGTGTATGTCCCCCTTGTGCCATCAAAACAGCTCTGACCTGTCAAGGCATGGACTCTACAGGGCCTCTGAAAGACTTCTGTTGTATCTGGCACCAAGATGTTAGCAGCAAGTCCTGTAAGTTGCAAGGTAGGGCCTCCATGGCCTCCTTCTTGTTTGCCCAGACACACCCCACAGATGCTTGATCAGATTGAGATCTCGGGAATTTGGAGACCAAGTCAACACCTTGAACTCTTTGTCATGTTCCTCAAACCATTCCTGAATAATTTTTTGCACTGTGGCAGGGTGCATTATCCTGCTCAAAGAAGCCACTGCCATTAGGGAATACTGTTGCCATGAAGAGATGTACTTGATCTGCAACAATGTTTAGGTAGGTGTTATGTGTCAAAGTAACATCCACATGAATGCCAAGACCCAAGGTTTCCCAGCAGAACATTGCCCAGAGCATCACACTGCCTCCACCTACTTGCCTTCTTCTCATAGTGCATCCTGGTGCCATCTCTTCCCCAGGTAAGCAACACACACACACACCCGGCCATCCACATGCTCATGTGCCCATTGTAGGCACTTTTGGAGGTGGACAGGGGTCAGCATGGGCACTCTGACCGGTCTGTGGCTACTCTTCATACGCAGCAAGCTGCGATACATTGTGTGTTCTGACACCTTTCTATCATAGTGAGAATTAACCTTTTCAGCAATTTGTGCTACAGTAGCTCTTCTGTGGGATCAGACCATACAGGCTAGCCTTCGGTCATTACACGCATCAGTGAGCCTTGGGCATCCATGACCCTGTCACCGGTTGTCTTCCTTGGACCACTTTTGGTAGGTACTAACCACTGCATACCAGGAACACCCCACAAGTCCTACCATTTTGGAGATGCTCTGACCCAGTCATCTAGCCATCACAATTTGGCCCTTGTCAAAGATGCTCAGATCCTGACTGTTCACTTGCTGCCTAATATATCCCACCCCTTGACAGGTGCGATTGTAACAAGATAATCAATGTTATTCACTTCACTTGTCAGTGGTTTTAATGTTATGGTTGATTGCTGTATATGTACAGTACAGCGAAATTCTTTTCACTTCCCCTATCCTAGAGTGTAAGGAAGCTGGGGCCAGAGCTTAAGGTGAGCTATAATACGTAACCCCTGGAGCAGAGAGGGCTTTACTCAATGGCCCAACAGTGGCAGCTTGAACTCACCAACTTGAATTTAGGAGTCAACTGTAGAAAGCATTACATTATGGGCCACATGTTATTTGTAATCATAGAAATTAAGATATAAATAATAGCTCTGTCATTGCCACTATTATTTTGCCTTTTAATTTTACTAAAATAAGCCTAATAAGTATATTTTAAGACCATTCTGCAAATTTCTCTCACTCATTATAGATAATTTGTCATTATAGAATTGGCTTACTGGCAAATTAACATTTAAAGAAGATTTTAAACAGTTAAGAAGATTTGGATGGTGAGCCTGAAATTTCCTGCCTTATATTTTCATTTATTTTGGTTTCTTCCAGATCTATAAACATGCTCATGTGTCCTACAGAATTATTGTCATTAGCATTTTAAAGAGGCTAAAGGTGGAGGAGATCAGAATCTAATCCTTTTTTATGTATTCAGTTTTATGTGATAGTGACCAAGAAACCCAGAAAGTTTTTTAAACTTTGTTAAAAGCAAGGTGACTTTTACTTTCATTTATTATTTTTGTTTCAGAGCTATCATCGGGCCACAAATGGTGCTTGGGTCATAACATGAAAGCCTCCCAGAAGAGCAGAGGCTGTTATAACAGCAAAGTGGGGACCATCGCTTTGTTAATGCCCATGGCTTTAGAAAGGGCACATATGGGTGTGATAGTGAGGTGTACACCTACAGTACTTTTGGCCATATAGTGTATGCAGTCCTTATCATCAACATTACAGTGTGGCATTTTATAACAGACATTGTCTTGAATTTCCCCTATGGTGGATCCATACAGGTGCATCTTATCTTAATCTTACTCAACATATTATCGATTCTTTCTTACAAGGAGTCTTACTACAAATATTAGTCTAAAATAATGCCAACACTCTTTCTAATGTTTGGCTCTCACCATAAAAAATGCAAAATTGATCTTTTTCTTTTTCCATTTAGTGGGTTTCCTTGATAAAGGATAAAACACATGGATATTTTTACATGAAAAAATGGCTCATTACTTAGGGACTTGAAAATTTGTAACAGACTGAATGAACTTTCATCTTTCATAGCATCAGACATTTCTGATCTAGTTAAGAGTGTGTGTGTGTGTGTGTGTGTCTTTCACTCCCAGAGTGAAAGGTGTTGAACTCTCAGAATTATAGCAAGGCACAACCTGCTTAGATCACAATCAGACATTTAAAAATGAAAGCGTATTAAAGCTTTCATTTATTATCCTTTGATTCTGGTATAGGTAATATATTTTGCACAGTGGTCTGCAAAGGTAGGATCTAATAGGACGGATTACAGTTATTTGTGGTGAATAAGTGTTGATGAACATTTTTACACAATATGAATGTTTGTCAGTTGTCCAGATTATAACCACAATGAATCTCAACTGTGCTGTGTGCTATGTGTGATGAGAGATTTGTGGGAACACAACAGGCCACATTCTTAACTGAAGCCAAGATTAGTATGGACCCCTTGTTTCTACCAAAAATATATATTACACATACAAGTGCCTGTAATATAAATACTGTAAAGTATATTGTGCTATAGTGCCCCCCATAATGTGAATGGGCTGTTGCTTATTAGCTTAAGTAGGAGAATAAGTGTATCTAATCCAGCATGTTATCTGGGGCGACAGACGCTCCCTTAAGACCAGGTGAAAAAAACTATGTGCGTGAGAGTGCTATGGTTGTGTTATGCTTATGTTACCAAGATGCTACTTAATGCACACAATGGGTGTGTGAGTCATTTATAGGCTCTTAGGCTCTCTATGGTTTATGTAATAATGGTAAGATTTACGTAGTCAAGGAGAGGAGGAAAGTCTCAACTGGCTTCTTTACAAGGCAAACTGCAATACAAGAACACTGATCAAATAAGTGTGATGCTATTCGGCATCCTATGGATATTCTTTAACTTCCTGTTGATATGCATTCTATTGATTGAGCACAGTAATCATTCATATAATACTATGTAATGAAAGTCACTAAAAGGCTTACTATCACATATCAGTCAAAGACAGTTAATTCTATCATTTTCATGCCTGTACATCATTAACAACTTATATAATAATATATGCACTTAAGAGATATCCCAAAAGGTTTGTGCATTCAGAAGAATATGAACAATACTTGCTATTGTTTTAGGGACCCTTTATGTGGTTTCCTTTGACTAGTTTCACACTCATTAAGGAAAATTATTCCAAGCATCTCTATGTTGAGCAGACACACAGCAGTAACTAAAGCCTGTTCGTAGAAGCTGTTATTTATTATTATTATAATAGGGTCTCTATTACTCTATTACTAAAGTCATAGCCGAAGTCAACCTTTACCAGAGAACAAGCAAATGTAAAACTGTTGCAAAGCTACATGCACTGTGAATATGAGTAAATATGTCACCCTCAGTGAGGTTTTTTATATATACTGAACTGAGGCCATTGTCAAGATGAGTCCTGCACATCTGCAACATATAGAGCTGGCTAACTTTATGACCTTCTGAAATAAAATTGAAATGTACAGACCTTCTGGTCTTAAAATCATTCATGTGTCTCTGCAACCCTACCCACCATTATCTGAAAGCAGGTTTACATTTTATCATGTAGTGGTTAATATTTAGGCTAGCACGCACACCTTCACTCAGACATCCACTCAACACCTGCAAAATGCATCCAGATTACAGAGCTCAAATCTGCTGGCATACTTTACAAGCAGAGAGAATCTCCAAAAGCATGAAGTGTGTGTGTGTGTGTGTGTGCGTGCCCATGTGTGTATGTGTTTGTGTGTGTGTTTGTGTGTGTGCATGTGCGTGTGTGCATGCCCATGTGTGTGTGTGTGCATGCCTGTGTGTGTGTGTGTGTGTATGCCTGTGTGTGTGTGTGTGTGTGTGTTTCACTTATTATGATCTAATTAGATATTTTTTGGAAAGAAGCATTATTTGCCCACATAATGGGGAAAAGGGTTTGGGAAAAATATTGTTGGAAATACTTTGTAAAGAACTTTGGCAAAAAAAAAAGAAACCCCACAATAATAATTTAATATATGTGGAACATAAATATAGCTCATCCACTCACACCACATTGACATTTAAGTAAACGTTTTATAGACTTTGTTTAATACATTTTTATTGACCTTTTTGGCTCTCACTCGCATTATCCTTGTTTTCATTCAAGCCTGGTATCTTCTTTTTCTTCTCCTTCTCCTTCTCATTTGTCTTCTCTCTCTCTCTCTCTCTCTCTCTCTCTTTTTCTCTGCACAGTCCATTTCCTCATTCTATGCCAAGACAACCCAAATGTTCTGTGCATCACAGTGCACATTCCAAGTCTTCAGATTCCAGTGCATTCATGCAAATCTCACTTTTAACTTTACTGGATTGTATAATTGCTATCTACTTTTTCCTTTCCAGATGTGCTGCTTAGCTCTAACCAGCATCTGCAGAAGGACTGGGAAACCAAAAATATCTCTCAAAATAGCTCCCAAACTCATGCCACCAAGGACGATCGTCTTCCGCTTCACAGGCCAAAGGTCTTCAAAGACACTAGCCAAGCAGCAGCTTTCCCAAAGCATTTCCTATATTCAACCAAGAGAAACAGCAACTTCTCCCAGCACCTCCATGCAGACATGTTCTACACTCCTATGGCCAACTGATTTGAAGACAGGTTGTATGAATTACAGCATGTTGATTTGTGGTTTTAGACCTGTTTTGAGTGGATGCAGACGCTGATAGTATCGCTGGGAACAAAGTCCTCTGAAATCTCCTCCAGACTTTTCCAGGACTTTTTACTCAGCTGTGACCCCAGCTAAACCATACATCATTTTACCTTACTATGGACCTGATCTACAGTACTGAACTTTGTTCAATCTGTGTCTGACTGCGGGCTGCTGCAGGATTTTGAACTTGCTTACTCATCACAAAACTAAAAATAGTCCTGTGGTCATCTCCCATTTGCAACATATTAAAGCACTGAAAAGATTATGCTTTCCAGTTCATCAAGAAAGCCATTGTAGTAGTGAATTGTACTGTTTGTTAGACAAATTAGACTAGTACTTAGCAACAATTGGACTTTGGTAATAGAAAAAAAGCTGATTCTGATGTATAGTAATAGTTAGCGTTTTCTATATGTGCATGAACCTAGTATAGTGACAATGGTCAAAAGTCAGCATACTTGTCAAGAGTCCGGTGTAGACATTAATGAAGCCACATACAGTGTTTCACTTGACCCTGTGACCAAATGTTTTTGTGTAACACAGCTCTAATTTTACGGTGAAGCCATCCAGCCCATGCAGCTGCCCTTTTTCGTCTCACTGGTCTCATCTCATCTTTTCTCTATTGTTTTGCTGGCTGCTCTTTGCTCCAGTTGTTTCAGGATGGCTCCCAAAACTAAGCAAGCAACTACAGCTGATGAGTCTTGTGTCTGCCAAAACATGAGCACACAGTCACAGATGGTGCTGAAATCTTGATCTGCAGTTCAAAGAGTAAGCACAATTTGAGTTAACAAAGTGCACACTGTACTGTGCTTATGTCATGGATGATGAGCTCCCTCCAGCTCTGATGTCTCACTGATGTTGTAAGGAGTTGGCTGATTCGGGGCTCCTGAGTGGTGTGACTGTGTAAAGTTTTGGAAGAGAGCAGGTTTAAATCCCAGTAATGCCACAGCCATGTGAAGACAGGAGTACAAGTGAGCATAATTGGCCCTGATTTCATAAACATTTATCTGTTTACGGAAACAGAGTAGGGCAGTTAATGATCTCCTCCGAGCGTGTTTAGCTGCCATGGGAAGCTAAATGACTGGGAGTTTAACAAGCTATTGTTATCCCTTAGACTCATGTATCTTAACCAATAAGAAGTGACTTCATTAGATAGGCAGTATGTTGGAAATTGGGGGAAAAAATCAAGTAAATCGGGTTAAATCTGGTTGATTTCATGCGTTTGGTTTGGTTGCTTTTTAAAGAAGCAAGACCTCAATGTCAAAGGGAGAAGATTTAAATTCATTAGAGAAAAGTAAAGAAAAAGGAAGAAACTTTGAGAGGAAGCGGACAGGCAGCGAGCCAGTGAAGTGTATTTGTTGTGACGCGCCGTGTGGAGCAAAAAAGCCGACTGTAGCACTGTGCACTTCTCTGCTACAGCTGTACTAGTGATTAACTGATGCCTGAGTGATTTAGCAGGCATGGAAAAGGAAAATCCTCTGGGTTTCTTCAGGCATTGCCTAAACCACAACATACACATACACATACACACACTATTCATGTTTAAACGTACATCTCTGGATAACTCAAACAGTAAATGTTTCCAAAGAAAATTGCAAACTAGCTGAATGCAGCAACATGAAATGTGTCCATGGTGTCCCCTCCACCAGGTCCTATATGTATTAGCATGTGAGGAAAGACATAACATTCAGATGAACTAATATTACTTTTTCAAGTGTGCTTTTTTTTACATTAAGAGATTCAACTCTTGCTCATCCAATTCCACTGTAAATTAGTAAGTACATTTTGCTTATAAATCACATTTAAAACAATGAAAGTTGACCAAAGTGTTGTACATAGTTAAGAGCATATAAAATAAAAATATACAGAAAAACAAATAATAAAAAAAACCCAGAACATATATAAAACACTGATATGAGAAGAAATATAACATGCATGACACAACCATACAGATCAAACTGCTAATTTGTAAAAGTATGTTTTTATTATTGATTTAAAACCCATTATAGTAGGAACACATCTGATGTCCAATAGAAGCCTGGTTCACAACCTCAGCACAGCCACTGCTTCGGCCGAGATCGTGGAGTACCCAATAACTACTGGCCTGCTAGTGTTATCCATCTGTGATCCACTGTCCACCATATCCATTGACTATTATTACTACCTACAGAACCGATCCTAATAAAAATTTTTTTAAAAACACCATATAGACCTTAACTTGTCCATATGCACAAGGTGTATTTATATCCCTGAAAGAAAACAGGAAAGTATGTTTAGACTTCTGAATGAGGTTCTGCTCTGAGACTGACCTAAGACAACTATACTTTCAAGCCCTAGTCTGGATCACAAGCTGCTCTGAAATAAGCTGGAGATGATTCATCAACCTGATGATGCATCTCTGTTGAGTTCACCTCTATCCTGGTGACTATTTCAGTGCTATTTGCAGAAGCTTCTTCTCTAGAACATTCCCAGTCAGGTTGCTTAGCCTTAACCCTATAATCGTAACTAGTTTGTCACCCATTGAAAAGATTGATTATCCAAGCACTGAGACACTAATTGTTTCTCTTTAACCCATGTAATTGTTTCGACATTTGGCGAACACACACACACAGATATATATATATATATATATATATATATATATATAGACCTAAGGCAATATTCAGTAATAGATTGAGACAAAATCAAGACTCAGATTCATCTTTTGTTTTGTTTTGTTTTTGTTTCACAATCAGTATCGGTATCGGAAGGGGAAATTCTTCAAATTTTTTGCATCTAATACTTTAGTTATCCAAAACACAAGCATACCACGGGTGACCACAAGAGAACACAATACCTAATAACAACTAACACTAGGCAACAGAGAGGTGATTCCCTCCAAAACATGAACAGGGATAAAGGGATTTGCCCTGGATTCCTGAAGAGTGACTTGAGGTGTCTTGTGACTTGATTTTTTTTTAGGAACATCCTGAAACAGTCTCGCATAAATATTTTCCACTTGCTCTCTAATGTGTCCTAACTGTTGAAGTGTGACTAAGAGGAATGACGCAAAGCACGCTGAAGTTCAAAACAAAGACAGCCACAACAGCAACACTGTCCATATACAAGTTCTCTAGAACAAGAGTCATACAGAAAGTGTAAAAGAAAGAAAATAAAAGAAAGAGGAAGGGGAAGAAGAGGAAGGACTGCTGATGCTCTCTTTAAGGGAACAAAAGATCAGGATACTTAGTCATAGAGATAGCTGAAATGGACAGATACGAGTCAGACTCTTACCATATGGCCACGCCATCCCTGAAGAGACCAGGAGGAAGATGAGAAGGAGAACGAAGAGCAGGGAGGTGTGAGGGAGCATGCAGCAGTGCCGCTGGCTCTGCCTCTGCAGCCGTGCCGATGAAGGCATGCTGCTCTCTGGAGCGCTGTTTACTTTCTGAGCTCAGCTGGTTTGACATCACCCCTCGCTCTTTCATTCCCTCCCTCTTACACAGACGCTCTCTCTCTCTCTCTCTCTCTCTCTCTCTCCCAAACACCGGCGCTCTCCCCTTTCTTTCTTTGGCACTCACATTCTCATTCTCCTCCTCCAACTCTGTCTGTCTTTCTTTTGTTTGTCTCTCTGCCTCTATTTATTTAATTTTCACTTTAATATCTTCTATTAACCTTTTGACCTCTTTCTAACTCTGTATCTTTGTCTATCTGCCTCTATTTCTTTCTCTTCCTCCTGGCTTCATGTTACACTTTGGCCTCATAAGACTATCCACTCGGAACCTAGGATAGACCTCCAAAAAAACACCACTTTTCTGATACTGGCTGGGTAACATCATTACTGCTGACTGAGTGTAGACTCCACACGTAGACTTCATTTAACCAAAGGAAGTCTCTCTCAAATTACACAAGTGAACCTACAGTATCAGCTCTTCCTGTTCATTATGCTAAGCTGAGGTAGTCTGAATGGATCCTACTTTTAAGCTGGTATGAAGTTGTATTGGTGGTCATTTTAAATTCAGAGATTAACACAAACCTTTCACAAATGTTCAGCGATGGAAAGTAATGAACTACATGTAACTCCCATTACAGTACTTAAGTACATGGTTCACTGTAATGATGTTTTTTAATGTAGCATTAATTAAACCATACTTTTACTTGTGTTTTTAAAAAATAAAATATTACATTTTGCTACATTTATTTTTGATCACCATTTCAGAGTACAAAAATTAAAACTCTGAAATTTAAATAACTAATAACTAATTTGGAGACCCAATCAAAATAAAGAAGTTTTCTGCCAAAAGTCTTTACTTCAGTCACCAAATGTTTAGTCAGCAGCAACAGTGTCTGAGACAGTGGAGACAAATGAGCATCCCTGGCCCAAATTATCTGGTATCTTCAGTTTTAAATGCTTCAAATGAAACAGAGAGATAATTATCTGAAAATTATGAGAGGCAAAACTTCAGATATCAGCTTAACATCCAACCTGTGGAAACATGTAAAGGTAAGTCATTAAGCTAGCTGAGTGAGCTAGAAGAAGAGGAAGCCTTTATTTGTCACATATACATTACAGCACAGTGAAATTCTTTTATTCACATATCTCTAAGTGTCGCTACAGCCTACACATAACATTCGGGATAATGCGTAAGGGGCATCTTTGCTAGATAGCTAATTATGTAGCTAGAAGTGCACGAATTAACATGAGCTGGCTAATGAAACCCCAACAGCATTTGGCTAAGTTAGCTATCCAGCTAATGTTGCCTTTTTTTATATACCATTGATAATCGAGGTGATGGTCACTTTAGTACAGCTCACTTGGTTAGTTCACATAATTAAAAAATTAGAAACTACAATTCTCAGGTAGTTGTGTCAATTGTAGATATGAAAACAGAAAAGTAATTTGTAAAGTAATTACTCAAGTAGTTTTTCACCGGATGACTTTTTACTTTTACTTGAGTAATTTTCTTGACCACTACTTTTACTTTTAGTCAAGTGAATTATTACTACAGTAGCAGTACTTTTACTCAAATCTGTGTGTTTTAGACTCTTCCCCTCCGGCATATGTTCTAAGATTTTCCAGTGAACATACCACTTCCCCATCTTAAAAGTACAGTATCATTGTTAGTAGGTTAGCTACAGTCTCTTGTCAGTTTATATGTGTTTATATTATATAAGAGCATGGAAAGGTGAATGGGAATCAACAGAACATTTTAATGTATACGGTTACAACATAAGCAGCTTAAACTCATTCCAGGGATCATATATCAATGAGCCCGTCCAAAAATAACAGAATTACATGCTGATCCCACACTCTCCGCATCCACTCACCTTTTCTGGGCTCCACTCTGTTTGCTCAGATGTGGACGTGTTTATTATGAGTGAGTGGGGTCATTTGAGGCTGACTCTAACCCTCCTCATGGACTCATCCCTGTCTCATAACACATCTGGGTCTGTTGTAGAGCTGTAAGCTAGTCATCATGACTGTGTAAATGAGCTGGGTTCTGACTGCTCTAAACAAATTAGAATGTTTATCAATTCAGGTTTACTCAGGTTTGCTCTACTTCTGCTTGGAGATTTCTGCACTTGGGACTGCTGTTGTGGATGGTCCCACAAGGATACACTAATACAGCTGTAAAAAAAATTGATTTATTATTATTATTACTATTTATTAGTACTTTTTTATTTCTGAACAGGTCCAAGTTGGCATTATTTAGTTATCCAATAATAGTTATCCAAGTTAACTATAAGAACTGAATAATAATAAATACAACTATGTTAATGGTAGGTTGTGATTATCCACCACTGTAACAAAATAATAATAATAATAATAATAATAATAATAATAATAATAATAATAAATTATAGAACCCCTGGTTATTATGTCTCACCCTTGCTTCATTAGATCCCATCTGACTAGTGTAGATTTGTACTTAAGAAATGCTTCTGTAATCATAAAGACTGTCCTGTGGCCATCCCAGGACTTGTATTCACAATATTCTCATACTGAACATCCTTTACACTTAGTATTGTTTGCCTTCACACTTCTACGGCTATACACCGATCAGCCATAACATTAAAACCACTGACAGGTGACATGAATAACATTGATTGTCTCGTTACAATGGCACCTGTCAAGGGGTAGGATACAGTCAGTGGACAGTCAGTTCTCGAAGTTGATGTGTTGGAAGCAGGAAAAATGGGCAAGTGTAAGAATCTGAGCATCTTTGACAAGGGCCAAATTGTGATGGCTAGACGACTGGGTCAGAGCATCTCCAAAACGGTAGGACTTGTGGGGTGTTGCTGGTATGCAGTGGTTAGTATATACCAAAAGTGGTACAAAGAAGGACAATCGGTGAACTAGCAACAGGGTCATGGGTGCACTGATGCTCGTGGGGAGTGAAGGCTAGCCCGTCTGGTCTGATCCCACAGAAGAGCTACTGTAGCACAAATTGCTGAAAAAGTTAATGGTGGCTATGATAGAAAGGTATCAGAACACACAGTGCACTGCCAAAAGCACCTACAGTGGGAACATGAGCATCAGAAATGGACCAATGGAAGAAGGTGGCCTGACCTGATGAATCATGTTTTCTTTTACATCATGTGGACAACCGGGTGCATGTGTGTTGCTTACCTGGGGAAGAGATGGCATCAGGATGCACTGTGGGAAGAAGGCAAGCAGGTGGAGACAATGTGATGCTCTGGGCAATGTTCTGCTGGGAAACCTTGGGTCCTGGCATTCGTGTTGATGTTCCTTTGACACTTAACACCTACCTAAACATTGTTGTAGATCAAGTACACCTCTTCATGGCAGCGGTATTCCCTAATGGCAGTGGCCTCTTTCAGCGGTATAATGCCCCTTGCCACACTCCAAAAATTGTTCAGGAATGGTTTGAGGAACATGACATATAGTTCAAGGTGTTGAATTGGCCACCAAATTCCCCAGATCTCAACTTGATCAAGGATCTGTCAGATGTGCTGGCCCCACCTCACAACTTACAGGACTTAAAGGTTCTGCTGCTAACATCTTGGTGCCAGATACCACAGAACACCTTCAGAGGTCTTGTGGAGTCCATGCCATGACAGGTCAGAGCTGTTTTGGTGGCAAAAGGGGGAACTACTCAATATTAAGCAGGTGGTTTTAATGTTATGGCTGATCGGTGTATATTGTAAAGATTGTCTGGTGTCACTCAGATGAGGATGGGTTCCCTTTTGATTCTGGTTCCTCTCAAGGTTTCTTTCTCATGTCATCTCAGGGATTTTCCTTGCAACTGTTGCTTCTGGCTTGCACATTAGGATTCTAACTCTACATCTGGATTCCTGGAATGCTGCTTTGTGACAATGTCTATTGTTTAAAGCACTATATAAAAAATTAAATTGAATTGCATTTATATAGCACTTTTAACAATAGACATTGTCACAGGCAGGACAAATGTTTGTCTTTTCTGGGAATACTAGCATTCACACACACTTCTTCTTTTCTATTCTGTGCACTCTAAGCACAAATCATACAAACCCTGGGCTACACATCAGGTAATCGACTTACCATAGAGTCAGCTCAGCATGCTAGTTGTGTAAATCTTAAGCCTGGATACAAGACACAAGCATTGAAGGGTAAGGTGTTTACGGCATCATCCATCATGCTGTTCTCGGAGTGAATTAATATCCTGTAGTTCACATATCAGTATTCTACATGATATACAGTACTATGCATTCTTCTTGACTTGCATGACTTCTGCATTATCTAGTCAGTACAAAAACCTTTTAGATTTACAAACATTATTTTTCCAGCACAATATTAAATGTTACAGAAAAATATTTGTATGTCAGTAAAGAAAGCAGCATATTACATAAGAAACTACTTTTCAGACAAAAAAACGAATAATGAAGGCTGCTGGGTTTTGCTGCAAAAATAAGAACCAAGTGCAACAGTCAAAGTCTCCAGAAGAATTGAAGGTGTTTCTGCAAGATGCTCAGTAAAACTTCCAACCATCCATTTTCTGTACCACTTGTCCTGCACAGGGTGGCAGGAACCTGGAGCCTATCCCAAGGGACTCAGGGCACAAGGCAGGGGACCCCCTGGACGGGGTGCCAGCTCATCACAGGGCACAATCTCACACACCCATTCACACACTGCAGACAATTTAGAGATGCCAGTCAGCCTACAATGCATGTCTTTGGACTGGGGGAGGAAACCAGAGTATGCCGAGGAATCCCTGAAGCATGGGGAGAACATGTCCTCTTTATAGTATTTTTTTAATGTAGAAACATCTAATTTCATTACTTTTGAAGGCATCTCTGCTCTACAGCATTTCTTTGCACAGAACTGTACAATGCACATATTTAGTACTAGTTTACACACTGCATAAGGAAGGCCTGCAGTATAAGAAAGGATCCCTACTCCTCAGGTGTTCACATTCCTCCCATCTAGAAGGCACAGGGAAGAGAAAATGCCTAGAGGTTCTCAGCTGCATGAGGTACATTTGCATAACGCTTGGGCACTGTCCCAACCCAAGGGCAGGGAGTTGTGGGTGTACCCTGCCATGACTCTCCATAATGTACAGCAGGACACATTCAAACTGAATCATTTTGCATTTCATCATATGTAGTTATATATTGCATAGCAGTGAATCAAACTTATATCAGTCTTTTTTTTTTAACTTTTTAGCTGTCACATAAGTGTACTAACGACCTTTTCAACAAAACAGTACGTTCATATTGTATTTCAGAGTGCTACATTGTGGACTTCAGCAGCATATGACCAAATATTTATCATCAGTTCTGTCTGGAAGTGAGGAGAATCTCAGTTTGTGTGCAATGATTTTTGACATTGAGGGCTTTGACATTGTGTTCTTTCTCATGGGGAAATTATTTAGTGAGTGAGGTTCCAAAATTTGACATCCTGTATTTACTTAGACTCAGGACAATTTGATCATTGTTGCTGTTTTTCATCATTTTCAGGTTTTCAGTTGTTTCTGAGGTTTCTTTGGCTTTAGAACACACATTTTCATGGTGATTTTCTTTGCCCTCTTGCTCACTAATTGGTAGTCTAGTTGGACAGTTTCCCACTATGGGTCCAATTTGATATGCATCTTTTCCAGGATTCAGGGTGGCAGCTGTTTTACTTGAAGCCTCTTTTGGTCACTTTGTCTTTTCTTTTCCAAAAGAAAGAAAAGAAAAAGTGACATGACCCATCAAATCCATATCCGTATTGCAGTCTCCAATTTTTTGATCAGCTTTTTTACCTGTGCTCAGTTACAAACACACCCATAAATAATACAGACTTTCAATCAATCATTGCAAAATCTTGCTAGTATTTTGCAGTCACATTATTGAGCCTGTTTGCTGTGCATAACTGTTTTCCCAGTTTTGTCTCTACTTTGTTTGATTATTGATTCTGTCTCTATCTCATCTAGTCTAGTCTGATTGCCAGACCTGTAACTGTTTAACATTTTGAATCTGCATTGCTCTTAAATATTTTCTGCTTCAAGGGTTTTAGAAAACCCTGCAATGGCATCCAACTTGTATGTTGCTAGAATTTGAAATATTTACAATATACAGTACTTACAAAAAGTTCAGCATAATTTAAATGACGTTTTAAAGTTCCATTTTGATGTACTGACCCATATTTCCACAGGAAAAAATTATATCTTGTGTGTATGCAACTAGTTCTAATTCTGTGTTACTGAAAAAATGTGTATACTGTAGCAATAGCAATGATTACTGATGTACTAAGCCAATAATGCAAATATGCGCTATTTATTATAGTGACGCATACTCATATACTCAAGACTACTCAGGATAGGTATTTACTAAGGAGAGCACAGGCTGGGCTGTGTCAACCCTATCTCATGCAACTTTTCACACATTGTAAGTGTCATCCAGATATGATTTGTGAAGCATCCCTTGGATGAAGAAAATAATGTTCCATCGCTTTAACACAGGGGATCAGTGGTTTTGCTCAGAGTTAAAACTGTAGACATGATGGAAAGTCAGTGGAATGTTTTCTGGCTCAATATGACTTAAAAGAATTCATCAAAATACCTATGATAAACTGTTCCAAGAAATTCAGGTTTCATACCCAGAAATACTTAGACCATAGTAGTATTATGTTGTTTACAAGCATACAATGAACGCATAATCGGTCAACAGTAAGCTATCTAAGCACTACCTGCACTTTGTTATCTAAAGTATCTACTGAGTTTACTAATAAGTGGTAGTCTTTTAAAAACTGGTAGTCTTTTAAATTGCATTGTTAACTATAGAAAAGTTCTTATTGCCACTACCTTAGTTTATCTCT
Organism: Pangasius sanitwongsei; assembly: GCA_037576675.1. Taxonomy (NCBI): domain Eukaryota; kingdom Metazoa; phylum Chordata; class Actinopteri; order Siluriformes; family Pangasiidae; genus Pangasius; species Pangasius sanitwongsei. The sequence goes on from CM075011.1 coordinate 12,469,263, forward strand.
CCACTCTAAGAGAAGAATAATACAAAATATTCTTATAGTCTTATTCAATACAGGAGCAGAGTTACCTAGAAATAAGAGCCACTGAAGCACAGATACACTATATGGCCAAAAGTTTGTGGATACCTGACCATCACATCCATATGTAGTTCTTCCCCAAACCGTTGCCACAAAGTTGAACGTACACAGTTGTTTATATGCTGTAGCTTTACAATTTCCATTCACTGGGAAGAAGAATGAAGAGGTTCAAACCTGTTCCAGCATGACAATGCTGCTGTGCACAAAGCGAGCTCCATGAAGACATGGTTTGCCAAGGTTGGAGTGGAAGAACTTGAGTGGCCTGCACAGAGCCCTGAACCGCAACCCCACTGAACACCGTCGGGATTACCTGGAACACTGTGCACCAGGCCTCGTCCCTCAACAGCACATCGCTAATGCTCTTGTTGTTTAATGAGCAGAAATACCCACAGCCACATTCCATGGAAAGCCTCCCCAAAAGAGTAGAGGCTGTTATAGCAGCAAAGGGTGGGGGACCAACTTTGGAATGGGCTGTTCAACAAGCACATATGGGTATAATGGTCAGGTGTCCACATACTTTTGGCCATACAGTGTATCACAATATGTAGTAGGAAAGACTTTTGAAAATATTTTATACAACAAAATTAAAATACTACATATAAATTACAGTATTTATTTAACATCAGACAATTTGGACTATTGTAATGCCTTACTGTCTGGATGTTCCACGAGGTGCGTAAAGCTCCAGTTATTCCAGGTCTTACTAGAAACGAAACATTTTACCATATTCTGCCTATTCTATCCACAACAAAATTGGCTTCTAGTAAAATGTTTACATCAGTTATAAAATACTACTAATGGCCTATAAAGCACTGAATGGTCTGTAGCACAATACCTTAGCAAACTTGGCCTATTCTGATCTGCAATGTCTGCTCAGACCAAAAGTTGCAGGGTTTTTTTATTAGTACACATGAATAAAGTTTACAGCTGGGAGCAGAGATTTTTTCTATAAAACCCCTCAGCTATGAAATAGTCTTCCAATTAGTGCTCGGAACTTAGACACAGTCTTAATCTTTAAGTCTAGAATGAAAGCCTATTTGTTTAGTCAGGCATATTGTTAAATAACTTTTCTCTTAGCTAAAGGTGAGGACTTGGGGCTTCATGGACATAGAGAGTTATGGTAAAGCGGGATGGTTTGATGCCGTTGCATCCTCTTTCACATGATCACTCAGGTTTGTTGATGTTGGTGTGGTGGGATGCTTTATGTCCCAGGGTGCCCTCATTCTTGTGTCACATTCTGGCTCCCCCTTTTAGTTATGTTGTCATAGCTAGACCTGCAGGAGCTATGCCCACTTGATCAACCTCCATAGGATAATATCATGCTTAATATTCTGTTTCCTCTTTCTCTCTCAATCTATATGTGTATTTCTGAATACTGTTGAATTTCCTAACAATAGCTTCCTAAAGTATCAGTAGTTTTAGCTTTAATACTGTTTAGTATTAGATGGGGGCAGTCGTGGCCTAAGGGTTAGCGTGTTGGCCTTGTAACCTGAAGGTTGTGGGTTTGAGTCTCAGGTCTGGCAGGGATTGTAGGTGGGGGGGAGTGAATGACCAGTGGCTACATGTCACCTCACTTCACTTAAATATGCAGACAATGTCACCAAATGTGTTTTTTTAATAAATCAAGGACATTATAAAAAGTTGAAGCCATAAACAAGAAAAAAAAAGGTTGAGGTAGGTTCATCAGGTCTGGTGAATGCCAAGGTATTCTGGAGGAAATATAATGGAAAGTGCAGAGGAGCAACAAAAAAAGGAAGAAAAAACTCTCAGCAAACCCTTTAATATTTTCCTTTAGCCTCACACATTACACACTGCACACATATCACACACCCTTTACATATAAGTCAAAGTGTACATATACACTCTACACAAAAACACAAATATGGTTTTAACATAATTTACTCTAAAACATAGCTATAACCTGAATTACTTTTGGCTCACATCGAAGCTGTCATAAAACATTTATTAAAAGCATGGTTAGGAATGAGGGCAAAGATGGTTATTATGGTTATTACCCTGAAAATATATTGGTTGTCATTAAAAATATCAAAACAAAAGCTGAAATGCAATTGTGGGACAACCTATTTTAAGCCCACGACCTGGAACACTACTACCATTTGAACAATGACTAAGTGCAATCCAAGTGGAGTTTTCTTTTTTCCGAGCACTCCAAGGATAATTTTCTATAGCCAAGTGCAGCGGGCTCATGGGAAATGGAATATTCAGGGATACTCGACTGTGAGAACTCCAGATCCACTTTCTGCTAATCACCTTTTGGTTACGTTCTTGAAACCACTTGATCTGGTATGTGATTTGTTTGTCGTAGAAGACTATATGTTTGACCTTGAGTGATTTCCCCTACCTGGACCGTAAACCTCAAGTGATTTCCAAGTTGCCTAATTACTTAACCATCCATAAGCAGAAGTCAGGAACCTAAACCATTTCTCTTCACTTACAAATAGCACTTTTTTACCAGACAGCATAGCAAGGCTCAGTAATCTGAACCCAGGATCCGTATCTCTTCAAATCTGTGTGTAGTTTTCCCATCATATATTACTACCCCTGAAAGAGCCTTTTGGAGGCTTTGGTGTTGTTAGTAAAGGTGGGCAGAATCAGTAAAATGCTACTAGAAATTCAGAAACTGAGTTTGATGTTTGATGATTGTGATGCTTTCACGTGTCTTCCTCACAGGGTGAGCTACTGAGAATGAGTTTGTTTGAATGATGATGAGAAACTTAAACAGAGCTAGGTATAACCTGCTTTAACCACACCGATGTTTGAGAGCAAATTTTATCCAGCGATGGTACTTCAGCAAAAACACAAGTAGTTATGCATTTTCCATGGCAGTATCCCAAATGTCATGCCTTGGACATCAATGACAAGAAAACATTATTGTCTGTAAATAATGAAATTGTATGACAAAATTATGATATTATCTGTGAAATTCAACAGAACTTGGACTTTTGAAAAGATAAAGAATCTTTGGCAGGCTAACACTGTACTATGATTGTTGCGCCATTAAAAAAGCAATTCTACCCATTACTGTATCATTATCAAGATGATTCTGTGGTTATGCATTTTAACAATCAAATTCAAGTTCACTAATTCACTAATCACTAATTCAAGTTCCACCATACGTGGTAAGCTTGCAAAATGATAACCAAAGTCAGCATAGGTAATCAGTTACAGCATGGCTCACCCCACGGTGGAAATAGGAACAAAATGTGAAATGGTGGTTAAATTTGCAAAGCGCTCAAAAATGATAAGAGAAATTCTATGTATGCATAGTCTTAACTTAACGTTTGTAAGTTAATTTTTGGTCTTCCTGAACTCTCTTTACAGAGAGGCTTGGTCCAGATGGGACTTTAGCTTCCTGCCCATTAACAATGCTTTTGATGATAGAGCTGGAGAGGTGTTACCCTGTACTTACACAGGAACCAAGCCTGTGTCTCCACAGATCCCCCTGCCATTTACTTTAGCACATCCTTTATAATCGGTACAGCCTGCTTTGCTATCTGATTAGCTGCTAAGAGGCCTAAGATAGCAAAGGAACTGTAGTAGTTTCAGTAGTGGAATACTAACATCTGTGATTGAAATGCTTTAGCACTGAAAGGCATTACAGAATCTGCGTGTAACCTTGATCGTGGTCTGCTTCGGTATTTGGATCTAAATCTGAATCCAAGTGATCCATGATCACTGCCTTATTCTCAGATCACTAGCCTGATTGTTATTGCTAATAAAAATAAACACATTTGAAGAACTGTAACATTTGTGTTTCCCTTTCGATAACTACAAGAGCAACGAGTCAAACAGCCAAACAAAATACTTGTGTGAGAGATTATGAGTTACTCTCCTGCCCCAAGCTCTGCATTGTGTCAGCAAAGCATTGTGAGATTACAGCAGAGCAACCATTTCCTCTTCAGCTAGAACTTAAATCTTAGGTAGCAAGCTAGCATGAAGTGACTACTATTCAATAAATGTGAGAGTCACAATCAAGTGTCAAGTGTCAAGTGGAGTTTATTGTCATTTCAGCCATATACAAGTACATAGTGAAACGAAACAACGTTTC
>CM075011.1:12473506-12489437 GCA_037576675.1 Pangasius sanitwongsei
TATATATATATATATATTTTTGTATTATATTGTGTATATATATATATATATATATATATATATAAAATAACTGAAACAACCTGCACTAACATAAACCAGCATTATTAAATAGGAAAAGGCCAAGGCCCCATTTTGTGCGGTACAGTGTTTTCAGTTGAATTTTGAATTCATTTAAATACTGGTGGTTTGTGTGTGTTCCTGTCGTAGTTGATAACTGATGAGTCGCAGATGCGTGTGGAGCTGCAAATGGCTTTGGATAGTAAGGACAGCGATATAGAGCGTCTGCGCTGTCAGCTTACTTCACTTAGCATCCATTCTTTAGACACAACTAGCATCAGCAGTATGGGCAATGAGCAGGACACTGATGAGCCTTACCCAGGTACCAACAAAAACACACACACTCCCCCCTTTCTCACCTCCTTGGTCCTCTAGCTTTCTCTCTGTGACTTTCCAGCTTATACCTTATGATGTGTTTCCTGTTTCTTCCTCTTTTTTTTTTTTTTACTGATACCTCTACCCCTTCCTCTGTCCCCATGGTCGCACGCCAGTGCGCATCACACAAACACAAACCTCAGAGTCCATGTCGTTCACATACCAGCGAAGCTCCAAGCGGGTGTGTATCGACACCCGGCCAAGCCTCAACTGCCCCCTCTTCCCTTCTGAACCTGATGAAGAGGATGATGAGGAAGAGAGGGGTCAGCCTCGGCTGGCTTTGGCTTGTGAGAGGCCGGTGGACAATGAGCCTAGAGGTGACCCTGCATGGAGTTGTGCACGTGTGCATACACACACCAAAAGTCTTTAAGATTACACTGCAAGTCCAGTCACCTTGACTAACAACCACTAGTATGGGAACAGATTTGTGTCAAAATGTTGTACATAATTTAAAAAATATATATTTCATGTTTTTTTGCTATATTACATATATGTAATGTTAGCAGTGCTAGCTAGCTTTTACTTGATAACTCATTTGCTAGTCCTTACTGCATATCCTTATATCTAAGCAAAAAACAGTCATCAATGGTTAAAAACAAAATATCAACAAAATACACAATATGCTATAAAGAACTGCGGCTGGGGCTGATTTCTTTCTAGCTCTGACTGTAGATTCATAACAGTTGTGTGAAATAAAGTGACAGGTATAATGAACATGAACAATGGGGATTATCTACTGTATCATCATTTTTCCCCCAAAAATGTGTTTGGAGGAGACACAAAAAGTATATTGTTCTATCAAAGTACAGTTTCCTCAGAATGACAGTTTAGTATTTTTTGGTTTGAATAAAAGTGTAACAAAATTTCTGTTTACCATGTTTGGTATTCGGATAAAACACAGAATGACCCTAGCAGGACATTAATAGCTTGAAATACTTTGCTTTTATTATGCCATCAGTGAAATTGCTTTACTGTGTAATAGTTTCAATTAGTAATTGTTTAATAGTTTCATTATTGAGCTGTGAGACAGATATTAGATTTTAGCCCTCCCATCTAATATCATGACCAGCAATCATGAAATTTGGGACAAATCTTATCCCATAAACTGGAGAATCAAAATGACCTGGCTGACTGAAAACACGGGTGTATTTCTAACTCAATTTGTGATTGAGTGTGAGTTAAAACTCTATCACTGCTTCCTGTTATGACTCATAAACACATCATTTTTCCTGTCTACCACAGAGGCTAGTCTGGAGGGCTGGCTGTCTCTTCCAAGCAAGAACACCAAGAGGTTTGGATGGGATAAGAAGGTAAAACAACAATTCATAAACATCTTACACATCTCTGAGTATGTGTTATGCATGTGTATATGTCATCTGTGCTCTGTAGTATGTGGTGATGAGCAGCAAGAAGATCCTGTTCTACGACTCAGAGGAAGACCGTGATCAGGCCAAACCATTCATGATACTGGATATCGAGTGAGTCTACACACATCTCCTTCACATAAAAATGAAAATAAATATCAGGTTCATGATGCTATGATTTTTCATTTGGGGTTATAAATTCCAGCAGTTTCCCATTCTGCTATATTATGTCTACATCCCTCTTCATGTGTTTAGTGTGAACTTGCATCTCACTCAGACTGATGTAATTGCTGACTATGACCTAAATCTGCCATTCTGTGAATTTGTTCTATCGTGTATTTTTATATTGAGGTGAGCACTAAATATTGGTTTATTTAATCTTTTCCTTTTGTCTTCTGTCAGTAAACTCTTCCATGTACGACCTGTGACTCAAACAGATGTATACCGGGCAGATATCAGAGAGATCCCTCGCATTTTCCAGGTATTGTGTGACATTTTATGTTCACTTGTTTGTATTGTTTCCCAGTAATACATTTTCTGTTATAAAAGTGACCAATGACCTGTTATGTGCTGATGACCATTTAGGTTTTACTGGATTTGTTGCTTTTGTGTTACAACCTTTCTTGTTCGCATCTAAAAAAAAAAAAAAAAAAAAAAAAGTTACCATCAGGCTCATTGTCTCAGTGGGAATCAAGGGTTGTAACAAGCCTTTACTATCAGCTCAAACTAGTTTTTGTCTGCAGAACTGTTGTGTGTGAAAATCCCATGAGATCAGCAGTTTCTGAAATATTCAAACCAGCTCGTCTGGCCCCAATAACCATAACACAGTCAAAGTCACTGAGATCAACCCCCCATCCTCCTAAACCAATATTTAGTGGCATTTGATGTGAACATTAATTAGAGTGCTTGATCTGTATGTGTGTGATTTTATATATTGAGCTACTGTCACATGATTGGCTGATTGGATAATTACATGAATGAGCAGGAGTAGAAGTGTTCCTATTAAATTGGCTGGTGAGAGTATGTATGTATTTACAGTATCTACACTATGTATGTATGTATATATTTGATCGACTACCTTGTCTGTTTCTCCCTTTCTGCCAACGATCTTAGATCCTCTATGCCAACGAGGGTGAGAGTAAGAACCAGGAAGCAGCCGTGGAGCTTTCAGTGGCTGATAGGTCAACCTACATCCCACACAAAGGCCATGAGCTTGTACCCACACTCTACCACTTCCCCTCCAACTGTGAGGCATGTACTCGACCCCTCTGGAACGTCTTCAAGCCCCCTCCAGCTGTGGAGTGCCGTCGCTGTCACGTCAAATGCCACAAAGACCACCTAGACCTCAAGGATGAAGTGCTTGCACCCTGCAAAGGTCAGGAGGTCATGCTGGTTGTAGACTATGATTTAGAAAGATTGAATCAGTCAAACTACATATATTGATGTGTATAGTGCACATGTGCAAATGCCATGCAAATTGTTTGATCAGGTAGTACTAATTGGTTGTCCAGGAGAGCATAAAATTACATAACGCAGAAATATAGTAAGGTAGCTTGTACACAGTGACCTGAGCAGTATAAGACAATCTGAGTAGAGTGATTAATCTGAGTAGAGTGTTAGTGTCTGTATGTGGTTAGAAATTTCTGGCAAGTTCCATTACAGACCATACAGATGTGGGAGATATGTTGGTCAGGTATGGTGTTGGTGAGGTTTGTTGGGGAATAAACTTTTCTTGAATCTGGTGGTCCAGCTTTGATACTGTGGAGCCTCATTCTCAAAGAGAGCAGAGTGAACAGTTCATGAGTAGGGTGGGAGGGGGTCCTTCATGATGATCCTGGCCTTCTTCTGACATCTTTTGTTGTAAATGTCCTCCATGGTGGGAAGGCTGGCATTCATGGTGTGCCGGACAGTTTTCACTAGGTGAAGAGCTGTCCTGTCTGCGACATTGCACACATAGCACACTGTGATGCAGCATGTCAGGATGAAGGAGGAGAGGCTTGCACTCATCTCTGCACTCTTCAGCCTCAGGGAATAGAGGTGGGCCTTTTTAGTGATCTGGAATGTGTTTTGGGACCAAGAAAGTTTGTGAGAAATGTGTACCACCAGGAATTTGAAGCTGCTGATCACTTCAACTTCTTTGCTTTCCAAGGGTCAGGAATGTGTGCATAACTGCTGCAATGGCATCCAAGGTTGAATGGTTTGGTATGGATGCATAGTGATGATAATCCAGTTTGGCTGGAGTAGAGTTCTTAACGTGTGCGATGACCAGATTTTCAAAATATTTAATTATTTCTCATGCCAGTGTTAGTGGTTGGTAGTCTTTCAAGTCTGAAACTGACCCTCTGCAGAGTTCTCATTACATCTGCTGCTGTCAACAGATAATGACTGTTCACCTGGAAGAAGGGTACCCTTGGTAGCTGATGTGATGGATGGGTCAAAGCCAGCATAAAGGTTGTTTGAGGCATCAAGGAGTGAAGCATCTGTGGTTCCAGGTCGAGAGTGCTGTTACTTGCATAGTCTTTACTGTGCCTTTGATGCCTTGTTCGTTGTCAATCAGGTGTTCCTGGATCTTCTGTGCATAGGTGACTACTGCAAACTTGATCCCAGAGATAAGGCCACATCTGGCTGCTCTGTGGGCTGTTATGTCCCCAGACTTGAAGTGTCTCAGGTCTTAATCAGAGAGTGCACCTCTGCATCCACGAGGGTTCCTTTTTGGCACATATGTTGATGGATTTGGTGTAGACAACAACACTCACACATGCATGTGATGAAAGGGGTATACTCCTCCAGGTCACCAAGGTGCCTGTGTGTGGTAGCTTCCTTAAACATCTGCTAGACTGTTCATATGCAAGCAGTCCTGGAACATAGGGAGAGCCTCACTAGGCCATACTATAATGTTAACTGGTTGAAACATGAAAATGGAGACATTTTCAGCAGAGGTCTGTATGATGGAACTAACTGTATTATCATAATGTCTGAGGTAGGAGCAGGGGGTGACTTTGTATGTTTCACCTCTGTTTGTAGACTCATAATGCAGTGTCTTTGTTTCTGTTGTGGAACTGGAGACATGCTGTTATAATTTTGACAGAATAGCTTGCAATTTAGCATGGTTGAAGTCTCCTGTATGGGAGAAGAGGTGAAACAGCAATTCTGAACTGCATAGTGAACTCTCTGAGTAAAAACATAGCTGTCTTTTTTTTGTTAAGTGTTTGATCGCAACAAAACAGTGACTTTTCCCTAAGAAAGTGTTTGTCATCAACCTTTGTTTATGTAAACACAGAGTCCAATGCCTTTGGATTTCACCTGACTGAGAGTACTGTTATGCCATGGGCAGTCATGGCCTAATGGTTAGAGTCGGACTTGCAACCCGAAGGTGAACCTGAAGGTTGCGGGTTCAAGTCTCAGGCTGGCAGGGATTGTAGGTGGGGGGAGTGAATGACCAGCTCTCTCTTCCACCCTCAATACCATGACTGAGGTGAGTCCCTTGAGCAAGGCACTGAACCCCCAACTGCTCCCTGGGCGCCGCAGCAAAAAAGGCTGCCCACTGCTCAATGTTCACGGTGTGTGTGTGTTCACTACTGTGTGTGTGCACTTGGATGGGTTAAATGCAGAGCACAAATTCCGAGTATGGGTCACCATACTTGGCCACAAGTCAAGTCACTTCATCAAGCTGAGTCGGGCATGTCGTTATTTAGACACATTTTTTGTGAAGGTCAGAATGCAACAGTTCCTCAACTCTTTTTATGAGTGTAGTCTCCATCTGAGTAGATCCATTTTATTGCCCAGGGAGTGGATGTTGGCAAGAAACAGCGATGGTTCAGCCAGTACCATCGGATACTTGTGGATTTGTAAGGATGTGTAACTCCTGTTGCTTGTCACTTGCAGTGAACTATGACACGGCTAAAGAGCTGCTGCTGCTGGCCAGTTCTTCAGCCGAGCAGCAGAAGTGGATCAGTCGTCTTCTCAAGAGAATCCCACGCAAACCCCCTACTCAGAGTGTGGCAGCCCCTCAAGAGCCCCCAGTGGGGTCACTGCCCTCACCGCTCCCCTCCCCCCATCTCTCTCCACGAAACTCGCCCAAACTCACCTCCAGAGGAGCCATCAGAGTGCACAGCAGAGGCCCACCACCTTCCAGCAAGCCCAGGTGAGTCTTCTGTCTACATTAGATGTCCCATTGAGCCAAGCCTGTCTTGTGTGTGGCATTACACCTGTGTTAAAATACCCAATATATTTTAACTTCATCTACATTATTAGCAATAATAAGCAGTTCATATTTACAAATATTTTAAAACACTTATTTTCTTTGCTATTTCAGTGTACATTTGTATATTTATTATTTTTTGGACATATTAAGTTATTTGTTTCTTATTGTAATTACTATTGGTCCTCCATAAATCTGTATTGTTTGTGCTGCTGAAGCATTGCCTCAAAGCCACTCTGTCAAAACATTAAACTATAATTGAGTCAGACTTTGAAAATATGACTTTGAAGCTATGGAGTCACATGTTTTTCCCTCACATGTTTGGTACTCTGGCCATTTTTGTGGCTGTGATGTTTTATTGTATTATTCTACCCATTCATTCTACCCATTCATTCATATGTTGACATGACCAATTACTTGTTTATGAACAATTCTGCAGGTTTTTGTTGAAACTGGATGATAATTTCAGGAAGTTTTTAATTTGTTTTGGTTATGTTTGGGTTATGTCTTGTTGCATCATCCAATTGTCCAGGTCCTGAGGCTTTAAAAGCTGCCCCAAACCTTGATGCTCCTTTATGCTCCAAAGATATGCAGTCCCTTTTTTCTCCTCCAAACATACAATTGTGTTTGTCTGTGGCTTGGATGAAAAGTTTATAAGTAATTTAAATTAATTACTTAAAGTAATAAAGTAATTAATGCAGAAATCCAGGCATTTCCAAAGGATCATGAACATTTTTCTTTCAACTAAATGAATAAGTAGATTTAAAAAAAAACAAAAAAGAGTAATTATTTCTACACATAATCTTCATGATTTGTAATGCCTAGCAGCAGTCACTTGGTTTGTCACTTGATGCGTAACAAACAGCAGCTGTAGAGTGTGTAACATTAAGGCCTAAAGGTACACTGCTTTCTTCTTGGACATGTATCATCTGTCTGAATATTAGTTCATGCATCTGCTTAATAACACTTCGCTGGATGCTTCACCTTCACCAAAAAAAATTAATAAATTGGCAGATTCTCTTTACCTCACCTTATTAAGCCAACATGTAGCATCCAATATTTACATTCTAATGTAGAGTGATCATTTTCCTAAATTCCAAATGTGCAAATTTCATGTGTACTACAAAAGGGGATCTGAGTCATCTAGCAAGATTGCAGGTAGAGAAAGAATTAGGACTAATTACAACTGATAAAATTACTGCAGCTCACAATGGGGTGTTGGTATTTATAGCACTGATCATGGTAGCTCAAAACTGTTCCAGTTTTTCAAATTGGAATACATTCAATTACTAACACAGCAATTTCAGCAAACAATCTATACTATTATAAAAAAAAAACCTTTGGCAAAATTCAGGTGTTTATAACATTAATTGGATGATTCTGAAACAGTACCATTTGAATCACTCTCTGTGCTGCAAACCTCCTTATAGCCCCATGCTCCGAATCATTCTCCACTGACCTCCTCACCCCTGACCTTGCACCTTCTCCTTCACCTTCACCCTGTGGCGCTGTGTGTGTGGACAGTAAGTATGCCGTGCACTGCAGCGCCACCTGGCTGTTGCTTGTCTATGGTGCCTTAACAGATGAAAATGAAGTGCAAGAACTTAATTCACTAACATCACCTGCAAACACTGGGCTGACCAGTCTTAATAACAATAACAATTAACACAAATAATAACCTGTATTTATTCAAAATAAAGACCAGTCCTAACCAGCCTCTTTAGTCTTAATTCATTCTATCAAGGACAAAGCTTATTTCTGCAAATACGTTCAGAGGTACTAGGCTACACAAGAGTAATTCTTTTCATTTTATTAAAATAAAACGACCTTCATTGAAAAACCCAGCCACGCAGCAAAAACATTAGAGTATTAGATCTCTGGAAAAGGCTTGCAGGTAAAATTGCTGTAGCCAGTGAGAAAATAAAATTACAAAAAGCTGTTTAATGCAACACGGTTCAGCAGCACATAGCAAATTATATAATGCAAGATAGATGAATGAGCGTTTCCATAACCCAAGTGCCCCTACTCCTGTTCTAGTGTGATAGAGTTTGACCTGAAGGCCTGGGGTTGGGCTCTTCATGATGATGATGATGATGATGATGATGATGATGATGATGTGTTTGACTTCTGAAGATGTGGGAGACTGCAGGGTAACCACCATGTCTTGTTAACAATGTGTTGCCGTACATAGTAGCTTAAAGCTTGGTGTGTTTGTTCTAAACGTTTTCCTGTGGTGCATTCAAATGTGTAAAACTGTACTGCAACAGTAAATGGGCCTAAAACAGTGTCCTATTTGTGATTTTGGAATACTAATAAGTTAATGGCATGGTTCATGTATAGGATACATTAAAGGAATAAACCAGTGCATTTTAATGTAATGTCTATCTATTTCTCAGTGGGCATGTACCACTGTCAAGAATTCCGAGACATTTTCCTAAGAAAAGAGAAAAAAGTAAGGATGAGAAGAGTGAAACCCTTTTTACTCCAAAGTCACAGTGGAACGCTAGGGGCAGTCATTGCGGCATCACCAATCATTTGTGTGGCATATGTTTGTAAATCTGTATAATTCGTCATTTCAGAAATGGACAGTCTGATCAAACATGAATATTACAAAATCATAAGAAAAGTGTGAATAATTATAGAATTACATTTGACTGTATTGCTCCAGTAATGAAAAGTTGGCTAAAATGTCAGAAGTACAGCTTTGGTAAGGTTTTCAGTCTTCTCTGTTCCATTCCAAGCCCTTTCTCGAGTGTAACAGTTGTACTTACAATTTGCAGTACACAGGTGTGTATGACGTAAAACATTATCGACTTACTTCAACAACTGCCCACAGACTTCCATTATAGCTGAATTTCAAGTAAACAGACTTTTGTTTGTTTTACTGAGTACAGTGAAATGTGTGGAAATTCTTGTCTGTGGTAATCACATATATGCTACATACATGGTTTATAGAGATCTGGAGTATTCCTTTAATGTGTTTTAATGTTACCTTTGTGGACGTTTGATTGTAACAGAGCCAGTGTGAAGCCTCTGTGTGTGTGTGTATGTGAGAGAGAGAGAGAGAGAGACTGCATTTGATGCATGACTCTGGTACATTAATTTCCACGCTGCACTGTTTTCATACAGCATGCTACAGTTGTGACTAGTCATAAACCACATCCTAAATAAATTCCTTCTGCTTCTGCTTTGACAGCTAACCTTGATGGATACTGGATTGGACTCAGTGTAATGTAGCAGACGCTGCAGTACAACAGACAATACAGAAAACAAAGGACATGACATCGGTATTGTAGACACCCCGCCAATCAACACCTGAAGATGTGCATTTATATTAACCATTTTACAGCAATATTATTACAGTGTGAAAATGCTTGAAAGTATTGACATGTTATGTTTAGTTATACAGTGTGGCTGCTTGTGTGTGTGTGTGTGTGTAGATAATTAGTCATATGACACAATGTATTTGTATATTCATGTATGATCTATTTCTGTAAGGGAAACACTCATGCAGTTCATTGCAAACACTAAATTTTTACTGTTTAAAGATTATTTAATACTTCAGAAAGAGCCAGACTGTGGTATATATTTGAAAGAAAAAAAAATAGGCAAACCATGATCTCGTTTTGTTTTAAAGATGCACTCCACTGCACAGGTTTATGCGTTGTCAGTTCATAACCGGAACTACCTACAAAGCATAATATGTAATGCTGGTCCAAATGATTTAATTTATCCATGATGTATGTAGTAGAACGAAGAGAAAAAAAGGCCACTGACTAAATACTTCACCAAGAAGACAGAATTTAATATAAAAAAATAAATGGTGAAATTATGAGAGGTTGTCTTGTTTATTTGTGTGTGTAATATATTATATTATATTATATTATATTATATTATAGTATATACACACACACACACACACACACACGCACACACACTGATCAGCCATAACATTAAAACCACCTGTTTAATATTGTGTAGGTCCACCTTGTGCCACCAAAACAGCTCTGACCTGTCGAGACATGGACTCCACAAGACCTCTGAAGGTGCGCTGTGGTATCTGGCACCAAGACTTTAGCAGCAGGTCCTTTAGGTCCTGTAAGTTGTGAGGTGGGGCCTCCATGGATCGGACTTGTTTGTCCAGCACATCCCACAGACGCTCGATCGGATTGAGATCTGGGGAATTTTAGTGAACTCCCTGAACTCTTTGTCATGTTCCTTAAACCACTAATGGGCAATTTTTGCAGTGTGGCAGGGCGCATTATCCTGCCGAAAGAGGCCACTGTCATTAGGGAATACCGTTGCCATGAAGAGGTGTACCTGGTCTGCAACAATGTTTAGGTAGGTGGTACATGTCAAAGTAACACCTACATGAATGCCAGGACCCAAGGTTTGCCAGCAGAACATTGCCCAGAGCATCACACTGCCTCCACTGGCTTGCCTTCTTCCCATAGTGCATCCTGGTGCCATCTCTTCCCCAGGGAAGTGACGCACACGCATCTGGCCTTCCACATTATGTAAAAGAAAAGGTGATTCATCAGACCCAGCACCTTCTTCCACTGCTCTTCTGTGGGATCGGACCAGACGGGCTAGCTTTCTCTCTCCACATGCATCAATGAGCCTTGGGCGCCTATGACCCTGTTGCCAGTTCAGCGGCAACTGGACTGGATAAAAAAAATTTTATTAACTCAAGTCTGATGACATTCCATCATCAATAACTGACATAAATGCACATGCTTTTCTGGATCCACTTATGAATCTCAGTCCACCAGTTGGAGACCCCCAGTTTTAAAACTGTAGGTGTAAACACGGTAAATGTGACTAAAATTAAATTCCAATCAAAAATAGTTTTTTTAATATTAGGAATTTTAAAAAGCATTGTTTGTATCTAACTGCTGCTAGATCTGTAATAATTTAATTATTCACCATACTGCCATGAAAAAGTCAAAGTCAAACTTTATTGTCAATTCTGCTATATGTACAGGACACACAGAGGATTGAAATTTCGTTTCCCTCAGACTCATGGTGTGAGACACCAAGATAACAAGACAAGTAATTAAAAAAAAAGTAAAATAAAATAAAATGCAATATGTACACTATAAACCTTCATGGCACATGTGAGTGTGTAGATATTTACATTTTAGTGCAAAACAAGAGGGAGCAGCAGTTGTGGAAGTGGACCTGCTTACATTGTAGTGCAACAGGGAGAGCAACAGTAGTAAAAGTGGCTTGTGCATATTGTGTGATTTGGGTGTGTGTGTGTGCGCGCGTTGGGGGGGTTACAGTTCGGTGACTCTTAGGGCAGAGGGCAAAGAGGGGAGAGAGTTCAGCTTTCTGACAGCCTGGTGGCTGAAGCTGTTCTTCAGTCTTGTGGTTCGGGCCTGGAGGCTGCGAAATCACCTCCCCAATGGCAGAAAACTAAAGAGGCCTTGCAAGGGGTGGGTGGGGTCCCCCGCTATGCTGAGTACTTTCCTGGGGTCCCCCGCTATGCTGAGTGCTTTCCTGGTTAACTGGGTGTTGTAAATGTCTGTGAGGGACGGTAATGTGGTACTGATGATTTTTCCTGCTGCATTCATTATGCGTTGCAGTGTCTTCTGGCTAATCTGGCTAATTTTAATTTCAGGTTTCAATTGACATTTTTCCAGCCTAGAAGAAAAGCAGGCTTGCACCTGCAGTTTGCTTCATGAGCAACAGACAGCTCGAGTTGCTTGGTATGGTTTCATAACCATTCATGTGGGTTCACCAAACACATTGGACAAAATTGCTTTGTTTTATGGGCTAGAAAATGTACGATTTGGCCACTCCTGCATTTGATATTAAATATTAAAGGTTTCATAACAGTTAAATCCAAGTTAAATTTGGACTAAAATTTGTGACAAATACAACATAGCTACAAAAGGAGAGTTATTTGAATTCCTTCCTTACAAAGCTTCAAAAACTGCAAACGCATACTGCAACCTTCAGAGAGAAATGCGCTAAGAAATATATGATGCGTGATGCAAAATGAAAAATGTGCAAACATCTGTACCAGTTATTCCATTCATTCACAAAGAACATGTATAACAAAACCTATAAGCACCAAAGACCTCAATAAACATACATACATACACACACACACACAGTGCACATTCTAAAATAGCATTTCCACCTGACCTTTCCATGTTATGAGTGCAAACAGGTGCAGCTCTATACTGAGACTTTGGAACATTACTTCCCTCCCTACTGCCTCGCTCAGAGATAGAAGGAGAAAGAATGCTATTCTTATTCTGAGAGTGTAGCTGATCTTTATATGACACAAGTCAAGACAAGCAAAGTAGATTTTAAAAGTCCATACTATAAGGAACTACTATAAATATTTAAAAAATGGTTATAGAATAAATTTTTAAATGGTTAATATAGTTAAAAATAATGGTAGAAATGTTTGTTTTGTCTTTTTTTGGCAAAAGGTTCAGAACAATTATATCATCTTTATATCACCTCTCGATATTGTAAAATGGAAAATCAACATCAGGGAAAAAATCAACTATCCTACAATCACACTAAGTATTACTGCTTCAGCGACACTCTTTCTAGCTTTTCTGACACAGTTCTTACTTTTAATTTCATATATGTATATATATATATATACACACACACACACACACACACACTATAGTATATTGTAGAACAGATTCTACAATAAATACAATAAGCACATTGACGTATAGAACAATTAAGGGATTTTTTGCAAAGTTATGAAATCCTAAATTGCACCATTTCTGTGCACCATTTCGACAGCATACCTCTGAGGTGAAGGTTTGCATGGATTTGAGAGTTCAGAAGCTTGTTTTTACCAGTTGGGGGCGCTAGATTTTCATTCAGAGACTATGGCGTGGCAGAAAACGGTCATAAAATTGGCATTAGTTGTTATTAAAGGAAAAATTCATCCTGAATGATTGATATCAATATTTATAATTCATATGTGATCTACATTTATGTGTAATATTTATTTTGTAATGAAATTTTAAGTTGACTTTTGGTTTAAACTTCTTTCACTGACATGTTGGACCATTTTCACTTTGGTTAACATTTTCCTACATTACCCACAATGCTGGTCAGCTACCTGCTCATAGTGGTGCAGTGGGATTTAGCTCTACCTCTCCACCTAAAGAGTGATGCAGCAGTGCTTCAGTATTTTAATTATACTCAGGCAGATCAGCTTCCAAAGCTTCAGCTTTCACACTAATACCACCATCGTCGTCACTGTGCTTGTCACCTCGTACATCTCTAACTAGGCAAGCCGAGTCTCAGCACAACTGCGTTGTATAGCTGCATTGCATTCTGGAACTCTGAGTCCCAACGGTTGCTCTGTCCACTAATTCTACATTGGATTTCTCATTAATTGTTGAACTTCATTGGAATATTGTGAGTGAGAAAAAAGAAGCTCTTGCTCTTATGTGTTTAGGAGCTAATAGGGAAACCTGACTGAGATCATTTACATTTTTTCACCCTATTAAACTCCATTGTAACTGGTATAGCAATGTCTCCCTGTGATGCCAGCATGGCACACAAGCACCTACTTCTCACGGGAATAATGAAAATACAGCACCATCCAACAAATTAGCACCACTAAACACATCCCAAATATTTCACTATAAACATTCTACAGTGGAGTTTTCCTAAAAATGTCAAGAAAGTCCTTCACATGTTCACATGTACATAAAAATAATAATATATAAAAATAATATATAAAAATGAGAGTTATTTCTACAGCACAATGGCTAAGATTTGTGACATGAATGGCTGTCATTGTTGATTGGGGTTGGGTAAAGAGGTTTGAGGAAGCTTTTATAGCAGACTAAAAGTGAGTGAGCCTCAAAATGAGAGAAAAAGAGAGAGAATGTGCATCAGTGTGTGTGATAGAGAGAGAGAGAGAGAGAGAGAGAGAGTGAGAGAGAATGTGCATGAGAGAGAGTGTGTGTGTGTGTGTGTGTGTGAGAGAGAGAGAGAGAGAAAGAGAGAGAGAGAGAATATGAGTATGTGAGAGATTTACAGCTTTTTTAAAGCCAGCCAGTCCCTTGGGGAGGTTACTTATGAAAATGAAACCATGCCCTGAGCCCTGTCAGAGGAATGGGCAGAAAACGCTCTCCTGACTTTAACGGATTTGCCCTTGCACTAATACTTCTCCTTCAACCTCTTTCATCTCTCATTCCATCATGTTTTCCCTTCTTTGGTAGTCTAATACCTTTCCTGCCATTGTGTACTGGACTTGAGCAAACTTTTACTTTGGCAGTGTGCATCTCTCTCTCTCTCTCTCACACACACACACACAAAGGAGTTACACAGAGCCGTAATGAAAGCATGGCTTAGTGCTTCACGTATAAACATACACCATCACTTACTAATGAGACTTCATTACTACCAGCATGACACCTCCTGGGCTCAGATTTCACAAACCTATGCTTTTGTAATATATTATTCACATACACAGTAAATAAAGTGGTTCACTGAAAGTCGAAATACAGTGTCTGTAGGGTGTGAGTTTTTTCCACTTTCTTGTATGCTTTATGAGAAAATTGAGGCTCACTCACTTTTAGTCTGCTGTAAAAGCCTCCCCAACCCTGCTCAACAATGACAGCCCTTTACGTCACAAATCTTGGCCATTTTGCTGTAGAAATAACTCTCTCTCTCTCTCTCTCACACACACACACACACACACACACACACACACACACACACGCATGCATGCACACTTTGTGACCTTGACAATTCCAAGGTTCCCAAACTGATTTTGGAAAATGTCAGCCCCTATTGTTGTTAACAAGAATATCGTATTACAGAGCCTCTGTATGGTGTGTGTGTGTTTGTCAGTGTCCATGCTTTCATTCTTACTTGTGCCAAAACAATCATCTGATGGTACATCAAATGACAGCAAGGGAATCTTATGATCTGTAGACATAGTGGAACTATAGTGCATGTGTTTGCATCGGGAGAGAAGTCGTAGTCATATTGCGTGGCATCCAGACCACCTCATTATCTTCTGCCGCTTTGTGTCCAGTCCGACTATGTGCCTTATGTGCACATCAATAGCCTTTATGTGAAGCCCAGACAGCACAGATTTTTACTGGAGAGAAACTGTGATCTGGGTTAAACGAAACAAAAGAGCTTTCTGTAACCGTGCCATTTGCCAGCTTGTGGATTTGGTATTAAAACAGAAGAATAGTCTGTGATTAAACATGATTTGTAGTGTAATAATCCTGTATGGGATCATTGGTTTTATTTAGTATGCCAGGAAAATTTAAAAAAATTACTACCCATCAGCTCCAGCACATCACATTCCCCACTAAACTCTCTCACCTGGGTCTTGATATGCCTTGTTTAGCACCACTATTTAAGCTCCAGTCTTTCAGTATCTCACCATCAAGCTTTTGGCGTTTGTTGTCATGTGCCACAGTATCGCTTATGTCTGTATGTTTTTTTGGCCTCATATAGATAGATAGATGGATAGATATACTTTATTGATCTCATGAGGGAAATTCTTGTGTTACAGCAGCATGGTCAGTAGCAAGATACAACAGGTACACACACAAAATATAAAATACAATAAGTTAAATTAAATGTAGTAGTGCTACATGGAACACAGTTGTAGATTTAACCAGATTTACATCAGTATTTACATCAGTACACTCATATCCACAATTCATGTTTATGGTTCATGTTTTCATAGTTTTGGTTCTTTTGTTTGTACTTCACATAATAAATTATCTGTACTTGCATCTGCCTCCATGACAGTAGGAAGCTCAACTGTGTTTTTTGGTGATTAATATTTAAAGTGTTGGTGTTTACATCAATAAACATGATCAATGTTAAATGGTGAGAAATACACTCCTGAACAAAATCTTAAGACCAGGGAAAATATTACAAGTATTCACACTTCGCACTGGTGGATCGTAAC